>JANAVB010041017.1:4770911-5358411 GCA_029216955.1 Iris pallida
GACCATGTGACCACGACATGTGATTCCAAGATCAACATAGGGTTAATCTAAGTAACTTAAATCAGTAGAAGCATTGGAAGGAAACAGAATCCCAAGATCGTGCCATACTAGCCACCCCAGGTCCTGTTCTGACGTGTCGGGTTGGCCGCCACGAATATGGTTTCATCTGCCTATAGTAGATGACTGTATCCGAATCCTATATGCTATGTGTTATATATTTTAGCACGGTGGCCCTCCGGGGGACCGGTGCATAACCTACGTGTTATGTGTTTACTTATATGATGGTTTGGCTAGCCCTGCTGGAACGACATGATCTGAGGATTCCTATAATCAGCATTACGGGGATAACTCCGCCATACTTAGAAAACCGTAGGAATGTTATGCTTGTACCTTTCATTAGTATCCAAGGGACACGGACTGTCATGGTGCGTGGTCCAACCCATGTTCTCGTTTGGTTGTTGGGTTGGGATATTGTGCTACGACATGCTGTGGACCGAGGATATGACCGAAAGCTTATAACTTGACCATGACCATAGGTTGTGCCTCATCCCGTTTCGATATTGGCACCATTTGTCCTTGTTTGGTTGTAACGGTACCGTATGGACTCGATGATGCATCGTTACCCTATGACTCATAGGCCAAGTCTTATTATTATGCTTGGGTTTTATCTCACACTTATGTGCTCCCTTATTGTACTTGCTATTCAGGGTCTGACCTTGCTGGTTTTGTTTGTGTAAGCTCCCTGAATTTTCAAAATTTATTTTTGAATTTTCTAAATGAATTATTTTCGATAATTCATTTTTATTTAATTAATTTTGATCATTAAATGCTCCTTACCGTGACTTTGATTTCTGGAGTATCAGGGATGCCAGTCTCTGGAAACTTTCTTCTCTAAGTTTGTAGTAGACAAGATTATCTTCATGTTGATATATCGTATCCCACTCAAACTTGTTCCCTTGTACTCTTTTTGCTTCGTGCAACTTTCGGGTCAATTTAGACCAATTTATCGTCTGTCGTAAATTGGACTTAACTTCCAACTTAATTTTTGGGACCGACATCGCTCCAATCTGCTCGACCCAATATATGGTTCTGGCCTGTTTTGAACCTATAATGCACGTGCCACTTGCGTGCCACCAAATTGATCTTCCTTGTGCTCCCATTTCATCCATGATTTTTAATGGTTTAAATTTGTGATTTTATTTAAATCTTAGCCCAAACTTGCCCAAATTTGATCCAACACCCAATCCAATTTGTGTAGGCCCTATCATGTCTACCCAAATATTTTTTCCCTCTTTTCCACTCTAAAATATCTATTTCTCTCTCTCCATTTCAAATATATATATATATATATATATATATATATATATATATATATATATATATATATATATATATATATAAATCAATATATCTCTCTCCCTCTCCCTCTCATATCAGCACACACACCCCCTCCTGTACACGAGCAGCAGCCCCTCTCTCTATTCTCTCCCTTAACTTTCTCTCTCTCTTTCTCTCTCTTAATATATCTCTCTCTCTTTATATAATATATACACACATATATATATTATATATATACATATATATCTCTCTCTCTCTTTCTCTCTACTCACTCACCCTCACCTTTCCTATCACCCATCAGCCGACACACTCACCCCCTGTTATTTTCTCCTTCACATCATCATCACCATCACCCTCACCATTAACACCATTACCATCTTCACTACCACCACTTCACCACCACTAACATCCCACTTTCTTCTCCTCCTCTTCCTCCTCCTCTCGGCATGGCTCGGCCGGCCGTGGCCAGCCTTGGCTCGGTCAGCCCTGGCGGAGGCTGACCCGAGCAGCGCAGCAGCACGGGCAGCAGCTTGCAGCAGCAGCTGCAGCCGGCAGCAGCCGACGGCCACACATCCCCATGGTCGGCCACCCTTGCCCCGGGCGCACACCGACGAACCACCCCTGGGCAGCGTCTTGCTTCACGACGAACAAGCTAGTCGATTCGTGCGTTTTGCACGGAATCCCGCCGTGACGCACGTCTTCGAAATTCAGAAGTACGTTTCGGGATGGCAACTTCGTGCATATTTTTCGAGGAATCCGACCGTTGGATCGCCGATCTGTTTCTTCCGTCTCAATCTCGGTATATACCACTTCACTCCCCTCAAGTTTCATCCGTTAATTTTGTCGTTTGATACATCAAAATCGGCCGCCAATTTGACCATTTAATTTGTACTATTTATGGACAGTTTTACGGAGCCAACTTCGCGGACTCGTATCTTTATCGTCGCAGCCCCATTTGATGTGCCGTCGGTTCCAGTACACAGCTGGTGTAACCCTCTTCCTGTCATTTCAGTTTTGTTTTATTGTGAGCTTGTTTGGTTGGTTGAATTTGATGCCAAAGTTGGCCGTCCGAATTCGTAATTTCTAACTTGTTAAATTCTATTTTTGAACCCGGGACTCCAGATTCAATTTTTGACACCACTAGTAGACTCGTGGCATCGTTCTGGCATGTTTTCATATAAAGTTTGTTAGATTTGGAGGACGTAAACCCGATACGCATTTCGGTGCAAGGTTGTAACGCTCCAGAACCAGAATACTGGAGAGCGGGGGCGTACATAGCCAGCTATGTATATTGAAGTGCAACCCACCTCGCTATACGGTCACGATTGTCTAGACACATGAGGGTTTAACTATAAGCCATCAGTCTCCTATGGTCATGAACAAGCCTATTGTCTCAATCTCAAGCAAGCAATAATAGTTACAAGATGTCAGAGCACCAAATATATAATAGCAAGGCGTCCCATACATTACATATTGGATGATCATGAAGCTAGTCGTACAAAATGTCAAGACTAGCAAGAGTTCAGTCATACATGATCAACCCTAGGATCTGTCAATCATGTTAGAGCCCGTAGGCAGATAGTAAATAAGGTACAATACGAGCTAACAAGTGCTCGTCGGCTAAACGCCTCAAAAGAATAATTTTACAATAAAGTGGGGGAACAAAAAGAAACCCACTCGTTGCCAGGGTTACGCCTGGTGGTCACCATCTGGCTGGAAGGTAGGTAGATCCTCTGGAGCTGCTCCGATATCTGGCCATACAAAACCAGTTGGGTCAGACCCCAGAAAGTGCAAGTGCCAAGTCCACTCCTTCCCCATACTACAAGTGAAAGAGAAAATGTAAAGACTACCATTAAAGCAGCCCAAGCGAGACTTACTATATCCATGTGAATTATGTCCCCTATCTCCATGAAGGAATTATTCCATTATTGATTAATAATCATAGTGGAATCAATGGCACAGAGTCAAAATAGGATTCTGAATTAAGGCTATTGATGAACCAAACCAATTCAATGAATACATTTGTAACAAGTTCAAAGAAGGCTTCACTTAGGAACTAAAACCAGCATATCACAATAGAATATTAAAGATAACAAATAAAGAACTGATAATAATAGAAATAACAACAGTAAACTGAGTACGAGGAAACTATTCAAGTAGCCAGGTCATAACCCTTAAACCAAACAAGGACCGGGGTTGTAACCCTTCACCTGAATAGAAACCCGCCTCAATTACTATTGATAAGGTAATATATCGAGCACGAAGAAACCATTCAAGTAGCCAGACTGCAACCCTTAAACCAAACAAGGACCGGGGTTGCAATCCTTCGCCTGAATAGAAATCCGCCTCAATTACTATTGGTATAGTGAAGACAATAACGAAGAGAGGACACAGAACTGCTCCGGGAGCCAGTTTACAACCCTTAAACCAAATAAGGATCGGGGTTGTAACCCTTCGCCTGAACAGAACCGGACCCCTGATCTTTATTGTTAAGGCCAGTATACGTAATTAATCATGCTGTTGAAGTAAGGTGAAACATGACGAGCATGGCAGGGGTTACAATAAGACGATAAACGAAGAGAGGACACAAAACTGCTTCGGGATCCAGGTTACAACCCTTAAATCAAACAAGGATCGGGGTTGTAACCCTTCGCCTGAACAGAACTGGACCCCCGATCGTTATTGTTAAGGCAAGCATCAATAATCATGTCATGTCACAATCTTGCACAGGATCAGGATAAGACTAAGCTAGAATAAACTCCATCCAATCAATCACGGCCAATCAAGAGTACGGCTTGATACTTTTAACTAACTAGGATTATCACAGGCCTAGTTACTAGCAAGATGCAATGAGATTATCCCAACAGCCACAAGCCCTGCAGACCATCCGATCATCCAAGTCGAATGTCCGTTTATGAAGAATACAACACGTAACGGTGTGCTGGAAATATGCCCTACTCGTCGGTAGGCTACAAGTCCACAGAATGTGCCCAGATAACGGGATTGCCTGTAGCTGGGAATCTCTTCATGACTACTGAATCATTCTAGTTGATTAGCCTTAGTCAATTTCAGTAGGTACCCCTGACCGTGGTACTCAGGGATCTCCATCCTAGACATGATGCAAGACAGTACCAGTTTATTTGTACAAACACAATCGCCTACGGTGTCTAGGTCTTTCATACTTGTCATATCAGGCTAGCTGTCATAACATCAAGTCGAGATATATCATGTCAGTTTACTTGTTAAGAGTGTGTCACGCCCCAGAACCAGAATACTGGCAAGTAGGGACGGACCAGGCCAGCTACGTATACCAAAGTACTCCAGTACTCCGAAATAACGTATAAGCTGTATAGATGGGGGTTACTACTACAAGCCAACAGTCGATCCTAGGTCAAGCAATCCTAGGTATCTCAATCACATGTAGTAAACAATGTACAAGAAGTAAGATCAACTGTAATATAAAATAGTAAAGCGTCCCAAACTATCATATATCAATGATCATGAAGCTAGTAATACAGAGTGAAGACTAGCAAGAGTAATAGTCATACATGATAAGCTCTAGCTATAGTCTAGAATACGCAAATCATGTTCTGGCCCGTAGGCTAAATGTCAAGTCCAAAACATGAGCTAAACACGTGCTCGGAGGCTAAACGCCACAAAAGAATAATGTACATAACTAGTGGGAGAATGAAATAGAAAACCCACTAAGGTACTCTGGTGCTCTGGGTAATCACCAACGAGTGGAAGGTACGGAAGATCCTCCGGGCTCCTCTATCAGATCTGGTCAATGCAAAACCAGTGGGGTCAGACCCCCAATAGCAAGTACCACAAAGGAAGCCAAACTATGAACTAAAACCAATCTAATTCTAACAAGCAATGGATAGAGACGTAAAGGTAAAGCTAATCGAGACTTGTGCACTACCAATGCACTTATCCCGATGAGAGACAAAAAACAAACAACATGTCATATAGAGTTAACTGTAGATATGTAAAGGAAGACATCATTTGCAAACCTGTCATGTGAGCATTTTCAAGGAAACTTGTCATGTAAGGCATTTAAAGAAAACTTGTTAACTTGTCTTGCAGAGCATGTTAAGTAACTAGAACATGTGAGCATGTTATGTAACTGGAGCATGTGAGCATGTCATGTAACTGGAGCATGTGAGCATGTCATGTAACTGGAGCATGTGAGCATGTCATGTAACTAGAGCATGTGAGCATGTCATGTAACTGGAGCATGTGAGCATGTCATGTAACTGGAGCCTGTGAGCATGTCATGTCTATATAGAACGACAAATGATTAGATGACTTAGGAACTATTCTGGAACCCAAGTTACAATCCGTAAACCAAACAAGGACTGGGGTTGTAACCCTTCTCCTGAACAGAACTTTAGTATCTAATAATTTACCGGCAAAAGTAAAGCATAAACAAAGATGTACTGAAAATAAACAAATCCGGACCCTGCCTAGGCAAACTAGACTAGACTGGACTTCATACAATAGTCACGGCCAAGCAATGAGTACGGCTTTATACATTAGCTAACTAGGGTTGTCACAATCCTAATTACTAACAAATGCAAGTTTGAGAATTCCAAGTCCGGTTACCTGCCTACTGCCACCTATTGGTCATGCCGGGTTTTGATTACAAGTGTGACTTTGTGCTCCCACACGACGGTGAAGCTGGGAGAGTGCTCATCTCGACGGATAGCACCAAACCCTTAAATTAAATGTTATAACGACCTAGACCGAAGGCAACAGGTAACTGGGAAATCCTTTCCACCCATGTTCTAATGATCAATCAAGTTATATAATCCTTACCATTTTTTCTTGGATTCTGGGTGTGGCATTCCGCAGAATCCATCCTAGACATGAGCATGCAAGACTGGACAATAACGAGAATGTGCACCATAACAAGCCACAACAAGAAAATATAATAGACAAGAAGCCAGGAGTGCGCTACGACGAGCCACTATAGGGAGTGCGCCATGACAGGCCACTATCATGTAAGCAAAGAAAGACATGTACTAGAGTGCACCACGACGGGTCACTATCATGTAAGCAAGAAGACATGTAAGAAGAGTGCGCCACGACGGGCCACTATCATGTAAGCAAAGAAGGCATGGCAACAATTATCATAGCTTGTAAGAAAGAATCTATCAAAAGACATATCATGGCATGTGGAAAACAATAATTAAAGCTAAGTACATTTCATAGAAAATGATTGAACATGTGCTAGTGTCAAGTGTATATAGGGTGTACAATCATTCTCTAACTATGCAAGATCATCTAATCATGTTAAGAAATCATTACAATCGAAGAAAATATCAAAAACGGACAAAAACGGACAGAAACGGGCAAAAACAGACAAAAATAGCCTAATCGGATTATCCGGCGGATTATAGCGGATTTCCGACGGATTTTCCGGATTGAAACAGCAAGTTTTGTGGTGCAAGTTCGGATTTTCCGACGGATTTCCGCGGATTTCCGACGGATTTTCCAAACCGTTACAGAAAGTTGATTTTTGAACTAAAAACTTGTTTCGGCCATAAAAACTTCGTTTTAAATCGAAATTCGGATTTTCAAAAGTCAAAATTGCATAGAATTAAATTTCCTACAACATGAAAGTATTAATTTTCACAAATCAAAACATTTGATAGATCAATACCTCAAAATACTCCCAAACAGAGGTTCTCGGGAACCGAAACGGGTTCCGATTGCCACCAAACTCAAAATCCATGATATACAAACTATGTGAGGGCCTCATATATGTATATGTGAACAAGATACATGATGGTAACACTAGTATCACTCTTGATACCAAGTTTTCTTACAAAGTCCATATTGGGTTTTAACAGAAAATCAAAACCTTGTTTAAACCAATTTTGGAAACATGCATATAGATAAGAATCACAAGAAAAACATTCTTAACAAAATGAGTTTAGAACAATTCTAAGCATTTAAGACCAAGGAAAACAAAAATGACAACAAAACAATATGGTTCATAGATTTGGCAAGATGTACTTGCCTAGGTTAAGCTCCAAGCCTAATCTTCTACTCCTCCTCCTAGGGGGGTTAGACACCACACCCAAGGCCTCAAGGCCAAGCTCTTGACAAGCTCCAAGGGGGAGAGAGGGAAGAAGAAATGAAGAGAGAGTGAAAAGAATGAAAAGAGAGAGGAGAGAGAAAGTGAAATGGTATATATAGAAGGGGAAATTAATCTTAGCCGTTGGATCATGATCCATGTGAAAATCTAAGTCAATCCTAACCATCAAAACAAAACCAAATATCCAATGGGTAATATAGTGCATCTACACTATTCATGAAAATATCTAAACACTATTCATCAAAATATCTAAAACACTATTCACGAAAATATCGGAAACACTATTCATGAAAATATCTGAAATCGAAAATATCTAAAATGTGGAAAATCTGTCTGGACGGTATGCCGTCGGTATACTCCGGTATACTGCGGTATGCCGGCCAAGAAGAAAATCTATAAGTTAGGAAAATTTTAAAGCATTACGAAAACCAAGAAAATACGAAATACACTACAAAATACGTATCCGTATATAAATACCGATACTGTGAGACGAGTCTCACAACTCTCCACAACTTAAAAATAAATTCTGTCCTCAAAATTTCCTAAATCTAGTCAAGCATGAAAACCAAACCAAAGAGCTGAAAAATCATGTCAATCAAAACAAAGTATGGCATGTTGGTAAAATAAAGACAACAGTAATATAAGTAAATGCGTAAGCAATAACACAACCATAATCAAGAAGGGATGGAGGCATATGAATAAATATGTCTCCTGAGTCAGTTGAGTAGAAGCAGGCCTACGCTGACTCCACAACTTAGATAAAAGTCAATTCTCAAAATAAGCCGGTACCAATGACTTAATCCAAGACATGACTCTACCCAGGACGTATCTTCGTAGTTGATACCAATGAAGTTATCACATGCCTCGACTACGAAGACAGAAGAGTAGGACGAGAAACTCGCCAAATCTGCGTAACCCAAGAGATAAATAATAGTGGAAGAAGAACAGGACAATACCTACAACATAATCGCCCTCGGCCAAAACCTGCTCTAACATACCAAACTCTGCCTGCCCACATCTCGGAACTGCTGCTCTGACCGGCTGCTGCTGAAATGGTACCTGAGCAATATACTGCTGGACTGCCGGGGTAGCCGGTGAAGCTGGACTTTGGCAGGACTAACCCTGCTGGCTGATCAGGCTGAACTGACACCTCCGCCCTCGGGTCAACTCTGAACTCTGCCCCTGAATGCTGAGACTGATCCTCCATAATTGGCCTAACAGAAGATTACTGACTGCCATCGGCAAAACCCAAACAAGATGATCGGAAGGATTAAGAACCGTACCCTTGAAAGTTAAAGGACACAAGGATTAAATCGAGAGAACAGGAAAGATCAACGATCAAGGCAGATATCAGGTCAAAGGATCAGAGATATAGAATAACACGAAGGATATCAATAAAGGAGAATTGTGACTGAGATATCTAAACATCAGTAACCCCCACATATCTGATAAATCAGACCTGCGTGGGCCACCACTAAAACCTATGTCACGCCCCAGAACCAGAATACTGGCAAGTAGGGACGGACCAGGCCAGCTACGTATACCAAAGTACTCCAGTACTCCGAAATAACGTATAAGCTGTATAGATGGGGGTTACTACTACAAGCCAACAGTCGATCCTAGGTCAAGCAATCCTAGGTATCTCAATCACATGTAGTAAACAATGTACAAGAAGTAAGATCAACTGTAATATAAAATAGTAAAGCGTCCCAAACTATCATATATCAATGATCATGAAGCTAGTAATACAGAGTGAAGACTAGCAAGAGTAATAGTCATACATGATAAGCTCTAGCTATAGTCTAGAATACGCAAATCATGTTCTGGCCCGTAGGCTAAATGTCAAGTCCAAAACACGAGCTAAATACGTGCTCGGAGGCTAAACGCCATAAAAGAATAATGTACATAACTAGTGGGAGAATGAAATAGAAAATCCACTAAGGTACTCTGGTGCTCTGGGTAATCACCAACGAGTGGAAGGTACGGAAGATCCTCCGGGCTCCTCTATCAGATCTGGTCAATACAAAACCAGTGGGGTCAGACCCCCAATAGCAAGTACCACAAAGGAAGCCAAACTATGAACTAAAACCAATCTAATTCTAACAAGCAATGGATAGAGACGTAAAGGTAAAGCTAATCGAGACTTGTGCACTACCAATGCACTTATCCCGATGAGAGACAATAAACAAACAACATGTCATATAGAGTTAACTGTAGATATGTAAAGGAAGACATCATTTGCAAACCTGTCATGTGAGCATTTTAAAGGAAACTTGTCATGTAAGGCATTTAAAGAAAACTTGTTAACTTGTCTTGCAGAGCATGTTAAGTAACTAGAACATGTGAGCATGTTATGTAACTGGAGCATGTGAGCATGTCATGTAACTGGAGCATGTGAGCATGTTATGTAACTGGAGCATGTGAGCATGTCATGTAACTAGAGCATGTGAGCATGTCATGTAACTGGAGCATGTGAGCATGTCATGTAACTGGAGCCTGTGAGCATGTCATGTCTATATAGAACGACAAATGATTAGATGACTTAGGAACTATTCTGGAACCCAAGTTACAATCCGTAAACCAAACAAGGACTGGGGTTGCAACCCTTCTCCTGAACAGAACTTTAGTATCTAATCATTTACCGGCAAAAGTAAAGCATAAACAAAGATGTACTGAAAATAAACAAATCCGAACCCTGCCTAGGCAAACTAGACTAGACTGGACTTCATACAATAGTCACGGCCAAGCAATGAGTACGGCTTTATACATTAGCTAACTAGGGTTGTCACAATGCTAATTACTAACAAATGCAAGTTTGAGAATTCCAAGTCCGGTTACCTGCCTGCTGCCACCTATTGGTCATGCCGGGTTTTGATTACAAGTGTGACTTTGTGCTCCCACACGACGGTGAAGCTGGGAGAGTGCTCATCTCGACGGATAGCTCCAAACCCTTAAATTAAATGTTATAACGACCTAGACCGAAGGCAACAGGTAACTGGGAAATCCTCCCCACCCATGTTCTAATGATCAACCAAGTTATATAATCCTTACCATTTTTTCTTGGATTCTGGGTGTGGCATTCCGCAGAATCCATCCTAGACATGAGCATGCAAGACTGGACAATTACGAGAATGTGCACCATAACAAGCCACAACAAGAAAATATAATAGACAAGAAGCCAGGAGTGCGCTACGACGAGCCACTATAGGGAGTGCGCCATGACAGGCCACTATCATGTAAGCAAAGAAAGACATGTACTAGAGTGCACCACGACGGGTCACTATCATGTAAGCAAGAAGACATGTAAGAAGAGTGCACCACGACGGGCCACTATCATGTAAGCAAAGAAGGTATGGCAACAATTATCATAGCTTGTAAGAAAGAATCTATCAAAAGACATATCATGGCATGTGGAAAACAATAATTAAAGCTAAGTACATTTCATAGAAAATGATTGAACATGTGCTAGTGTCAAGTGTATATAGGGTGTACAATCATTCTCTAACTATGCAAGATCATCTAATCATGTTAAGAAATCATTACAATCGAAGAAAATATCAAAAACGGACAAAAACGGGCAGAAACGGGCAAAAACAGACAAAAATAGCCTAATCGGATTATCCGGCGGATTATAGCGGATTTCCGGCGGATTTTTCGGATTGAAACAGCAAGTTTTGTGGTGCAAGTTCGGATTTTCCGACGGATTTCCGCGGATTTCCGACGGATTTTCCGAACCGTCACAGAAAGTTGATTTTTGAACTAAAAACTTGTTTCGGCCATAAAAACTTCGTTTTAAATCGAAATTCGGATTTTCAAAAGTCAAAATTGCATAGAATTGAATTTCCTACAACATAGAAGTATTAGTTTTCACAAATCAAAACATTTGATAGATCAATACCTCAAAATACTCCTAAACAGAGGTTCTCGGGACACCGAAACGGGTTCCGATTGCCACCAAACTCAAAATCCATGATATACAAACTATGTGAGGGCCTCATATATGTATATGTGAACAAGATACATGATGGTAACACTAGTATCACTCTTGATACCAAGTTTTCTTACTGAGTCCATATTGGGTTTTAACAGAAAATCAAAACCTTGTTTAAACCAATTTTGGAAACATGCATATAGATAAGAATCACAAGAAAAACATTCTTAACAAAATGAGTTTAGAACAATTCTAAGCATTTAAGACCAAGGAAAACAAAAATGACAACAAAACAATATGGTTCATAGATTTGGCAAGATGTACTTGCCTAGGTTAAGCTCCAAGCCTAATCTTCTACTCCTCCTCCTAGGGGGGTTAGACACCACACCCAAGGCCTTAAGGCCAAGCTCTTGGCAAGCTCCAAGGGGGAGAGAGGGAAGAAGAAATGAAGAGAGAGTGAAAAGAATGAAAAGAGAGAGGAGAGGGAAAGTGAAATGGTATATATAGAAGGGGGAATTAATCTTAGCCGTTGGATCATGATCCATGTGAAAATCTAAGTCAATCCTAACTATCAAAACAAAACCAAATATCCAATGGGTAATATAGTACATCTACACTATTCATGAAAATATCTAAACACTATTCATCAAAATATCTAAAACACTATTCACGAAAATATCGAAAACACTATTCATGAAAATATCTGAAATCGAAAATATCTAAAATATGGAAAATCTGTCTGGACGGTATGCCGTCGGTATACTCCGGTATACTGCGGTATGCCGGCCAAGAAGAAAATCTATAAGTTAGGAAAATTTTAAAGCATTACGAAAACCAAAAAAATACGAAATACACTACAAAATACGTATCCGTATATAAATACCGATACTGCGAGACGAGTCTCACAGAGTGTGCCACGGCGGGCCACTATAGTGTTCTATTCTTACCTTATCGTGAATGAGAGAAACTTGCATAAAATAACTAGTGACATATTCTTGAAGATAAGGAAAAGGTCTACAACTTTCATGTTTTGAGTTTTTTAAGATTCTAGCTACAAAACAACTTAAATAGGCAAAAACAGTAAAATAGAGCAATTCTGACGCATGGGATTCCTGCATGATCGGCGCGTGGGATTCCTGCACCATCGGCGCGTGGGATTCCTGCACCAATCGGCGCGTGGGATTCCTGCACAATCGGCGCATGGGATTCCTGCACCAATCGGCGCGTGCGATTCCTGCACCATCGGCGCGTGCGATTCCTGTACCATCGGCGCGTGGGATTCCTGTACCATCGACGCGTGGGATTCCTGCACCAATCGGCGCATAGAATTCCTGCACCAATTGTCGCATGGGTTCCTGCACCATCGGCGCGTGGGATTCCTGCACCATCGATGCGTGGGATTCCTGCACCATCGGTGCATGGGATTCCTGCACCAATCGGCGCGTGGGATTCCTGCACCAATCGGCGCGTAAGAAACTCACGTTGCGTCTTCAGTACATGCGCGTAGGGAACCTACGCGCATGACACACTCAGAGTTAAGGGATACATTGCCGGGACTTCACAGCGCATGGCCTCCCGGTGCATGGCCTCCCGGGCGCATAGGGGTCATCGTCCCCAAACAACAAGTTCAGCCATGAAAGTTCCGAAAACTTGTCATGGCCATAACTTACTCATCCGAAGTCGAAATCAAGCGAAACAAAAGCCAAAACTGCATAAAATTGAATTCTCTACAACATAGAACCATTAGTTTTCGAAAATAACTAAGTTTTAGAGATCAAAACTAAGAAAACCAAAAAGTTATAAACTTAGATCTACAAGAATCCATCCATCAAATCCAAATATGCCAAGTTCTAAAGAGGTTTAGAATCAAGTAAGAAAAAGATTGGAACAATAAAATTTGAAATCCATCATGAAGCAAGTTTGCACTTGTCTAAGCTCTCTCTCTCTCCCTCCTGGTGGTTGAAGAAGTAATGGTGGAGAGTAAATAAAGAAGGAAGGAAATAATGATGAGAGAGAAAAGGAAGGGGTTATAAATAAGGAGGGTGGTGGTAGGTAGGAGGGTTCACCTTTGGTTCATGATGAACCAAAACAAACCAAGCGAAGCCGAACTAACCCAAGAATAAACCAATCAATGAAATGCTAGAATAAATCAAGCAGGAAGACATGCAATACGGGTCAAATTACGTATACGTATACCATGGTACGTAATACGAACCACAGGCATTACAACTCTACCCACCTTAAAAGAATTCCATCCTCGAAATTTAATTAAGAGGATAGAGGGACAAGAACAAGCTATACTAATCACAGGCAAGCTATACTAATCAAGCAATCAATTAATTATTCATGCAAGCAAGGAATCGAAGGCATGAGGCATAAGAAAGATATTATACCTCACGAGTCAAACAGGTCGGGATATTGCGATCGGATATCATCCTCACGCTCCCATGTTGACTCACCAAAAGAGTGATGACCCCAAGCAACTCGAACTAACTTGATAGTCTTGTTCTTGAGTGTCTTCTCTCTTTGGTCCAATATAGACATGGGCCTCTCCTCATACGAAAGGTTGGTACCAACAACCAATTTCGAATGATCCAGGATGTGGCTCGGGTCCGGGATATACCATCACAGTTGGGATACATGGAACACATTATGTACCTCACGTAGCGACGGCGAAAGAGTAAGACGATAGGATACATCTCCTACTCGCTCCAGAATATCGAACGATCCGATATACCTAGGACTAAGCTTTCCCCGTACGCCGAAATGAATGACGCCACGGTTAGGCAAAATCCTCAGGAATACATGGTCGTCGACAGAAAACTCAAGAGGGCGTCGATGAGAATCGGCCCAATGACGCTGGCGATCTTGGACAACTCGAAGATGATCTCTGACTCTTCTGACCACTTCAACGGTCTGAGCAATCATTTCCGGACCGAGCATCTGTCTCTCTCCGACATCGTCCCATACTAGCGGGGATCGGCACTTCCTACCATACAGTACCTCGAACGGTGCCATCTGGATACTGGCCTGGAAACTGTTGTTGTACGAGAACTCCACCAGGTGCAGGTGATCTTTCCACGATCCACCAAAGTCGAGCGTATAAGATCTCAACATGTCTTCAAGAGTCTGGATTGTGCATTCTGACTGGCCATCAGTCTGCGAATGATAAGCGGAGCTGAACTGGAGGTGAGTTTCCAAACTCTCTTGCAAGCTACGCCAAAAGTGCGACATAAATCTGGAATCTCTGTCCGAAGTAATACTGACTGGTACACCGTGAAGCCTAACGATCTGCTGGAGATACATCTTCGCTATCTGAGCCGTCGACTGACCAACTCTGAACGGAAAAAAAGTGAGCCACCTTCGTGAGCCTGTCTATAATAACCCAAATAGCATCTCTGCTAGCCGGGGATCTAGGTAATCCAGTCACGAAATCCATGGTTACATGCTCCCACTTCCATTCTAGAATTAGCAAGGTCTGAAGAAGTCCAACTGGCCTATGATGTTCAGCCTTAACTTGTTGGCAGACTAAACAACGAGAGACAAACCGGGCTATCTTCTTCTTCATGCCATTCCACCAAAAGTGCTGACGGATATCACGGTACATCTTTGTACCGCCGGGATGAATGGAATACTGCAAACTGTGAGCCTCTGTCATGATCTCCTGTCTGATATCTCCACTGGGTACACAAAGACGCTTTCCATGTCGAAGTGTACCGTCTTCATGGATACATAACTCTGGGCTTCGTCCTGCCTCACACTCTGCTCTGATTTGCTGAAGCTTGGAATCTGCTGACTGCGCCATCCGGATCCTCTCAATTATAGTGGACTGAACTTGCATGCTGGCCATCAATGCCACACTGGTAAGAAGGATAACTTCTATTCCCATCTTCTGAAGATCTGCTAACAGCTCTGGTTGCGCTGTTAGGAAATAAACTCCGGCTCTCCTGCTCAATGCATCTGCTACAACGCTGGCCTTCCCTGGGTGATACTGCAGGTTGACATCATAATCCACAAGAAGCTCCAGCCATCTCCTCTGACGCATGTTAAGATCCTTCTGGGTGAAAACATACTTCAGGCTCTTGTGGTCGGTGAAAATCTTCACCCTATCTCCGTACAAGTAGTGCCTCCACAACTTAAGTACAAATACTACTGCTGCTAATTCTAAGTTATGGGTTGGGTAATTCCTCTCATGATCACGAAGTTGTCGTGATGCATAAGCTATTACCTTCCCATGCTGTATCAGAACACATCCTAGACCTCTGCTTGAAGCATCGCAATATACTGAGAATTCTCCAGTTCCATCTGAAAGCGTGAGAATGGGAGCCGTCAACAAGCCTCGCTTCAACTTCTCAAAGGAATCCTGGCACTCTGCTGTCCAAGCAAACTGCACATCCTTGCGGGTCAACTGAGTCAATGGCGCTGAAATTCGAGCAAAGTCCGAAATAAATCGACGGTAGTAGCCGGCCAATCCAAGAAAACTGTAAACTTCTACAATCGTGCTGGGCACTGGCCATGTCTCAATGGCCACGATCTTCTGGGGATCCACTTCTACTCCTCCTCTGGTGATGATGTAGCCCAAGTACGAAATGCAATCGAGCCAGAACTCGTATTTACTGAACTTGGCATACAACTGGTGCTCTCTGAGAATCTGGAGGACAACTCGGAGATGTTGCTCATGCTCCGCCTCACTCTTGCTATAGACCAGGATGTTGTCTAGAAACACAATCACGAACTGATCCAAATAAGGCATGAAGATACGATTCATAAGGTCCATGAATACAGCCGGCGCATTGGTTGCTCCAATGGCATCACAAGAAACTCCCAATGCCCATACCTAGATCTGAAAGCTGTTTTCGGGATGTCCTGCTCTCTGACTCTGATCTGATGATATCCTGACTGCAAGTCAATCTTCGAGAACACTGCTGCCCCCTTGAGTTGATCAAACAAGTCATCTATCCTCGGGAGAGGGTATCTGTTCTTGATTGTCACTGAGTTCAAGGTACGATAATCTACACATAATCTGGACGTACCATCCTTCTTTTTCACAAGAAGCATCGGGGCTTCCCAAGGCGATCGACTAGCACGAATGAATCCCTTGGTTCCGAGTTCTTCAATCATCTTGTACAATATCTCCAATTCTGACGGCGCCATCCTGTAGACTCTTTCTGACACTGGGGCTGTCCCGAAAATTAAGTCGATGGTGAACTCGATCTTCCGTTCTGGCAGCATCCCTGGAAACTCTTCGGGGAAAACATCTGGAAACTCCTCGACTATTCGAGATAACTGCACTGCTGCTACTGCCATCCGCAACACTGGAGGAGAAGGTTTAACTTTACCTCGGGAAAAGAAAAACTCTGGCTCGCCTGGAGTGCTAAAAACAACCCTACCGATATGGCAGTCTATCCTAGCATACTGGTCCCTCAACCAATCCATCCCTAAGACCAAATCATAATCGGCCATCGGGAACTCTATCAATCTAGCGGGGAACTCTCTACCGCTAACTATGATCCGACACGAGGAAAATACTCTATCTACTCCCACAAGTCCGTTACCAGTAAGTATATCGAGCCTTATTGATAATGACTCGGGCTCCAATCCTATCCGTGTCGCGAATCGTGCAGACATAAATGAATGCGAGGCACCAGAATCAAATAATACTGAAGCTGGAAAGGTGTTGACGAGAATAGTACCTGCCACTACCTCACCTGGTGCTATTCCTTCTTCTCCCATGGTCAAAGCCAGCACTTGACCATGTCCTCTGGGTGCGGGTCCCCTCTGCTAAAAATTTCTTTGCCTGCTCTGGATCAGGGCCTGGGCTTGGGCATACTGCTGCGGTCTCTGCTGCTGGAATGCCTGGGCCTGCGTCGGCAATGGTCTCGGAAACGGGTACTGCAGCTGGTGCTGCTGCTGGACTGGTACTGGTCCTCTAACTGAAGGACTAGAGAAGGCTGATGAAGATGAACTCCCCCTGTTCGGGCAATTCCTAACCCTGTGGTCCGAGGCACCACAAACCAAGCACAAACCCTGTGCTCTGCGACACTCTGATACCACATGCCCTGGCTTCCCGCAGTGTGAACATCCCACTGCGGAAGGCTGCTTCTGCTTCTGCTGCTGAGGGTACGTCGAGGTGGAATGCTGAACCGACGTCACTGAGGCCGCCCGCCTCGGAGCTCCAATGGTCAAAGCCCTGGCTGCCGGGGCTGGTGCTGAAGACTGATTCATCTGGCTGTGGGATCGCTTCCGACCTCCGGTCCTATCCACGATCCTCTGGGAGGTATATTCATGCCTCCGGGCTACCCTTAGTACTGCATCAAAGGTCTGATGTTCAAACTGCTCCACTACCAACAAGATCTCTAAATGGAGCCCCTGCTGGAACCGCTGGGCTCTATCGAACTCGGTCGTATCACGACCCGCACCCACTGTGAGGGTACGAGAACGTAACAACGCCCAGCCTACGCCGCAGTGTCGGCGGTAGAGCGATGTCCTAGGTCAACAGACATCTAACAATATACATCTAAACAGTTTATACTCCCCGAATGGGGGTGACATAACAGTAAAACTCAATCACAACTAAGGAAGAGATAGCACGAAATGAAATAGAACTCAAGAAAATAAATAGATGAAATAGCAGTAGTCTAAGATAATCCCAGCAATATCCAACAGTACAAGGTCTCAGATGAAAGAATATATACAACTCATAACTCCAAATAAAGTCTAACTAAGACATGTCTCAAGACTGCAAAAGTAAGATAAGCCTAACTAGTCTAGTCTAGGCAATCGGGGTGATCTTCTCAGCTAGAGCTGGGTCCTCCTGAGGGTCCAGCTCGCAGGTGTCATCTAAGGCTGCCCCGTAGTAAGTGTCCAGGCAAGCCTTCTCCTCGTCCTCTGTAATATTTTCAACAGGTCCAGTCAGGACAGGAGTGAGTACAGTACATCTCAACAGATCATAGCAGGTTAGAAGATATAATCATGCAGTAAAGTAAGATACAAGTACTGAAAGAAGTGCAGTATGTAAACAGAAAGAGAAAGCTATAAAAGAAATATCTACTATAAATAGAGAACTATCATGTGACTAGTGAGTTAGAGTATAATATAGACATATAAATGGCATAGGAGATTCTGATGCTATACTATGGAAGAGATTCTGATACTACACTACTTGGATATTATTCACATGTCCATTTCTACTCCCCCGTACCCCCAATCAATACACAAGGATCCAGCCAGGTTATGTTATATGATGCTATGTAACAGCCCCCGAAGGATAGTAGACCCCGAAGGTGATAGACCTCGAAGGTGATAGACCCCGAAGGTGATAGACCCCGAAGGTGATAGACCCCGAAGGTGATACATAGTAGTCCCATGAATGGGATAAGGATTCTAGGAAGACTCTACGATCATAAGAGTATATGTCGTAAGTGATCAAAGAACCAATGAAGCATATGATACGCCATGTAAGTAAAACGCACAGAACATGTAGTACCTGATGCTCCCTAAGGATAACATCTCAAGAAGGGATCCATATAGTACCAATCCGTGTGACCAATGTGACAGTACAAGTAAAGTAATCTACTGCAGGAAATAATTCTAAGCAGGATATGAAATGATCAGAGAATGTACTCGCCTGTATCTGAGTGTCCAGTATGAAACGTACTGTCCAAGGAGTGGTATCTGGCTCCTAATCAGAACAGCACAAGTCACAACAAGTCCAGAATAGTAAAATGGAGTCCTACTATGCATTCTACATGATTCTAGGTCAATCTAGGCCAAAGTCAACTCTTGGTCAACTCTGGTCAACCCTAGAAGTCAAACTAGGTCAACCAAGTCTAACTAGTCTATACTAAGTCTAATACTGTAGTACAAGCCCTATCTAGTCTCACCAGGCTATACCAAACTACCTAGGCCTATTCTAACACAAGTATACACATAACCTATATATAGTAAATACCCAAGTTATATGGCATAAACATATACTAGTATAACCCATACCCCCATGTGTGTACTAACATATGGCAACCCCAATCATACACAATATGTATATATATCTATATATAAAACCACACTCATATATATAGGAGCATATATGTCACAAAGCATATATTAACTTACATATATATAATACATTGCATTACAATATATATAGTCCTATAATAGACTGCACATGAGATAGGCATATAGGGAGAGCATGAGAGAGAATATGTGTGAATGTGGGTGCTTGTGTGTGTGTGTGACCTCTGGAACATAGTGTGGCAGGAATAACATAGTGTATGTGTGTGTGTTCACATGAGTGAGTGAAAAAGAGTGGAAGGGTGAAAATGCAAGAATAAACAGGGAAGAAGGTAAGCCTAGGCTGTGTATAGGAGTGATGAGGTAGTGAAATGTGGGTGCATAGACAGGTAAACCAAGTGCAGGAAATACACTCAGTGAAACAGTGTACCAATGTCAATATGTGTGCAGAAATTACTCAAAACAGTAAAGGAAACAACAGAAAGGGAAAAATCAGTACAGCATTTTAAAAACAGTCAATGTATCATGAAAACTGGAAGACATGGATCCATTCTCAGGTTTGTACAAAACTGGAAACTTAACTCAGGTTTAACTCATATAGGAAAGTAAAAACAACAGTTAACCCTCAACTGAATTCTCAGGTTTGCACCATACATGAAATCTGAACCCATTTAAATCCCTATATTTCCCAACCCCAATTTGAAATCAACAAGACACCAATCAACCCAAAATTTGAACCATAGATAGGTAACATATAGGAGAACAGGTTTGAGCTTTAAAAACATGAAATTAATAGTACTTTTCAGGTTAAATTATCAATCAAAACTCAAATATTGCAATCTGGAAGCACAGGGCTGATACTTAATATTCAGAATTTGCAAACAGGTGAATACCCAAAAGAAAACACATTAAAAACTTAGATAAAAGATTCGTAATGATCCTACACATAATACATGTGTCACACAACCTGTCCGTGTCCACTAAGATGGACACAAACGTGTCCAGGCCACCCAGATACAAAAATCAATGCACAGTGAGGTATTCCTCGTGTACGTGTGCACGCGTGTCGTGCACACGACACAGCACGTGGTAGGCCACATGCTTGTGCACCTGAATACCCCTATACTAGGGCTAGGTCTAGGTCGACCTGCCCTGAGTCCTCGTGTCCACGTGTCCAACTTATAAAACCGTATCAGTGACAAAAACCCACACTGCACAGAACAGTACGAAACCCGTGCGTCGAGGATTTCTCCCTCGTTACGCCATGTGGGTCCACGAAACTTGACATGTGGCGTGTCAGTCACTGCTCCTAGTGGCGTGTCAAGTTTCGTGTCGAACAAATGTGTGTCATATCCAGTGCAGCCCCCGCACAGCAGGACAGTGCAGCCCCAACACGCGCGATCGTGTCCCCGTGTCCAGAATGACTCGACACGTGCACGAATTCATCTCAGTGCACAAGAAACGTGTAAGCGACAATGAATAGCAATTTTCCATTCAAAAACATTTCGAAAATATCACAAAAAGTTTCAGTGAGGAATTTTCACAAACACAAGGAGTAGGATACTGATACGTGTCCTGTTAGGACACGAAACGACACAAAAATCTAGGGATTCCTATTCCTATAGTTTGGGTAGGTCTAGGGCTCCCTATTCATGCAATAATTTCAGGATTCTATGGTGAGAATAAGAAGTTACCTCAAAGTGTCAAAACCCCTTAAAAACTCTAAAGAGAGATGCTCCTCTTGATGGTGAAACTCCTCCAAATTGTTGGAAAGCTGAGAACAACCAATTCCAACAGCAAGAAAACAATAATTAGAATCTATTGTAATTTGTTTGGATTAAAAAGGAGGAAAAATGGATTTATTATGAATTTCTAAAGATGAGAGCTCACCTCTTTCTTCTTGAAATGGATTCCTATGGAAAGGAGGCTAGCCCTAGAAATTAGGAGGGGTTTTATAGTGGGGGAATCCCTAGGTTGGCTGGACAAAATGTTTGGGTTGCTAATTTGGGCTTTGGGCCAAGTCCTATAGGCTATGGCTAAGTTGTTTATTAAATGGTTTGAACCATAAGTCATGACTTATGAAGTTTTAAACCATATTAGCCTAAATAACTCCAAATCACTCCTAACTAGTCCCAATGACTTAAACCTCATTACATTAGGTCAAACCAAGGTTACTTAACCTAACTAAGTGGCCATAACCTAGATTAGTAACTAGGTTAGTCTTCTAGTCAACACAAGTCAAGGTCAACTTAGGCCCAAAATCAATCATCCTAAAAATCACCAAAAATCACAAAAAATCATATTAATTCTAATAAATTATAATAATACATAATAATTCCAAAATTTCCCAAAATTTGAAAAATGACCAAAATACTCCCAAGCTAGAAAGGTGGTAGTGACAAATCTACCCTCCTTAAAATAATTTCGTCCTCGAAATTAAAGGCGAAACTAAACTGCTGAGAAGGATAGAAAAGTATACCTCAAGGTCCAAAAAGATAGGGGTACCGCTCGCGCATCTCATCCTCCCGCTCCCAGGTCAACTCTCCTGAAGAATGATGCCTCCATGCGACGCGTACCAAGGGTATCACCTGGTTCCTCAGAACCTTCTTCCGTCGATCCAGAATCTCCACGGGTTGCTCTGGATAGCTGAGAGAAGGCCCAACCTCTATCTCTGAATGATCGAGCACATGGCTAGGGTCAGCCACGTACCGTCTCAACTGTGATACATGAAATACGTTATGGACCCCCACAAGTGCAGGCGACAAGTCTAGCCTGTAAGCCACGTCACCGACTCTCCCGCTGATAACGAAAGGGCCGATGAAGCACGGGCTAAGCTTTTCGCCTCCACCGAAACGTATCGTACCACGAGTCGGAGATATCCTCAAGAAAACCTGGTCTCCGACCTAATCACAAGCAAGGTCTCAATTAAAATAAATAACAAACATGATCAAAATCACAAACAACAACCTAAATCTAATCCTACTCTACTCCGTACCTCAAACTCCAAGGGCCTCTGGTGGCTATCGGCCCAGTGCCGATGCCTGTCCTGCGCCACGCGAAGTCTGTCCCTGATGAGCTTCACCTTCTCGGCCGCATCAACAACCATCTCTGGCCCCAGTAAAGCTCGCTCACCAACATCATCCCAGGATAAGGGTGTACGGCACCTACGCCCGTACAGAGCCTCGAAAGGTGACATCTCAATGCTGGCCTAGAAACTATTATTGTAAGCAAACTCCACCAAATGAAGATGATCCTCCCAGGAACCTTCAAAGTCCAGGATGCACGTCCGTAGCATATCTTCAAGGGTCTGAATGGTCCGCTCTGACTGTCCGTCCGTCTGGGGGTAGTATGCAGTACTAAACTTGAGCTGAGTGCCCAAGCTGATCTGCAGACTCCTCCAGAAATGAAAAGTAAAACGGCTATCCCGATCTGAGACGATGCTGACCGGAACTCCGTGGATCCTGACTATCTGCCGCATGTACACCTCCGTCAGCCTCTCTGTAGACGTACCCACCTTGAATGGCAAGAAGTGGGCTGATTTGGTCAACCTGTCAACGATGACCCAAATCGCGTCTTTCCCTCCTGGAGTACGCGGCAATCCTGAAACGAAGTCCATCGTAATATGCTTCCATTTCCACTCGGGAATGGGCAGCAGCTGCAACAATCCACCGGGCCTCTGCCTCTCTGCCTTGTCCTGCTGACAGACCAAGCACCTAGCTACGAAGTGGGATACCTCCCGCTTCATTCTCGACCACCATACATGCTCCCGCAGATCTCGGTACATCTTGTTGGCACCCGGGTATATAGAGTACTGAGATCTGTGGGCCTCCTGCATAATCTGCTCTCTGAGCTCCCCGCTAGGCACACATAACCTGGCACCGTGCCTCAGGGCACCATCCTCTGCAAGTGAAAACTCATGATCCCCCACTCCTATACTGATCTGCTCTCTGATACTCTGCAAAGCCACATCTTCGAACTGGGCCGCCTTGATCCTGTCCACCAAGTCTGACTGAATCTGTATCCCCCATAGCTGCATCTGCACTCCCGGCACGATCACCTCAATCCCAAGGCTCTCCAAGTCGGCAAGCAAATGCCGATCCATGGTCAAACATATGGCTGTCGGATACCTACTCAAGGCATCGGCAACCACGTTGGCCTTTCCTGGATGATACTGCAGTACAATGTCGAAGTCCTTCATCAACTCCAACCATCTGCGCTGTCTCATGTTCAACTCCTTCTGAGTGAACACATACTTAAGGCTCTTGTGATCTGTGAAGATCTCCACCCTCTCACCATACAGATAATGCTTCCACAGCTTCATTGCAAAAATCACTGCTGCCAGCTCCAGGTCGTGGGTAGGGTAGTTCTTCTCATGGGGACGTAACTGCCTGGAAGCATTGGCAATCACCTTCCCGTGCTGCTGCAACACACAACCCAGCCCCTTCCCTGAAGCATCACTATAAATAGTGAAACCACCTGATCCTGAAGGCAACGTCAGAATCGGAGCTGTCGTCAGCCGCTTCTTCAACTCATCAAAAGCTGCCTGACACTCCTCTGACCAAACATACTCAGCATCCTTCCGGATCAACCGTGTCAACGGCTCTACAATCTGGGAGAAATCCTGCACAAATCTCCGATAGTATCCTGCCAGCCCCAGGAAACTTCTGATCTCTGTAATTGAAGTCGACGCAGCCCATGCCTCAACTGCTATAATCTTCTTGGGGTCAACTGAGATACCATCTCCAGTCACCACATGCCCCAAAAAGTCCACTCGATCCAAGAAGAACTCACACTTGGAGAGCTTCCCATAAAGCTGCTCCTTCCTGAGAGTCTCCAGCACGATCCTAAGATGCTCCTCGTGCTCCTCCTCAGTCTTGGAATATACCAAAATATCATCTATGAACACTACCACGAACTGATCCAGATACTGATGGAACACCTTGTTCATAAGGTTCAGAAACACAGCTGGTACATTGGTTAGCCCAAATGGCATAACCAAAAACTCGAACTGTCTATACCGCGTCCTGAAAGCGGTCTTGGGAATATCCTCCCCCTTCACCTTCACCTGGTGATATCCCGACCTCAGATCAATCTTGGAAAATACCCGAGATCCGCTCAACTGGTCAAATAGATCGTCGATCCGCGGCAATGGGTATTTGTTCTTGATCGTGAGGTTGTTGAGTGCCCTATAGTCAATACACATGCGTACTGATCCATCCTTCTTCGGCACGAACAACACTGGTGCTCCCCATGGCGACGAACTCGAGCGGATGAAGCCCTTGTCCTGTAGCTCATCCACCTGCTTCTTCAGCTCCACCAGCTCGCTGTTGTTCACCCGATAGACATGCTGAGAGATGGGTTCCGCTCCTGGAACCAAGTCTATCGAGAACTCTATGTCCCTGTCTGGTGGCAGTCCTGGCAACTCCTCTGGGAAAACATCCATATAATCTGCTATCAAGGGGTGTAGAATCGTCTGCTCCTCGACCGAGACTCCACAGAAGACTCCGCTGCTCTGCTCTGCCTGACGTCTGGAGTACTCGAACTCTGGCTCCCCCGGCGCTCTGAACAGAACTCTACCCCCTCTGCAATCAATGCTGGCGTGGTGCCTGCTCAACCAATTCATGCCTAATACTATATCGTAGTTCAGCAATGGCATTACGAGCAGGCTCACCTCCAACTCACGGCCTCCCAAAACTACTCTCCGACCCTTACAAACATCACTCACGAGGATAATACCACCCCCGGTCGTGATCTTGTAAGTCCTAGGCAACGATTCAGCTATGATACCGTGTCTAATCGCAAAAGATACTGATATGAAGCTATACGAAGCACCGGAATCAAACAATGCAAATGCTGGAATGGAGTCAAGAAGAATCGAACCTGTAATCAGCTCTCCAGTCACCTCTGCCTCTCCAGCTGCCATGGCAAAAAGCTCGCCCCTGCTGGCCTCCCCTGGCCTGCTGCTGGTGCTAGACGAACCTCTGCTGCTGCGTCGGCAGGGCTGGTCTCCGCTGCTGGCCCACTGGAGCTCTGGCTCCTCCTCCTCCTCCCGGAGCTATCCGTCCCATGCGGCACTCCCTCATCTGGTGGTCTGCTGAACCATACACCATGCACAGGCCCAGCCTCTTCCGACACTCATTGAAGACATGCCCAGGCTTCTTGCTGTAGGCACAAGTGACTCCCTGTCTCTGACCCTGCTGGTGCTGTCTCGGCTGCTGCTGCTGAACTGGCCTCTGCTGGATCGGCTGCGGCTGAAACTGCCTCAGCTGCTGATGCTGAAAGTGGGGCCTCTTGGCCTGGCCCCCGCTGCTGCTGCCTCCAACTGGGTCCCTGCCCCTCTTGAGCCTAAGCTCAAGATCATCCTCAGCCAACAGGGCTCCTGTCAAGATCTCCTCGAACGTAGCATCTCTGCTGCCCTTGGTCAGGGACTTGACCTCCTTGACCAGACCCTTCCGGAACCTCTGGGCCTTCGCCGTCTCGCTCAAGCCCTCCACGAACCTGCCGAGACGACCAAACTCTCCAGCATACTCCTCTACTGAGAGGCTCCCCTGGACCAAGCTCTCGAACTGCGACTCTAAGGCTCTAACTGCTGAATCTGGGAAGAACTTCTTCTTGAAGAAGCCCCTGAACTGCTCCCAAGTCTGCCCTGGTACCCCCACCCTGGGGTCGGACTGATACCAGGTGCGAGCAAGATCCTGCATCCGGCTAGCTGCGGCCTCGATCTGAAGGTCTGCTAGAATCCTGGCCAAGCGAAAGATCTCCTCTATATGCTCGATCCACTCATCGGCATATAGGATCCCCTCTGTCCCCAGAAAGTCTCTGGGGTTCATCTTCTGAAACTGCTCGATCCCCGGTGTCCTCGGCTGCTGCACCACTGGTCGAGCTGCGGCTGTCGTGACGGCCAACTCCATGCCTCTGTCCTGCCGAGCCTGCTGTCGGTCCATGAACTGCTGGAAATATGCGAACATCTGAGCTGCGTCCACATGTCCTGGTGGCGGTGGCGACAGGAAAGGATCCTCTGGAATGACCGGGTCCTGCCTTCCAGTCAGTGGATGCATACCCCCTGCTGCGGCTGCCGAGGTCTCAACACGAGCTGAGGTGACAAGAGCTGCAGTCTCCTGGCCTCGCCGTGCTGGCTGAGAGGTAGCAGTCCCCTCTATAGCATCCTCATGGATGGCACGCTGCGATCGAGTCTCTACCATCCTGAAGATAGACAAACAAGAGTATCAATTTTTGAGAAAGAAGCGAAATAACAAAGGCGAACAATTTTAATTCAAAGGATCAGCTGACAAAGGATTTAAATGGCAATAAAAGAAATTTTTCCTAAAGTGATTGAGTATCTTAAAATTAATGTCCTATATCCTATAGCAGGCTGCAACGATACTCTAGTTCGAGTACCACCACACTTCTAGTCTAGACCTGCATGGGCCACCACTAAAAACGTGTCACGACCCGCACCCACTTTGAGGGTACGAGAACGTAACAACGCCCAGCCTACGCCGCAGTATCGGCGGTAGAGCGCTGTCCTAGGTCAACAGACATCTAACAATATACATCTAAACAGTTTATACTCCCCGAATGGGGGTGACATAACAGTAAAACTCAATCACAACTAACGAAAAGATACCACGAAATGAAATAGAACTCAAGGAAATAAATAGATGAAATAGCAGTAGTCTAAGATAATCCCAGCAATATCCAACAGTACAAGGTCTCAGATGAAAGAATATATACAACTCATAACTCCAAATAAAGTCTAACTAAGACATGTCTCAAGACTGCAAAAGTAAGATAAGCCTAACTAGTCTAGTCTAGGCAATCGGGGTGATCTCCTCAGCTAGAGCTGGGTCCTCCTGAGGGTCCAGCTCGCAGGTGTCATCTAAGGCTGCTCTGTAGTAAGTGTCCAGGCAAGCCTCCTCCTCGTCCTCTGTAATATTTTCAACAGGTCCAGTCAGGACAGGAGCGAGTACAGTACATCTCAACAGATCATAGCAGGTTAGAAGATATAATCATGCAGTAAAGTAAGATACAAGTACTGAAAGAAGTGCAGTATGTAAACAGAGAGAGAAAGCTGTAAGAGAAATATCTACTATAAATAGAGAACTATCATGTGACTAGTGAGTCAGAGTACAATATAGACATGTAAATGGCATAGGAGATTCTGATGCTACACTATGGAAGAGATTCTGATACTACACTACTTGGATATTATTCACATGTCCATTTCTACACCCCCGTACCCCTAATCAATACACAAGGATCCAGCCAGGTTATGTTATATGATGCTATGTAACAGCCCCCGAAGGGTAGTAGACCCCGAAGGTGATAGACCCCGAAGGTGATAGACCCCGAAGGTGATATATAGTAGTCCCATGAATGGGATAAGGATTCTAGGAAGACTCTACGATCATAAGAGTATATGTCGTAAGTGATCAAAGAACCAATGAAGCATATGATACGCCATGTAAGTGAAACGCACAGAACATGTAGTACCTGATGCTCCCTAAGGATAACATCTCAAAAAGGGATCCATATAGTACCAATCCGTGTGACCAACGTGACAGTACAAGTAAAGTAATCTACTGCAGGAAATAATTCTAAGCAGGATATGAAATGATCGGAGAATGTACTCGCCTGTATCTGAGTGTCCAGTATGAAACGTACTGTCCAAGGAGTGGTGTCTGGCTCCTAATCAGAACAGCACAAGTCACAACAAGTCCAGAATAGTAAAATGGAGTCCTACTATGCATTCTACATGATTCTAGGTCAATCTAGGCCAAAGTCAACTCTTGGTCAACTCTGGTCAACCCTAGAAGTCAAACTAGGTCAACCAAGTCTAACTAGTCTATACTAAGTCTAATACTGTAGTACAAGCCCTATCTAGTCTCACCAGGCTATACCAAACTACCTAGGCCTATTCTAACACAAGTATACACATAACCTATATATAGTAAATACCCAAGTTATATGGCATAAACATATACTAGTATAACCCATACCCCCATGTGTGTACTAACATATGGCAACCCCAATCATACACAATATATATATATATATATATATATATATATATATATATATATATATATATATATATATATATATCTATATATAAAACCACACTTATATATATAGGAGCATATATGTCACAAAGCATATATTAACTTACATATATATAATACATTGCATTATAATATATATAGTCCTATAATAGACTGCACATGAGATAGGCATATAGGGAGAGCATGAGAGAGAATATGTGTGAATGTGGGTGCTTGTGTGTGTGTGTGTGACCTCTGGAACATAGTGTAGCAGGAATAACATAGTGTATGTGTGTGTGTTCACATGAGTGAGTGAAAAAGAGTGGAAGGGTGAAAATGCAGGAATAAATAGGGAAGAAGGTAAGCCTAGGCTGTGTATAGGAGTGATGAGGTAGTAAAATGTGGGTGCATAGACAGGTAAACCAAGTGCATGAAATACACTCAGTGAAACAGTGTACCAATGTCAATATGTGTGCAAAAATTACTCAAAACAGTGAAGGAAACAACAGGAAGGGAAAAATCAGTACAGCATTTTAAAAACAGTCAATGTATCATGAAAACTGGAAGACATGGATCCATTCTCAGGTTTGTACAAAACTGGAAACTTAACTCAGGTTTAACTCATATAGGAAAGTAAAAACAACAGTTAACCCTCAACTGAATTCTCAGGTTTGCACCACACATGAAATCTGAACCCATTTAAATCCCCACATTTCCCAACCCCAATTTAAAATCAACAAGACACCAATCAACCCAAAATTTGAACCATAGATAGGTAACATATAGGAGAACAGGTTTAAGCTTTAAAAACATGAAATTAATAGTACTTTTCAGGTTAAATTATCAATCAAAACTCAAATATTGCAATCTGGAAGCACAGGGCTGATACTTAATATTCAGAATTTGCAAACAGGTGAATACCCAAAAGAAAACACATTAAAAACTTAGATAAAAGATTGGTAATGATCCTACACATAATACATGTGTCACGCAACCTGTCCGTGTCCACTAAGATGGACACAAACGTGTCCAGGCCACCCAGATACAAAAATCAATGCACAGTGAGGTATTCCTCGTGCACGTGTGCACGCGTGTCGTGCACACGACACAACACGTGGTAGGCCACATGCTCGTGCACCTGAATACCTCTATACTAGGGCTAGGTCTAGGTCGACCTGCCCTGAGTCCTCGTGTCCGCGTGTCCAACTTATAAAACCGTATCAGTGACAAAAACCCATACTGCACAGAACAGTACGAAACCCTTGCATCGAGGATTTCTTCCTCGTTACGCCACGTGGGCCCACGAAACTTAACATGTGGCGTGTCAGTCACTGCCCCTAGTGGCGTGTCAAGTTTCGTGTCGAACAAATGTGTGTCGTGTCCAGTGCAGCCCCCGCACAGCAGGACAGTGCAGCCCCAGCGCGCGCGGTCGTGTCCCCGTGTCCAGAATGACTCGACACGTGCACGAATTCATCTCAGTGCACAAGAAACGTGTAAGCGACAATGAATAGCAATTTTCCATTCAAAAACATTTCGAAAATATCACAAAAAGTTTCAGTAAGGAATTTTCACAAACACAAGGAGTAGGATACTGATACGTGTCCTGTTAGGACACGAAACGACACAAAAATCTGGGGATTCCTATTCCTATAGTTTGGGTAGGTCTAGGGCTCCCTATTCATGCAATAATTTCAAGATTCTATGGTGAGAATAAGAAGTTACCTCAAAGTGTCAAAACCCCTTAAAAACTCTAAAGAGAGATGCTCCTCTTGATGGTGAAACTCCTCCAAATTGTTGGAAAACTGAGAACAACCAATTCCAACAGCAAGAAAACAATAATTAGAATCTATTGCAATTTGTTTGGATTAAAAAGGAGGAAAAATGGATTTATTATGAATTTCTAAAGATGGGAGCTCACCTCTTTCTTCTTGAAATGGATTCCTATGGAAAGGAGGCTAGCCCTAGAAATTAGGAGGGGTTTTATAGTGGGGGAATCCCTAGGTTGGCTGGACAAAATGTTTGGGTTGCTAATTTGGGCTTTGGGCCAAGTCCTATAGGCTATGGCTAAGTTGTTTATTAAATGGTTTGAACCATAAGTCATGACTTATGAAGTTTTAAACCATATTAGCCTAAATAACTCCAAATCACTCCTAACTAGTCCCAATGACTTAAACCTCATTACATTAGGTCAAACCAAGGTTACTTAACCTAACTAAGTGGCCATAACCTAGATTAGTAACTAGGTTAGTCTTCTAGTCAACACAAGTCAAGGTCAACTTAGGCCCAAAATCAATCATCCTAAAAATCACCAAAAATCACCAAAAATCATATTAATTCTAATAAATCATAATAATACATAATAATTCCAAAATTTCCCAAAATTTGAAAAATGACCAAAATACCCCCTAGCTAGAAAGGTGGTAGTGACAGGTCGCCACCAAGGTGGGAGCAAACCGACTAAGCCTAGAGAACTCGGCCGCATATCCATCGACCGTCCTGCCCATCTGCATCAGATTGGTGAACCTCGTCTGTAGATCATACCGAGCTACAACATCGAAATACTTGGTCTGAAATCTCTCCCTGAATACTGCCCATGAAATAGGGGCCACTAATCCATCGGCCTGCGCTGCCCACCAGCTGCGGGCAAGATCTAGTATCTGCAGGCGTACTACGGCCACCTTCTCGTTCTCTGGAGTCCTAGCTGCTTCTAGAATCACCTCTGTATCCTAAAGCCAAGCATCAGCAGCAATAGCATCTTCACTGCCGTCGAAGAATAGAGGGTTCAAGCGCTTGAAGCTGTTAGCCGCGTTGTTACCCTGATGACCTCCTCTGGTCAAAGCATCTGCCACCGCCTGGTGCAAGGCATCTCCACGACGATCCTGGGAGGCTAATATTGACCGGATGAGACCCACCAAAGTGCCATCATCAGGCTCTGCAGGTTGGACGGGCTGAACTGGTGGTGCTCCTCCGGTAGGCATGACTCTGGAGGCTACTCCTGAATGCTGGGCTTGATCTCCAGGTTACTGCTGGTCCGCGAGAAGGGCTCCGCCTTGATGATCGACATGTCCAGGAATAATGCTGCTGAAGAAGACGACATAGGAAATAATAAGGAAGGACCAGGACAGATCAACGATACAAGCATGTGATCAGGTCAAGATTCTCAGGGAATGGAAGATACGAGCAGAGATCAAGGGCGAATACTGATTGAGACATCTATTCGGTAAACCCTCACATATCTTGATTTACAAGACCTGCATGGGCCACCACTAAAACCATGTAACGCCCCAGAACCAGAATATTGGAGAGCGGGGGCGTACATAGTCAGCTACGTATATTGAAGTGCAACCCACCTCACTATACGGTCACGGCTGTCTAGACACATGAGAGTTTAACTACAAGCCATCAGTCTCCTATGGTCATGAACAAGCCTATTGTCTCAATCTAAAGCAAGCAATAATAGTTACAAGATGTCAGAGCACCAAATATATAATAGCAAGGCGTCCCATATATTACATATTTGATGATCATGAAGCTAGTCGTATAAAATATCAAGACTAGCAAGAGTTCTAGGATCTGTCAATCATGTTACAGCCCGTAGGCAGACAGTAAATAAGGTGCAATACGAGCTAACAAGTGTTCGTCGGCTAAACGCCTCAAAAGAATAATTTTATAATAAAGTGGGGGAACAAAAAGAAACCCACTCGTTGCCAGGGTTACGCCTGGTGGTCACCATTTGGCTGGAAGGTAGGTAGATCCTCTGGAGCTGCTCCGATATCTGGCCATACAAAACCAGCTGGGTCAGACCCCAGAAAGAGCAAGTGCCATAAAGGAGGCTTCACTTAGGAACTAAAACTAGCATATCACAATAGAATATTAAAGATAACAAATAAAGAACTGATAATAATAGAAATAACAACAGTAAACTGAGTACGAGGAAACCATTCAAGTAGCCAGATCACAACCCTTAAACCAAACAAGGACCGGGATTGTAACCCTTCACCTGAATAGAAACCCGTCTCAATTACTATTGATAAGGTAATATATTGAGCACGAAGAAACCATTCAAGTAGCCAGACTGCAACCCTTAAACCAAACAAGGACCGGGGTTGCAATCCTTCGCCAGAATAGAAACCCGCCTCAATTACTATTGGTATAGTGAAGACAATAACGAAGAAAGGACACAGAACTGCTCCGGGAGCCAGGTTACAACCCTTAAACCAAACAAGGACCGGGGTTGTAACCCTTCACCCGAACAGAACTGGACCCCTGATCTTTATTGTTAAGGCCAGTATACGTAATTAATCATGCTGTTGAAGTAAGGTAAAACATGACGAGCATGGCAAGGGTTACAATAAGACGATAAACGAAGAGAGGACACAGAACTGCTCCGGGAGCCAGGTTACAACCCTTAAACCAAACAAGGATCGGGGTTGTAACCCTTCGCCTGAACAGAACTGGACCCCCGATCGTTATTGTTAAGGCAAGCATCAATAATCATGTCATGTCATAATCTTGCACAGGATCAGGATAAGAGTAAGCTGGAATAAACTCCATCCAATCAATCACGTCCAATCAAGAGTATGACTTGATACTTTTAACTAAGTAGGGTTATCACAGGCCTAGTTACTAGCAAGATGCAATGAGATTATCCCAACAGCCACAAGCCCTGCAGACCATCCGGTCATCCAGGTCGAATATCCGTTTATGAAGACTGCAACACGTAACGGTGTGCTGGAAATGTGCCCTACTCGTCGGTAGGCTACAAGTCCACAGAATGCGCCCAGATAACGGGATTGTCTGTACCTGGAAATCTCTTCATGACTACTGAATTATTCTAGTTAATTAGCCTTAGTCAATTTCAGTAGGTACCCCTGACCGTGGTACTCAGGGATCCCCATCCTAGACATGATGCAAGACAGTACCAGTTTATTTGTATAAACACAATCGCCCACGGTGTCCAGGTCTTTCATATTTGTCATATCAGGCTAACTGTCATAACAGCATGTCGAGATATATCATGTCAGTTTACTTGTTAAGAGTGCGCCACGGCGGGCCACTATAGTGTTCTATTCTTACCTTATCGTGAATGAGAGAAACTTGCATAAAATAACTAGTGACATATTCTTGAAGCTAAGAAAAAGGTCTACAACTTTTATGTTTTGAGTTTTTCAAGATTCTAGCTACAAAACAACTTAAATAGGCAAAAACAGTAAAATAGAGCAATTCTGGCACATGGGATTCCTGTACGATCGGCGCGTGGGATTCCTGCACCATCGGCGCGTGGAATTCCTACACAATCGACGCGTGGAATTCCTGCACCAATCAGTGCGTGGGATTCCTGTACCATCGGCGCGTGGGATTCCTGCACCATCGGCGCGTGGGATTCCTGTACCAATCGGTGCGTGGGATTCCTTCACCATCAGCGCGTGGGATTCCTGCACCCATCGGCGCGTGGGATTCCTGTACCATCGGCGCGTGGGATTCCTACACCATCGGCACGTGGGATTCCTGCACCATCGGCGCGTAGAATTCCTGCACCATCGGCGCGTGGGATTCCTGCACCATCGGCGCGTGGGATTCCTGTACCAATCGGCACGTAGGATTCCTCCACCAATCGGCGGTGGGAAACTCACGTTGCGTCTTCAGTACATGCGCGTACGGAACCTACACGCATGACACGCTCGGAGTTAAGGGATGCGTTGCCGGGACTTCACAGCGCATGGCCTCCCGGGCGCATGGGGGTCATCGTCCCCAAACAGCAAGTTCAGCCATGAAAGTTCCAAAAACTTGTCATGGCCATAACTTACTCATCCGAAGTCGAAATCAAGCAAAACAAAAGCCAAAAATGCATGAAATTGAATTCTCTACAACATAGAACCGTTAGTTTTCGAAAATAACTAAGTTTTAGAGATCAAAACCAAGAAAATCAAAAAGTTACAAACTTAGATCTACAAGAATCCATCCATCAAATCCAAATATGCCAAGTTCTAAAGAGGTTTAGAATCAAGTAAGAAAAAGAATGGAACAATAAAACTTGAGATCCATCATGAAGCAAGTTTGCACTTGTCTAAGCTCTCTCTCTCTCTCCCTCCTGGTGGTTGAAGAAGTAATGGTGGAGAGTAAATGAAGAAAGAAGGAAATAATAATGAGAGAGAAAAGGAAGGGGTTATAAATAAGGAGGGTGGTGGTAGGTAGGAGGCTTCACCTTTGGTTCATGATGAACCAAAACAAACCAAGCCAAGCCGAACCAACCCAAGAATAAACCAATCAATGAAATGCTAGAATAAATCAAGCAGGGAGACATACAATATGGGTCAAATTACGTATACGTATACCAAGGTACGCAATACGAACCACAGACATTACAAAGGTGGGCCCCACAGTCCGAGTCAACGGGTCTTTTTGAGATTGGCTCATCGGAATCCAATTATGGATATACCGTTGTGTTCGTATCGTCATTCTGGACTCGTTGACATATAATTTATTAAATTTTGTGGACATTGGCTCCGACACGTATTTTCGTGCAAATCAGATTTCAATATCCGGGTTAACGGACCAATTTGAGATCGGGTCATCGGAATCCAATTCCGGATATACCATTGAGTTCGTATCGTCATTCTGAATTCATGGACATATATTTTACTAGGTTTTGAGAACTTTTATCCTGACACATTTTTCGGTATAAAGCGGGTCCGACACGGACACCGTTTTGACTCAAAATTATCTTTTTGCCCCTGGGTTCAAATTAGACTTATGGGTAAGCTATTGTAGCTATTTTGACCATTCTGGACACGTTGGTGATGTTTGTTTCATCATCCGACAACATCTGTAGGTTTTTACCCTATCAATCACCCTATTATTATAACCTTTCTTTTTTTGTTTGTATTTTGAGATCCATCGATTCCAGTGATTTCACAATCACTGAATTTGATATGTTGACCTTGTGGATGATTATAGAGACTAGCTTTGACCTAGTTTAACCTAGAGTGGCCTAGGAGTTGACCGGTTGACCAAAGTCAACTGTAAGTCAACCTTTGACCAAGTTTGACTGAGTTTGACCTAGAATAGGCTTAGAAGCATAGAATTAATGTATTTATATATATTGTTTACTCTAGAACACTAAGTAACCCTGTAAATTTATGTTAGGTCTCTGTGACGTCGGTTCAGGCATAGGCCATCATTTATTGCTCGGGACAGCAGGCGAGTACATTCTCTGATAACTTTTTCAATTTATGATAACTGTTATAATTCATGTACTTAGTGTAGATATACTTGTTCTTGACATATTGCTCACCTAACCAGGGCTGCATCTGTTCCCCCAGGTTTCAGAATTCCCCAGTAATTTGTGTTTTAGAACTCTTAGCTATAACTGTTTCTAAAAAAATTATGAAACTGAGGTTAATATATTCTGCTATATTATAAATTGTCTTCCCCAGTATTTGTGTTTTAGAACTCTTAGCTATAATTGTTTCTAAAAGATTATGAAACTGTGGTTAATATATTTTCATATATTTATTTATGAATGGTCCTATCCCAGTTGTATTCTAACTAGTTTTTGAAACTTGGTGTGACGCAATAGCAATGTCCATGTGACATTGGGAGCAGGAACATCCTGTAATCGAGTCCATTTTTGTTCACCCATCAAAACTATAATGTTGTTCACCTTTCAACAAAAAATTGATACGGGTTTTAATTTTTTGTTGGAGGGTGAATAAACATCGTAATTGTGATGGATGAACAAAAATGGACTCTCCTATAATCCACTCTATTGGAGTAATATATATATATATATACATATATATATATATATATATATATATATATATAACTTGTTGGAAATAAATTTGTTAAAAGATGAAATGCTGTAAACAATCTTCAAAAAAATAAAATAATAGGAAAGTACAACATGACCCTTGTAATTCATAAATATGCAAATCTAACCTCGGTTTAACAATATTTGTTGCATCTTGTTTGAGAAAATGGCAAACAATAAAACTTTTAAAATACAAACTCTCTTTATATATATATATATATATATATATATATATATATATATATATAACAAAAATTTGTTGGGATTTTGTAGGGGGATTTGAATGACTACGAGAGCTTGGTGAAGGCCGTGAAGCAAGTGGACGTGGTGATAACAGCAGTTGCCGAGCCATTTGAGGTCCAGACCAAGATTATTGCTGCAATCAAGGAAGCTGTATATATTAAGGTTATATTATCAAGAAAATAAACTCTATTTATGCAGATATCTAGACTAAATCCTTTCTATTCTCACTCGAATTGACAAATTTACAGTTTCGATGCAATGACAAATTTTTTTTAAAAATATAGTTAATTATGCAAAGGTATGTCGAAACATAAATGTTTTTAAAAACATTTATAAGTTACATTGTAAATATAAATAGGATATTTATTGTTGGAATGAATATTAAGACAAAAAAATTGTCCCAAGTTATGTAGAGGTTCTTGCCATCTGAATTTGGAATGAACGTTGACCATTCTGTTGAGGTTGTGGTGCCCGTAAAATCGTATTTTGCGGCCAAGGCGAAGATCCGTAGGACAGTCGAAGCTGAAGGCATACCTCACACATTCGTCTCCTCCAATCTCTTTGCCAGAATCTTCGTATCTGCACTGTGTCAGCTAGGTGTACAAGGTATCCCTACAAAGACGTCTACGGAGCCGACAGAAAAAAAGTAATATATCTAGTTGAGGGTTCAATATTTATATTTTTTAGCAATTCATTCATTCTAACGGCGATGTCACACTAGATAGAATCGTGAATCCGATAGTACGAATAATTTGAAGTTTGTGACATAAAAAAGATCTTCAATAAAGAAAGATTGAACAATGGAAATATTTTTCTAAAGATGCTGAACTAAATTTGCCTTTTTCCCCTAGTTTTTCTTCAAATCTCGGAATAAGTATTTTCGTAACTTAAGTTAAAGTGCAACTACAATTTGTACTTCCAACTTTTTCGTAATAAAGTTATAGTGCAGTTCTAGAAACTTTAACAATATCCAATGATGGAACCACCCTTGGGCTGTCCATCCCAATTTTTTTGGTTTTTTTCTCTATATGTTTTATTATTATTTTTCGTATGTGTTAGTCACATTCCAACCCATCCCATTTCGAATTTCTGGTTCCGCACAATATCTTTACTTATGTTACTAAAATTATAGAACACTGATTGTTCTTTTGTACTCGTATGCGAATAACAATTTTTTTAAAATTTTCAGCAATTTTTCTCTACGAGTAAGACGTTGCTAACATTACGATTAGAGCGGTTGATGACCCTCGAACCCTGAACAAGATCTTGTACCTAAGACCCTGAGGAAACTTCTTCTCTCACGGTGAACTCATTTCCCTATGGGAGAAGAAAAGTGGAAGGATCCTTCAAAAAACCTACATCAACGAAGAAGAGATTCTTAAAAAGATTCAAGGTGTGTATCTTTGTTTCACATATATGGACATGATAATGTACAAAAATTTTGATATGTCTAATATTTTTTTTAGCTTAATTAGACTGGGTCAAAAAATATTCGAAAACTAGCATTTGGATCCTAAAGAAGTCTAGCTTAAGGACTGTCGGTTTGGGTCCTAGGATGACAGTTGACAATGTTGACCATCCAAACTCTGTTAATGAATAAAATGAATCCGACTTAAAAAAGAAAGCAATTATATTTCTAGGCACTATGATGCGGAAGCAAGTTGTTTGAAAATTTTCTATTTTCATTTATTGTAATATAGTTAGAAGACTACAACCTTTGCTTAAAAAAAGGCAATAATATTTCTAGGACCTTAACTGTAATTAACCGTAAAATATTTATTAACATATTTTAAATGATATATATATATATATATATATATATATATATATATATATATATATATATATATATATATATATATATATATATATATATATAGAGAGAGAGGAAGGATAGGCATCTCCACAATTTTTGCATCCCCATGTTCACATCCGTTGGATGTGCTTTAAGTCATCTAATCTTAACCATTGGTAAATCAACGGTTAAGATTAAATGACTTAAAGTACCAACTTTTGTTTTCTTTTTCTCTCTCCCTCTACTCTTTTCTTTTCTCCCTCAACTATTTTCTTTTCTCCCTCAACTCTAGGTCAAAGAATTTAACCCCAAGTTTTTCCCCAACCTACATTTTTTTCAAATTTTTCTCTCAACTCTAGGTCATTGAATTTTATCCTAAAATTTTCCCTCAACTCTAGGTCATTGACTTCTCTCATTTATTGGTAAGTCATCGATGTTTAAATTTCACATATAAAAGTTGAATTATGTGTTTAATGTAGAAAAATAGTGAACATGGAATAACCGGGATCATCAAATGTTGTATACTCTTTTCCCGCCACGTCCGAAGAACACTTTGATGCATCAGAAGCCCTCTTAGTAACTAAATTTTAACTTTTCATCGGATAAAAAATCGGGTTGTGACACAGAGGAATGTCACCTCTCTGGCAGTCCCGATCATAGATTAGGACTGTAAGAGAGGTGGCAGTCCTTCATATATGTAAGACTGCCAGGGGCCTGGCAGTCCTACATATGTGAAGGACTGCCACCTCTCTGGCAGTCCTAATCTATGAAACCTATTTGCTTTATGATGTTGTCTAATTGTATTAACTATTAAGTTCTATTGTAGGACTTGAGATCTTTCGATTTTGTGGTACTTGCTCCAATTGCAGTCAATATAGCCCATTTATTCTGGACCGATCTTTGTTTTGAATAAAGCGAGGGTGCGGTACATTGGTGTCGAAAAGTTGGACGGGAAAACAACATAGTTCTAGTGATATCCAGATCGGCCCGAAATCGTCCGGGACGACAAACTGTGGTGGCTAACCACTACGACGTCGAAATCGACTAAGTATGGATATATCTACAGTTTGACATTTTATATATGGAGGACCACTTTTGTATACAGTAAAATATGAAGTCCACTAATCTGTATGGAGTAAATTTTGTATCCAGTGAAATATGAAGTTTGGTATGTTATATGTGTTTACCTGTGTGCTATCTGTGTTATATGAGTCTACCTGTGTGCTATCTGTGTTATATGTGTCTACCTGTGTGCTATCTGTGTTATATGTGTTTAGATGTGTGATATCTGTGTTATATGTGTTTACATGTGTGCAAGTATGTGTGGCAAAATATACCAATTTGTTAAAGTATCCGATCCAGTATCAGGCCTGCCACCCCCCTAGCAGTCCTATTTGTAAGTCTCTGTGATGAGAGTTTTCAAACTCTCTATCACAGAGAGTTTCAATTAGGACTGCCACCCTCCTGGCAGTCCTACACAAAAGGAGGAGTGCCAGGGTGCTGGCTGTCCTAATTAAAACTTGCTGTTATATAAATGGCCATTCTTTTGCGTGTAATTTAGCACGGAGAATGGCCATTCTCCGTGTAATTTAGCACGGAGAATGGCTATCTGATCCAGTATCAGGACTGCCACCCCCTGGCAATCCTATATTGAAGTAGGACTGCCAGGGTGCTGGCAGTCCTAATCGAAACTTGCTGTTACAACAAGTATCAATTAGGACTGCCAGTACCATGGCAGTCCTAATTGAATGTAGGACTGCCAGGGGGGTGGCCGTCCTATTTGTAAGTCATTGAATTAATATTTGTTTGCGATTCTAAAATTTCGACAAAAGTGCTAAAACGGAGGTCCAAATATCATTTTTTTGTGATTCTGAAATTTCGGAAGGTCTCTAAAGAAGAAATTGTTAATCTCAGGCTCCTCGAAGATACGCTCATTTTACGACAAACCGGGCCTCGTTTCGACCTCCCAGTCAAAAGTTATGGTCCTCCAAAGTTTCAACTGACCATAAAATGCAATGGAATGACCATTCTCCGTCTTAATTTACACGGAGAATGGCCATTTACAGTGTTAAAACGTAGGAGAATGACCATTCTCCGTGTCAATTTACACGGGGAGAATGACCATTCTCCGTGCTAAATTACAGAGACTTACAAATAGGACTGCCACCCCCTGGCAGTCCTATATTCAATTAGGACTGCCAGGGTGCTGGCAGTCCTAATTGATACTTGCTGACTGCTAGGGGGTAGCAGTCCTGATACTGGATCAGATAGCCATTCTCCGTGCTAAATTACACGGAGAATGACCATTCTCCGTGCTAAAACACAGAAGAATGGCCATTTATATAACAACAAGTTTCAATTAGGACTGCCAGCACCCTGGCAGTCCTCCTTTTGTGTAGGACTGCCAGGGGGTGGCAGTCCTAATTGAAACTCTCTATGACAGAGAGTTTCAGTTTCAAACTCTCATCACAGAGAGTTATAAATAGGACTGTCACCCCCCTGGCAGTCCTACACTTAAGTAGGACTGCCAAGGTGCTGACAGTTCTATTTGAAACTCTCTGTGACAGAGAGTTTTATTTTGAAACTCTCATAACAGAGGGGTTTCAATTGTGACAGAGGATTTCAATTAGGACCCTGGAGGACTGCCAGGGTGCTGGCAGTCCTAATACTAAATCAAGAATATCAGGAATTGGCCAACAGCTTAAGTTTCCAAACGTAAATAACAACTACATATCAGACAACTACATAAATAACAACATAAATCACAACTATATATCAGACAAAATATCCAACTTCAAAAAAACAACATAAGTGTCAACTACATATCCTTCAAAAGTCTGCCCAACAACTTAAGTTTCCAAACAACAAATATATCCATCAAGTTTCAAACAACAAAAATATTTTTACAAAAACATCCAGAGCTCGTTGCTTCGACCGAGCTTGACGTGCCGGTGGCGGCGTCCGAGACCGAGCTTGGGACACCAGTTCGAAAATTGTTAGCGGACGCTCGAGAGGACGTCCCGCACGTTCCTTCCGCTTTGACGCGATGGGCCGTATTCTTTTGTTAGCGGTCGGTGGACTGCAGGACAACATATTAAATAATAGAAACATAAATAGGACATGCAGTTATCCCCCGCATATGAGAATCATGCAGTTATCCACCCCCATATCTCATTACAGTAGGACTGCCAGGCCTGTGGCAGTCCTAATGTAAATCAGGACTGCCACAATCCTGGCAGTCCTCTTTCACAAGAGGACTGCCAGGACTGTGGCAGTCCTGATTTACATTAGGATTGCCACAGGCCTGGTAGTCCTACTGTATTCAACCCGAACGGCCAAAAATGACATGCTCGTTTGTCGTGTTCTAGGGTTAGGGTTTCAAGATAAAATATGGATTTCTTATGTTCGAAAATTTCTTTCATGAACCATAAAGAGATTCTAAACCTAATTTATCAAAAAAAATTAGAGAATTAAAATATTCTAGGGTTTTAAATAGAATGTACATAATTTTTGAAGAAATTAGGGAAGAACGTACCTATATTCCGGTTGCTTTGACTTGCGTGTCATCTCTTCGAATCTACGAATGTTGTGGAAGAAATCTTGGTGGAGGAATTGGGAGTGGAGTGGTGGAGAAGAAGAAATTAGGATTTTGGGAGAGGGAGAGGGAGAGAGGTCTTTTTTTTCTTTTTGAGGAGAGAGAGTGTAGAATGAGTAATGAGAAAAAATGAAGGGTTTGGGGGGTTGGGCTGCCCCCAAGCAAAATTTGGGTGCCCCCTAGCAAATTCTCCACCTTCTTGGGCTGCCCCCAAGTAAGGGTTGCCCCCAAGCAATTTTTGTGGTGCCCTTAGAAAAAACTATTGGGTAAAGTAAAAAAAAACTTCCTAGATTGACATATTTTGTAAATTAAGACCTATTAGTCATTTTAGCAATTCGTCCCTCCTTAGATTATAAATCCGCTCAATAAAATTCCTCCAGTCAAAATTAAAAATTTTAATCCCGAAAATGTCTCTGCCCCCCTCTCCCCCCCAGTGGCGGCGGTAAGCCCCCAGCCCCGCCCGACCCCCCCTGCCCTCCCCCCGCCGGCCCTGCCCTCCCTGCGACCCTCACCGTCCCCCGCGAGCCTCCACCCCACCTTGTCGGCCCCGCACAGCCCTCCCTCGCACTCGTCGGCCCCATGCGATCCTCCCCCACCCTCGCCCCGATCCCACGCAGCCCTCTCCGTGGCATCGCCAGCCAGCCAGCCAGCCCCTCCCCCAATGGCCGAGGAAGGAGGGAGAAGATGTAAAATTGTCATTTTGGAATTTTTTGCAACAAAAAATAAATAGTGGAAAATTTGATATGATTGAATGCCTCTAGATAACCTCTATTTGATTATTTAGTTAGAAACAAGAAGGTTTTTGATCTGGACTCCCACACCTTTGAGCAAATAAATGCAATACAACATTTTAGTCTAAATAGAGAAGTCAAACAAGATATGTCTGACATTAATGAGACATGACGGAACCCTATTGTTGTGGCATGACAAACATAAATTTGAGGATCAATGTACTCTCCTATTACTCATATCCTAGGAAGCATAAACACTCCAATCCAATTTTATTTATGTATCACATTCAGGGTGTGACCCGGGCCGGTCCGGACCGGATCGCAGCAAATTAAACCGGGCCCAGTCTGGACCGGTGGCAGGAACGGGCCGGGCCTGGCCCGGCCCGGTCTTGGGGGAGTGAACCTAGCTCGGCCCAGTGACCCTGCTTGGGTAGGGCTGGGCCGGTACGGGCCGATTCACAGGCAGGCTCGGACGGGCTGGGTTCGGGCCGGTCCCTTTTTTTTTTGTTTTCCTTTTTTGGATTTTCACTTTTTTTTTAACTTTTATATTCTTTTAAATTTTAAGTTTATTTTGTTATTTTATTCTTTTTAAGTCTTCTTTTAATTTAATTTAATTTAATTTGTTTTATTTTTTATTTTACTTTGTTTTATTTTTTCCTCCTCTTTTATATTCTTTTAAATTTGAAGTTAATTTTGTTATTTGACTCTTTTTAAGTTTTTTTTTAATTTAATTTAATTTTTTTTTCTGTTTTATTTTTTTTCTCCTCTTTTATCCGGATTTGGGACCGGCAATGCAAGCTTTGCTTGTCATAGGCAGAGTTAAAAAATTTTTGTTTTAAGTATAGGATTTATTATTATTTTTTATTATTATTCTGTTTTTATATTTTATATTTTAAGTTTTAAAGTTTTTTTTAAGTTTTTAAGTTTTAAAGTTAAATTTTAAGTTTTAAAGTTTTAAAGTTTTTTAAGTTTAAAGTTTTAAGGTTTTTGTTTTTGTGTTTTTGTATTTTTTTTTTGGGTGTTCATACCTTTGAGTTATTCTTCTTCCTCCTCCTCGGGGTCCAGCTCGTTGATGTCAGCAGCTTCATCTCTCTTGTTTTGGATTCTTTTTTCCGCTAAAATCCAATCTTGAACACATACACAACCTTACAAGATATCTGGTTTCAACCGGCTCCTCTTTAGACTCAACATCCTTGATGTAGCACTAAAACAAGACTCCGATGCTACCGTGGACACCGGGACCATTAGTAGATCACGTGCTATTGTAGAAAGTACATGAAATCTTTTGTCGTATTTTTTTCACCATTCTAAAATGGTGAAGTGATTTGAAGATTCATCTTTGTCAGATCCCTATTTTGGAAATAGGTATATGACTGTATTGGTGTATTTTGAGGATTTTAATTTCGGGTATTCTTAAAATTTTATTATTGTTTACTTGGATGTGAGTTTATCCTCATTATTACTTCTATTTTTATTATTGTTATTATTATTATTTTTTACCTACATCTACCCCTCCCCAAACCCTAACACTCTCTCTCTCCCCCTCACTTCCACTCTCAGCCGCCCTCCCCTCCAATTCTCTCTCTTCACTCTCTCTCTCTCCCGATCCCTCTCTCCCCTCACTGGACCAGCCCCTCTCTCCTCCCTCTCGGCCTCCTCCCCATGGCTGCGGCCGCCACCCACCACTGGAGTCGCCGCCACCACTTCAGCCACCACCGCCATGGCGACCACCCCCATCGTCGTCGTCGCCTCCCTCGCCACCATCGCCTCCATCGCCGGCCGCCTCCGCCTCCCTCACCCACGAGCGCCGCCTCCCTCCGCTGTGGTCGCCCCGCCTCAAGCCGCGACCACCGCCACCAACATCATCGCCCTCGCCTCCAGCCCCATGGCCTCCGCCCCCTTCTCCTTCCTCCTCTCGCCGTGGCGCGGACCGCCGCCGCGAGCCGCCTCCAGCGTCGCCCCCTTCAGCCACCAGCACCACCACCACTGTCAGGGCCTCCGCCCCCCTGCCGATGTTCCCGTCTTCTCCGGCCCCCAGCACCACCTCCGTCGACGCCAGCGCCGCCATCTCCCCCGCCCCTTGGCGCAGCCGCTGCCGCCGCCGTCCTTTCTCCACCGCGGGGTCGACCCGACCTGGCCGAGCACCCCATTGGTGAGCTCCTTCTCCCCTATCCCTCTGTCCCCCCTCCGCCGGTGGTCTGACCCGACCATGGCCGAGCTCCTCCGCACCCTCTCTCCCCCTTCCTTGGACTGTGAGCTCCTCGGGGAGTGAGCCCCTCGATCGGCGCACCTCGGGCAGCGTGCTGCCTCGAGCAGTGCGCTGCCTTGTGCAGCGTGTCACCTCGGGCAGCGCACCCTCGGTTGGTGCACTTCCTCGTTCCTCGTGTTTTCGGGTCATGTGCACCTCGGTGTACGTGTCGCCTCATTTTGTGTGTACCTTGGTCTACGTGCTGCCTAGGGCAGAGGGACGCCTCGAGCCCCGCGCTGCCTCGGGCACCGTGCCATCTTGATTTGAGCGTTGTCTCGGTTTTCGTGCCCCGGCCTTTGTGCCTACCTCGGTTGCGTGCACACCTCGATTTGCGTACCGTATTAGACTCCGTACCGCATCGATTTGCGTACAAACCTCGATTTGTGTGCCGCATCGATTTACGTGCTCCTTGGACTCTGGGTCATCTCGATTCGCGAGCACGTCTCGATTTACGTGTCGCATGATTCGTGGACCATTCTGATATTTGTGATTTTCTCGATCTACGTGCACGTCTCGATTTACGTACACGTGTTTTCCGTTCATCTCGATATTCGTGCCTTCTCGATATTCGTGTCATCTCGATTCTCGTACGCGTCTCGATATACGTACACGTCTCGGTTTACGTGTCCGTATCGATCCGCGTACCTCGGTTTCCGTGCCAGTTCCCTGCACTGCTTGCGGAACCCACACGGTATAGCCTCTGCCATCTCTTGTGATTATTCTATTATTTTATTATTTGGTGCTGATGATTGTTTATTGTGTGTTCTGAGGATCTCGATTGGCGTGCTAGCTTGGATCGCGACTGCCGAAGACTTGCTTACCTAGCCGAGCCCTCTTGGCAAGTATCCCTTGCTCATCGGCGGCTCTTGCCATCTCTTCTGGATTTTATTGTATTTAATTTATTATAAAATTATATAATCATGAGTAGTGTAGCTTAGCAGTAGAACTGTCATGATAACTTAGGATAGCTTGGTCCGATACCGGGGTAGACCGTATCGGGCAACTCGGATGGGTCATCCACACCTCCGAGGACACGAGCACGACTCACATGTATGGATTGTCCCTGTATGCCCCGTGTCCGACTCGCGGTCGGATAACGGCTCTGGCTAACTTTACTTGTGGCGGTGATTGTGCTTGGGTTAGGGATTTATGGGCATGTGTTGTGGTGCGCCATGCGAGGCAGTTATTTTATTATTATGCATGTTGGCTTGGCGCCCAGTACGCATCGTAGTGCTGCTGGAGGCCGAGATATTAGTGGTCTCGGGTTCGATTGATTTCCAGTATGCATCGTAGTGCTGCTGGAGGCCGAGACTTAGTGTTCTCGGCTATCGACTTGTTCCCAGTACGCATCATAGTGCTGCTGGTGGCTGAGACCTAGTGTTCTCAGTCTGCGATTCTGCGATTCCGCGGCGGGTTGCGCCGAGTGGATTTTAGCCCCAACTCGCTGGGAGCTCCTGTCCAGAATACAGAGGAAACTCTGCCGGATTCTTCCAAAATTCTCGATCGAGAATTTGGTTCGAAGGACTGGGCAGAACCATTCCTTTGGTTTACTGGACTGGGCTCGTGCCTGTTCACCTTGGTATAGTATACCTGATCCCATTGCTTGCTAGGTAGACTCCAGACTAGATCAGTCGTCTAGCTCCTGATCTGTCTTGTCCGTCGGATAGCGTAAGGAGAGCGGTCCTACTCGGGAGACGGTCTGCAACCCTGGTCCTTGTTTGGTTTAAGGGTTGTGGATCTGCTCCAGAATGGTTCATGCAATCCTTGCCATTTTCGACGGCATTAATTAATAAACACTTGTACCCTGACCATTCATTCTAGGAGTTGTTCTAGTCTAGCGAGATAGAGCTGACAGTTGTCCTCTGTATTGGGAATTGTGACTTGTGGATATGACTGAGGATTGAGTATTATGGAGAGTACGATCTCGGGATATTGACTTGGTGGGTCTATGTGGATTCTTAGATTTTGGTGATTTCGAATATTTCGTAGAACGAGGAGAATATTGAGGGTATTATTATATGATTTTTACTCGACTTCCCAAACGCCCAAAACCTGGTGCTTTTGTGTATTCCGGTAGTTGGGGAACCTGGTTTGATTGCTATGTCTTGGTAGTTGAGGGGCTCGTTTTCTAGTGGCTGGTGATCATTGACTTGGAGGATTCTTGTGAGCCAGAGGGCCTAGCGTTGCTTATAGTGATTAGCTTGGTATTTGGTTATTGACCTTCCTGACATGATATTGATTTCCATCGTAGATAGGAGCCTCCTGATAGTTTGATAAGGTGGATGGATCGACTTGATGATTTGAGCTGTAGGTTCCCATGTGTACTTGATAGACTATTATAGTGGAGATTTTGATCTTGTACCCGACTTGTTATCCATGTCACGATTTGGGCATGTGACTTCTTGTGACTGATAGGTTTGACCTTGTTTCTGGTATTACACGATGACCTGGACCTGTCTTGATTCTTGATTAGTGGCCCGTAGAGGTGCACTCCTGACTAGCACTTTGGACTTGACAGTAAACCTGGCATGTATATTCTTAATTCTTGATAGTGGCCCGTGGTGGCGCACTCCTGACTAGTACTCTCGACATGGCATGTTTACACTTGATGGTTGTTGCGACAGCCAGTCCTGACTTGCTCAGCATGACCCCGTCTTGACACCGTGGTTGATTTCTCTTGATTGTGCTTGTGTAAGCCACAAGTCCAGTCTTGTCTTGCATCATGTCTAGGACATGGATCCCTGAGTACCACGGTCAGGGATCCATAATGAAACTGACTAGGCTAATAACTAGATTAATCATGTAGTTCATGGGGACTTTCCAGTGACCTGTTGCTTGTCTGACCCCGGCCCTATGTATCTATATATATACTAGGGATTTGTTGCTATCCGTCGAGATGAGCGCATTCCCAGCCCTCCGTCGAGTGTGGCACTTCTTTAGGGCACATGTATCTTACTGCAGTGTGCCTGCTATATCTATATTTTTCTTTTGCTGGGGCCATTCGGGTAGTAGCAAGCAGGAGCTGGACTTTGAAGTCTCATTGCATCTTGTTAGTAATTAGGCCTGTGATAATCCTAGTTAGCTAATAATAGCAAGCCGTAGGCATTGTGTGGCCGTTTGTCCTTCTGTGTTGTTTGTCTTGTTGCCTGCTAGCCAGCTGATATTGATTTCCAGCTGGCAATGCAGGTGTTAGTGGATGCTAGAAAGATTGTGATTGTGTTAGCTTCACTATACTTGTGGATTGTTATCGCGCGTTGGTACCGCACGATCCCTTACCTTTATTTACTATTTTTAGATGTTATCCTTGTCATATTTTATTCTGCTGGTTTTCTTCGCCCGTCCTTGAGCCTTTCTTTCTGGTACTTGCTGCGGTTGGCCTGACCAACCCTGGATTGTTCCCAGATTATCTGAGACCGACCCGGTGGATCTTCCAGACTTGACTTGGAGGGTGTGCTTCAGTTCCAGACCATGCTAGGAACTGTGGGAAGGTATACTTGTCTACATTATTATCCTGTACTGTAGATTCCAAATTTTCATATGAGTATTTCCTGTTTTTCATATGATTATCTCTCTTGATATTGTTTCATTGTGATTTACCTGTGGATATGAGATCGGATTTAGGCCATAGATTGATTGCATGCTAGGATACCCAACCAGACTGGACAGCTGTCATCACCGTATAGCGTATTCGTACCTTATACGGTGTAGCTGGCCGTGTACGTCCCCGTATTGCGGAACTGGGGCGTTACATGGTTTTAGTGGTAGCCCATGCAGGTCTCGTTTTGAGATTTTGTTGGGTATCACATGATTATTGATCTCATTCCACTATCCCTTGGTATTCCCACTTGTTACACTCGTCCTTTGCTCCCTTGATCTTGTAAACTGGTCCCCATCTCTACCTGGACCTATCTTGCCTTGTCTTGTCTTATTCGTTGTTATCTACCTTTATTCCTTGTTTTGAGAGACATGGTCCTGTCGTTGGTCATGTCGATCACCTTATCGGGTAAGACGATGTTTGGTCTTATCTTTGAGTTACTAGATTACTTATCTTGGGTTCTGGATTCTCTACCGGTGTTTCGTCTTGTTTGATTTTCTGTTATCTCTTTCGTGCGTTGACTTCATGTTGACTTAGTTTCATTATCGTCCTCTTCGAGCGTTGGCTGGATTGCTGCGGACTGAAGACTTCCTCTGGACTCTGAGATTGGATATTTTAACATTTGTTGAGTATCCGAGGGATATTCTTGTATCGATTTGGCTTCCTTGATTCCGGACAGTTCCGCACTCATGATTATTTGTTTCAGATATTATTTTGATTATAGATATACTTTCTATACATTATGTTTTGATATGGATTCTTGGTTTGGAGTATTTTCCTAGAAAAGCTATCTTGTGGTTATTGTTGAAGATATTTTTGGATGTGTGTTACGATTCACCTGGATTTCGGATTTTGATTGTTTTCTAGGACTCTCATTACATTGTTAGAGATTTTGTGAATTTTGTGATTCGAATATTTGGGTTATGGATTTGATTCGTTTTAGGTATTTGTCAAGAGTACCGGGTGACCCTAGTATACCTTGACGGCGTGGTAACGAAAGTTGCAGCCGCTCGATTATAGTATCATGGTGAATCTTTTGCAGCCATTCCGGATGGCGTGGCAAGGAATGATCATGACACATTTTTTTCGGATATTAGGAACTACGGTCATCGGTTCGAGACAGATATCCTGTATTTTACGATTTTATGCGAATTTTTATGCAGTTGGGATTTTACGTTTTTGGACATTGTTTTCGATATTTTGTACTTGTTTTGATTTATGGGGTTATTTCGTGTGTGCGAGAATTTGATTTTCGAGTTTCTTTCGATGTTTTGGGTTTACCTTGCGAGTTGATTTATTTAGCTAGACCTTGTTCCCTTTGATATTTTCATATTGAGATTTTGTTCGTTTCTTATTGTATTACTTGATTTCTGTAAGGTGGGTAGAGTTTTCATGGCAGATATATATGTAATAGTTTTTAAAACCCTATCTTGATAATTTTGAAATTTCGAGGACGAAATTTTTGTAAGGTGGGTAGGATGTCAGATCCCTATTTTGGAAATAGGTATATGACTGTATTGGTATATTTTAAGGATTTTAATTTCGGGTAATCTTAAAATTTTATTATTGTTTACTTGGATGTGAGTTTATCCTCATTATTACTTTTATTTTTATTATTGTTATTGTTATTATTATTATTTTTACCTACATCTACCCCTCCCCAAACCCTAACACTCTCTCTCTCCCCCTCACTTCCACTCTCAGCCGCCCTCCCCCCCAATTCTCTCTCTTCACTCTCTCTCTCTCTCCCGATCCCTCTTTCCCCTCACTGGACCAGCCCCTCTCTCCTCCCTCTCGGCCTCCTCCCCATGGCTGCGGCCGCCACCCACCACTGGAGTCGCCACCACCACTTCAGCCACCACCGCCATGGCGACAACCCCCATCGTCGTCGTCGCCTCCCTCGCCACCATCGCCTCCATCGCCGGCCACCTCCGCTGCCCTCACCCACGAGCGCCGCCACCCTCGGCTGTGGTCGCCCCGCCTCCAGCCGCGACCACCGCCACCAGCATCATCGCCCTCGTCTCCAGCCCCATGGCCTCCGCCCCCTTCTCCTTCCTCCTCTCACCATGGCGCGGACCGCCGCCGCGAGCCGCCTCCAGCGTCGCCCCCTTCAGCCACCAGTACCACCACCACTGTCAGGGCCTCCGCCTCCTGCCGCTGTTCCCGTCTTCTCCGGCCCCCAGCACCACCTCCATCGACGCTAGCGCCGCCATCTCCCCAACCCCTTGGCGCAGCCGCTGCCGTCGCCGTCGTTTCTCCACCGCGGGGTCGACCCGACCTGACCGAGCACCCCCTTGGTGAGCTCCTTCTCCCCTATCCCTCTGTCCCCCCTCCGCCGGTGGTCTGACCCGACCATGGCCGAGCTCCTCCGCACCCTCTCTCCCCCTCCCTTGGGCTGTGAGCTCCTCGGGGAGTGAGCCCCTCGATCGGCGTGCCTCGGACAGCGTACTGCCTCGAGCAGTGCGCTGCCTTGTGCAGCGTATCACCTCGGACAGCGCACCATCAGTTGGTGCGCTTCCTCGTTCCTCGTGTTTTCGGGTCATGTGCACCTCGGTGTACGTGTCGCCTCGTTTTACATGTACCTCGGTCTACGTGCTGCCTAGGGCAGCGGGACGCCTCGAGCCCCGCGCTGCCTCGGGCACCGTGCCATCTTGATTTGAGCGTTGTCTCGGTTTTCGTGCCCCGGCCTTTGTGCCCACCTCGGTTGCGTGCACACCTTGATTTGCGTGCCGCATTGGACTCCGTACCGCATCGATTTGCGTGCACACCTCGATTTGTGTGTCGTATCGATTTACGTACTCCTTGGACTCTGGGTCGTCTCGATTCGCGTGTACGTCTCGATTTGCGTATCGCATGATTCGTGGACCATTCTGATATTCGTGATTTTCTCGATCTACGTGCACGTCTCGATTTACGTGCACGTGTTTCCCGTTCATCTCGATATTCGTGCCTTCTCGATATTCGTGTCATCTCGATTCTCGTGTGCGTCTCGATATACGTACACGTCTCGATTTACGTGTCCGTATCGATCCGCGTACCTCAGTTTTCGTGTCAGTTCCCTGTACTGCTTGCGGAACCCACACGGTATAGCCTTCTGCCATCTCTTGTGATTATTCTATTATTTTCTTATTTGGTGCTGATGATTGTTTATTGTGTGTTCTGAGGATCTCGATTGGCGTGCTAGCTTGGATCGCGACTGCCGAAGACTTGCTTACCTAGCCGAGCCCTCTAGGCAAGTATCCCTTGCTCATCGGCGGCTCTTGCCGTCTCTCCTGGATTTTATTGTATTTAATTTATTGTAAAATTGTATAATCATGAGTAGTGTAGCTTAGCAGTAGAACTGTCATGATAACTTAGGATAGCTTGGTCCGATACCGGGGTAGACCGTATCGGGCAACTCGGATGGGTCATCCACACCTCCGAGGACACGAGCACGACTCACATGTATGGATTGTCCCTATATGCCCCGTGTTCGACTCGCGGTCGGGTAACGGCTCTGGCTAACTTTACTTGTGGCGGTGATTGTGCTTGGGTTAGGGATTTATGGGCATGTGTTGTGGTGCGCCCTGCGAGGCGGTTATTTTATTATTATGCATGTTGGCTTGGCGCCCAGTACGCATCGTAGTGCTGCTGGAGGCCGAGACATTAGTGGTCTCGGGTTCGATTGATTTCCAGTACGCATCGTAGTGCTGCTGGAGGCCGAGACTTAGTGTTCTCGGCTATCGACTTATTCCCAGTACGCATCATAGTGCTGCTGGTGGCTGAGACCTAGTGTTCTCAGTCTGCGATTCTGCGATTCTGCGGCGGGTTGCGCCGAGTGGATTTTAGCCCCAACTCGCTGGGAGCTCATGTCCAGAATACAGAGGAGACTCTGCCGGATTATTCCAAAATTCCCGATCGGGAATTTGGTTCGAAGGACTGGGCAGAACCATTCCTTTGGTTTGCTGGACTGGGCTCGTGTCTGTTCACCTTGGTATAGTATACCTGATCCCATTGCTTGCTAGGTAGACTCCAAACTAGATCAGTCGCCTAGCTCCTGATCTGTCTTGTCCGTCGGATAGCGTAAGGAGAGCGGTCCTACTCGAAAGACGGTCTGCAACCCTGGTCCTTGTTTGGTTTAAGGGTTGTGGATCTGCTCCAGAATGGTTCATGCAATCCTTGCCATTTTCGACGGCATTAATTAATAAACACTTGTACCCTGACCATTCATTCTAGGAGTTGTCCTAGTCTAGCAAGATAGAGCTGACAGTTGTCCTGTGTATTGGGAATTATGACTTGTGGATATGACTGAGGATTGAGTATTATGGACAGTACGATCTCGGGATATTGACTTGATGGATCTATGTGGATTCTTGGATTTTGGTGATTTCGAATATTTCGTAGAACGAGGAGAATATCGAGGGTATTATTATATAATTTTTACTCGACTTCCCAAACGCCCAAAACCTGGTGCTTTTGTGTATCCCGGTAGTTGGGGAACCTGGTTTGATTGCTATGTCTTGGTAGTTGAGGGGCTCATTTTCTAGTGGCTGGTGATTATTGACTTGGAGGATTCTTGTGAGCCAGAGGGCCTAGCGTTGCTTATAGTGATTAGCTTGGTATTTGGTTATTGACCTTCCTGACATGATATTGATTTCCATCGTAGATAGGAGACTCCTGATAGTTTGATAAGGTGGATGGATCGACTTGATGATTTGAGCTGTAGGTTCCCATGTGTACTTGACAGACTATTATAGTGGAGATTTTGATCTTGTACCCGACTTGTTATCCATGTCACGATTTGGGCATGTGACTGATAGGTTTGACCTTGTTCCTGGTATTACACGATGACCTGGACCTGTCTTGATTCTTGATTAGTGGCCCGTAGAGGTGCACTCCTGACTAGCACTCTGGACTTGACAGTAAACCTGGCATGTATACTCTTGATTCTTGATAGTGGCCCGTGGTGGCGCACTCCTGACTAGTACTCTCGACATGGCATGTTTAGTCTTGATGGCTGTTGCGACAGCCAGTCCTGACTTGCTCAGCATGACCCCGTCTTGACACCGTGGTTGATTTCTCTTGATTGTGCTTATATAAGCCACCAGTCCAGTCTTGTCTTGCATCATGTCTAGGACATGGATCCCTGAGTACCACGGTCAGGGATCCATAATGAAACTGACTAGGCTAATAACTAGATTAATCATGTAGTTCATGGGGACTTCCCAGTGACATGTTGCTTGTCTGACCCCGGCCCTATGTATCTATATATATACTAGGGATTTGTTGCTATCCGTCGAGATGAGCGCATTCCCAGCCCTCCGTCGAGTGTGGCACTTCTTTAGGGCACATGTATCTTACTGCAGTGTGCCTGCTATATCTATCTTTTTCTTTTGCTGGGGCCATTCGGGTAGTAGCAAGCAGGAGCTGGACTTTGAAGTCTCATTGCATCTTGTTAGTAATTAGGCCGGTGATAACCCTAGTTAGCTAATAATAGCAAGCCGTAGGCATTGTGTGGCCGCTTGTCCTTCTGTGTTGTTTGGCTTGTTGCCTGCTAGCCAGCTGATATTAATTTCCAGCTGGCAATGCAGGTGTTAGTGGATGCTAGGAAGATTGTGATTGTGTTAGCTTCACTATACTTGTGGATTGTTATCGTGCGTTGGTACCGCACGATCCCTTACCTTTATTTACTGTTTTTAGATGTTATCCTTGTCATATTTTATCCTGCTGGTTTTCTTCGCCCGTCCTTGAGCCTTCCTTTCTGGTACTTGCTGCGGTTGGCCTGACCAACCCTGGATTGTTCCCAGATTGTCTGAGACCGACCCGGTGGATCTTCCAGACTTGACTTGGAGGATGTGCTTCAGTTCCAGACCATGCTAGGAACTGTGGGAAGGTATACTTGTCTACATTATTATCCTGTACTGTAGATTCCATATTTTTATATGAGTATTTCCTGTTTTTCATATGATTATCTCTCTTGATATTGTTTCATTGTGATTTACCTGTGGATATGAGATCGGATTTAGGCCATAGATTGATTGCATGCTAGTATATCCAACCAGACTGGACAGCCGTCATCACCTTATAGCGTATTCGTACCTTATACGGTGTAGCTGGCCGTGTACGTTCCCGTATTCCGGAACTGGGGCGTTACAATCTTCTTCTTCATAAGAACTTAAATACAAAGACAACTCTTGAGTGGGTTGGGAACACTACACCAAAATAGATAATTTGTAACACATTTTATTTACGATTAGTAACGGTTATTACCGTGACAAGTTTGTAACAGTAATAACCGTTACAATACTTGAAAAACTGTTACTAAAATTCTAATTTTGTATCTTTTTTATTCTTATAATTTTGTAACAATAAAAACCGTTGCAAATGAAAAATAAAAATCGTTACCAAGTGAACCCGAACTTATTTTTCACGCACTGTGGAGTTGAAAGGCTACCCGAGTTCAAATATTCTTCTTGCATCATTTTTCCTCATTCCTTCTCTTTCCCTCCCTTCGCTCAAGAACCCTAACCCTAAATTCTCCTTTTCCTCCTCCTCCTCCTCCAGGTACATCAATCAGGGGAAGGGCATCCTCTGACGATCACCACCCCCACACCGATATCATGGATCTCTGTGAGAAGTTCATCGTCAATCAATTCTTCTTCTTCTTCTTTGTTAGGGTTAGGGTCAGAGTTTTGGTGACGTTTATTGAAGTTGAATTGATTGGCTCTTTTGTTTTTTTGGGGACAATTTATGCAGGCGTCTAGTGCCAGGCTAACCAGGCGAGCGCGACAAGCGAGGTTTGCACCGTGGCTTGGGGTAATGCGTCGGATCCTAATTAATCGATAGTTTATGATGTTGTTTACTGCTTTGATATTTGCTCGTAGTTATTGTTATGATCATTTAGAAGGTTTGTGGACTTAGGTTTAGATTTGGGGAAGAGGTCAATTATGATTGCTGGCGGTATCCTTACTCTTAGTAGACGTGTCATACCTAGAAGCTTAGTTTGATGTTAATTTATATTCGGAAATAATTTGTTCACTGGATTGATGCTCGCGGATAAATTCATATTGGAGCAGTAATTTGTACTTAGATTAGATATATTTGTTCGCAGTATTGATACTTGCTGATTTTGATTTTAGGAAATCGTAGTCCTTCCCCCTTTCGTTGCCGTCGTCGTTCGCCCATGCCTCGGTATATGGGAGTTCGTCCACGTCAACGTCTATGAGGTGACGGTCGTGTAGCTTACCGTCTTCGAGTACCTCGAGTTCAAAGAAGAGCTCGAGCTTCCCTCTCCTCCATGGATACCAACCAGGAATCCATGTTGAGATTCTAAGTTTTGTTTCTTTTTGTCATCTCAAGCCGAAGGTAAGACCACCCCCTTTGTATGCCTCTGCAATCTTTTCGTCCATCTCAAGCCAAATACTAAGAGCATCTCCAACCCTATTGTGACTTTGGAAAAAAGTTAATGCCATATAGGAATGACAAAATTTTATTTAAAAGTTCTTCTCCAATGCAATTGTCAAGTCAATTGTGAAGCTTATGTGGCAAAAATTAAAGAAAACATTGTGAAGTTGATTGTCTTGTTCTAGACAATGCACTTGACAATGTCTTATCTTCCATGTCATCAATTATGAATAAAAAATATTAGAAAAAAGAAAGAAGATGAGTAGTTGTCTTAAAAGTTGCCTTAGAAGTTGGATAAAATACTTTTTATTGTCTTCTCAATACTTTTGCATTGGAGAGAGTTTTTCTACCTCATTGTCTTTTGAGATATAATTTTGCCACATAAACAAGACATTGTCTTGTGGCTCATGCCACATAGGAGCCACCTAAGACTCACAACACTTAACAAGACAATAGGGTTGGAGATGCTCTAAGAAGAAGATGAAAAAATACTTCCATTCATACCACTAACATACACAGTTGCACTTATATCTTTATCCGCCTTTGCAATCTTGCCTCCCATTTTCATTCTGAAAGAACCTATTTCTATTATGTGAGTCTCGTAATATTAAAATTTCAAGCTGAACCTTCGTTCTTTGCCACCTGCTGCTCTTATTTCTTATAAATTTTTTATTATATGTGTATGCTTAGAATTCTTTTTATAGGCCATTTGTTTTAAAAATCTCCCAATTTTTACATGCTGGATATGCTGTTACATTGATCAAGCATTCCTTTCTAAATAGGGTTGTCTAAGTCCGTAGTCGTGTTGGGCTTATCCGTGGGCCGACCCTTGTCCTGCCATATCGAGGTGGATGAATTACAACTCGGGCACACCTTGGTTGAGGGAGACGCTCTTGCTAGTTGTGCCATATTGATCAGTTTTTCTTCAAGTACTATTCACAGGGGCGGATCCAGAGGTAGGGTGGGGTGGGCTGGGGCCCACCCAAAAAAAAAATTACCGAGGAGCCGGTTTGTCGCTAAAGGAGCGTATTTTCGAGGAGCCTGAGATTAACAGCTTTTTCGTTAGTCGGCCTTCCAAAATTTTAGAATCGCAAAAAAATGATGTTTGAACTTCCGTTTTAACAGTTTTACCGTTTGTCGGCATTTCTGAAATTTTTCGACGAGTTTTTGAAGTAGAGTTTGAAAATTTTGGAGAATAAAACCTAAATTCGAAAATGAGCAGCGTATGGAAGAAGAGGAAGAATCGAAACGTTTTTGTTTTGAAGAGTAGGTTTCGTTGGTGTTTTCAATAAATTAGAAGGACAAAAAGGTCATGCCGCACCATTTTATATATTTTTCGCTAATTCTGGACAAGCGATGAAATATTATTTTGCGGTAGATTTTTTTATAAAATTTTTGTGATTTTTGGGCATTTCATAAATTTTGCCAATTAATTAACTACTGTGCTAATTTGCTATCATATGTCGACATGAGTCAATATGTGGAACTCATCGGTACTGGATTGTGAATTAGTCCATATACATAAACAAAAATGTTGGGATACCAAAGTATAGAAAGAGTGGGAAAATTTTATCGCTTCTTTCCCTCTTCTTCAACAATCAACAGTCGACGCTTTCAAGTTCGAAGTTGTCGCCTACGCTTTCAACGTCAGACTCTTCGTCGTCGTCGTCGTCGATCTCGTCGATCACGAAACATGGACACATGATGTCTACGAGCACATGGATCCCGATGCACTCCGATCCCGTAGCCTTGTAGTAGTCCGCCGCGACGCCCGCAGCAATGCCGGAGAAGTGGGACAGCCCTGCTGCCATGTAGGGGAGCACGGCTCTCCAGTCCCGCGCGTGTCTGGAAGACGAGGCGGCGGAGGACAGCAGGTCCTCCACAGCCCGTCGTGCCGGCTCGCGCTCCTCCTCCTCCTCCGAGACGAAGTCGGCAACGCTGCAGGAGGTCGACCACACCGTCGCCTCCACGAGCTTCTTCCCAGAGTTGGCGATGCGTGCGCTGAAGATCACTGATTTTGCTGCCGGGTCGGCTTCTTTTTTGGGAAAGATTGCCCATGCTCGCATATGCATCTTTACTTCGCCAAAGTAGTATTCCTCGACCAATATGGGCTCCATGATCAATCGATTAGAAGAGAAAGAAGAGGGTTTTGATAAATAGAAGCAGAGGAGGAGGTTCCTAATTAGGACATGTATAGTTTGCTAATTTATTCCTTGGCGCCAAAGCTATCGTAAGAGAAATGTAGCCGTTATAAAAGATACGTATTCCTTAATCGTATATGTTGTATTATCAGTGTTTCCTTTATGGATCATTTTTTTTTTTTTAATTCCGCTTTCCAATGTGTTTCCCACGAATAATTTTCTAAGGGCACTACCACTTTTACTTAGGGCTAGTCCTTACTTGGAGACAGTCCAAGAAGGTAAAACTTTTGCTGGGGGCTGCTAGAGCTGTTAAAATGGACTAAGCCCGTTGGGCCGGCCCGCCATGCCTGCCAAAAAGGTGGGTTGGACCGAGCATTTAGGAACCCGCCAAACAGGCGGGCCTAGGCGGGCTGGCCCGCTAGTAGCCCGCCCCACGGTGGGCTAGCCCGCGGGCCAAGTGGATTGGCCCGCCATCTATTTTTTTATAATTTTTTATTTAGCACATATATGAGATATGTATTATAAATGATACAAATTCTCATTTAATGCAAGTAATGACGTATAAAATATTAAATTTGGTCATTTATTTAGATGAATGAAGGTGTTTTAAAGAAATATCTACTATTATAATGTTTCTTATATTTTACTTGTAATTTGATGCATATGAGAGTGAGTAGAAAATATTATATATATAATTTTTTTTTTCTTTTAAGAAACTAAAACAATAATTAAAAAATTAAAAAAATTCGGAATCTCCTACTGGAATCTACCGGAAGCATAGCCATCTCTTGCCTGATCCGTAAGAGATGTGCCTGATACCTACAGCCGTTTGCATGTCGACCTCGGTATTTTAAAACACACTGTTAGATCATAGTTGGACTCACCCTGGTTTCATTGATCACTGTTGGACTCATCTTGTACTGGAAATTATCTGGTATCAGATTATATGGACTGGACTCACACTGGGATTATATTAGACTTATATCATACTGTCTGGACTCACACATGATATTCTAGTTCAGTTAGCTTTTATTACAGTCTTCATTGCCATGATTCTTCTCTTGTTTTAGTTACCTTTCTTTTCTTGTATCTTACTGCCTCTCTATGCCATCATTACCTGTATAGAACTGCCATGCTCATCAATAAAACTGTCTATAACTGCTTTATAGTTCTTTGTCATTTACTTGGGTTTTTTTTGATGAGTTGTACTCGTTCCCGTCCTGATTGGACCTGTTGAAAATATTACAGATGATAATCCTGAGGACACATGCCCTGCTTACCATGGACCTGGCGAGGGATTAGCTACCTTTGGTTCCGACTCTCAGGAGTGATTCAGGAGATTAGCTACTAGACCACTTTAGCTTTCATGTTTTGGCTTGATGTATTAAAGTTAAGATATTGAGTCTGTATTAAGTTGGTTTGAGATATTGGAGTATTATTTTAGCAGTTAGTTGTTGTTGTCTTTAATTCCTTAGGTATAACTTCTGTGTTATCTTTTCGTGCTTAGACTGTGTTTGAGTAGATTATACCCTTTACTTGCCCTCCATTCGGAGCTGATATTTGGACAAGTACTTTTTATATTCACTGCATGAGATTAATTACCAACCTAGAACAGCTTACTACCGCCGACACTGCGGCGTAGGCTGGACGTAACCACTTCTCGTGCCCCTATACAGGGTGCGGGTCGTGACATTTACCGACATCACCTAACGACGTTTTTGCGACGCTCATTACAGCCATGCTGACCTGACATATCAGGATATTAGCGACGTTCTACGACGTGGGTACGTCGCTATATTACCGACACAGCGACGTTTTGGCGACGTCTTTAGCTAAATGCCAGTGAGCAAGGTAGCAACATTTAGCAACGATCAGCGACGTAATGACACATATTTAGCGACGTTCCGATACTTATTTAGCGACGTTTCTTTTCATCGCTGGACGTCGCTAAACGTCGCTGAACGTCGCTAAATTTGGGAAAAATTAAAAAAATACAGCATTTCCAGCATTTGCAGCAGCATTTGTAGCAGCATCTACAGCAGCCCCTACATCAGCATTTCCCTGGGTTCGTCGACCCCTTCGGTGGAACACTCAACACCGGCTGATCACCTTTTTCTTCTTTTCTTCAGTCGAACTCCGATCATCGCTCATCATCATCATATTCGTGGAGAGATTTGAAGTTTTTCGGTGATTATGTCAATTGTGGAGAGAAGATCTTCTTCTTTTCCATAAGAGAGTTAGCATTATTTTGAAAGAAGAACGGAAAACCCTTGAATTTTTATTCCTGACAAATTTTTTTCTACAAATAAAAAATAAAAAATTAGGTTTCTGTCAACTGTTCTCCATCATTCTCCGTGATTTTAACACGGAGAATGACAATTCTTCGTGATTTTAACACGGAGAATGACCGTTCTCCGTGATTTTAAGAACGGAGAATGGTCATTCTCCGTGATTTTAACAAGGAGAATGATCATTCTCTGTGTTAAAATGACGGAGAATGGTCATTCTCCACGGAGAATGGCCATTCTCCGTGATTTTAACATGGAGAATGACCATTCTCCATAATTTTAACACGGAGAATGGTCATTCTCCATCAATTTAACAAGGAGAATGACCATTCTCCGTAATATTAACACCAAAAATTGCCATTCTCCGTGATATTACCACGGAGAATGGCCATTCTCCTACATTTTATGGCTAGTTAAACTTTGGAGGGCCATAACTTTTGACTGGGAGGTCGAAACGAGATCCGGTTTGTCGCTAAAGGAGCGCATTTTCGAGGAGCCTGAGATTAACTGCATCTTCGTTAGTCGACCTTTCGAAATTTTAGAATCGCAAAAAAATGATGTTTGGACCTCCGTTTTAACAGTTTTACCGTTTGTCGGCATTTCTGAAATTTTTCGACGAGTTTTTGAAGTAGGGTTTGAAGATTTTGGAGAATAAAACCTAAATTCGAAAATGAGCACCGTATGGAAGAAGAGGAAGAATCAAAACGTTTTTTTTTTAGAGTAGGTTTTGTTGGTGTTTTCATTAAATTAGAAGGGCAAAAAGGTCATGCCGCACCATTTTATATATTTTTCGCTAATTTTGGAAAAACGATGAAATATTATTTTGATGTGGATTTTTCATAAAACTTTTGTGATTTTTGGGCATTTCATAAATTTTGCCAATTAATTAACTACTGTGCTAATTTGCTATCATATGTCGACATGAGTCAATATGTGGAACTCATCAGTACTGGATTGTGAATTAGTCCATATTACATAAACAAAAATGTTGGGATACCAAGTATAGGATATTTGGCCCACAGACATTACATATAATTAAAAAAAAAAAAATGATGCCACAGACAATGTGTTGTTCCTACTTAATTTGTCTCTTCAGCATTAGATCCTCATATACACGTCCAGAGAGGAGCCTTTGTCGCTTCTTTCCCTCTTCTTCAACAATCAACAGTCGACGCTTTCAAGTTCGAAGTTGTCGCCTACGCTTTCAACGTCAGACTCTTCGTCGTCGTCGTCGTCGTCGATCTCGTCGATCACGAAACATGGACACATGATGTCTACGAGCACATGGATCCCGATGCACTCCGATCCCGTAGCCTTGTAGTAGTCCGCCGCGACGCCCGCAGCAATGCCGGAGAAGTGGGACAGCCCTCCTGCCATGTAGGGGAGCACGGCTCTCCAGTCCCACGCGTGTCTGGAAGACGAGGCGGCGGAGGACAGCAGGTCCTCCACAGCCCGTCGTGCCGGCTCGCGCTCCTCCTCCTCCTCCGAGACGAAGTCGGCAACGCTGCAGGAGGTCGACCACACCGTCGCCTCCACGAGCTTCTTCCCAGAGTTGGCGATGCGTGCGCTGAAGATCACTGATTTTGCTGCCGGGTCGGCTTCTTTTTTGGGAAAGATTGCCCATGCTCGCATATGCATCTTTACTTCGCCAAAGTAGTATTCCTCGACCAATATGGGCTCCATGATCAATCGATTAGAAGAGAAAGAAGAGGGTTTTGATAAATAGAAGCAGAGGAGGAGGTTCCTAATTAGGACATGTATAGTTTGCTAATTTATTCCTTGGCGCCAAAGCTATTGTAAGAGAAATCATGTAGCCGTTATAAAAGATACGTATTCCTTAACCGTATATGTTGTATTATCAGTGTTTCCTTTATGGATCATTTTTTTTTTTTTTAATTCCTCTTTCCAATGTGTTTCCCACGAATAATTTTCTAAGGGCACTACCACTTTTACTTAGGGCTAGTCCTTACTTGGAGACAGTCCAAGAAGGTGGAATTTTTGCTGGGAGTTGCCAACAATTTGCTTGGGGCTAGCCCAACCCCCCAAATCCTCATTTTCATTTCATTTCCTCTTTTCCTTTCTCTCTCTCCCAAAATCTCTGAAACCCTAAAACCCTTCCTCCCCGTCGACCCCCGTCGGCCGCCACCACTCCGTCCGGCAGATCTCCCCTCCCCCTCCGACGACTCCTGCCTCACCCGCTCCCTCTCCCAGCCCCTCTTCTTCTCCCTCGACTCCCTCCCCTCCATTCCCAAACCCCCCCCCCCTCCGCTTGATGCCCCACCGACCGCCTCCCTCGCTCGCACCAGTCCGGGACACGCCGCGGCGGACAGTCTCCTTCCGTCCAAGTCGCACCGCCGCTCGCAGAGCAACACGCCACCGCTGACGACCTGTCACTCCCGTTTTCGTTATACGTATTTTCAGTATACGCGTACGGATTTTCGACCCGTATCTTTACTTATCTAGCATGGCTTGGCTTGGTTTAGTCTTGGTTAAACTTGGTTTAGCTTGGTTTGGTTTAATTTGATTTTGGTTAGAGAATGAAGAAAGTTGATATAAATATCAACCTTCCCACTCTCTCTCCTCATTACTTCTTTTTCTCCATTTACTTCTTCTTCTTCATTAAAACATCTCCCCCTCCAAAGGCAAGTGCTAGCTTGCTTCATGGAGAAACTCTATTTTTATTGTTCCATTATCTTCCCTACATGATTTGGTTTGGAAGGATTATATTTTGTAGATCTAAGTTTATGCAAAACTTGGTTTTCTTAGATTTTGATCTCTCAAACTTCATTATTTTCAAGTTTTAATTATTCCATGTTGCAAAGAATTTGATTTTATTCAAGTTAGACCTTTGAAAACCCGGATTTTGATTTGTTTTGAGTGATTTATGACCTTGAGAGGTTCATGGGTTCACTGAACATGAGCTCTCGGTTTGGGGAAGAAGAACAGTGCTGGGCGCATAGACTTGTTATGCGCCTACAGCACTTCTTCCTTGGGCACATAGCCATCTACATGCGCCCAAGTACCCCAGCTTCCACTTGTGGGCGCATAGCCCCAAGGCCCTCCCTGGCTTGGGCGCATAGCTTAGTATGCGCACAAGTGCACCATGTCTCCTTGCTTGGGCACATAGACCCTGTCATGTGCGCACTTGCCCATGGAAGATAGTCTCCTGACTTCTTCCAAGTACACCCTGACTCCACCCAGTGGGCGCATGCATGTAGGCGCATGCATGTGGGGGTATAGCTCTTGGCGCATGCCTTCCCAAAACCCTTGTCTCTCCATGATTCGACCAGCCCTAGACGCAAAGCCTTAGGCGCATAGTCATGGGCGCATGGCCTTAGGCGCATGTCTTGCTTGGGCGCATGCCACTCCCAGTGCGTGCTATCCATAGGCGCATGCTCTTCTTAGACCATGTTGGCCTTAGGCGCATGTTATCCTTGACACCCCATTTGTCCCTTTGAGCTTGATGAGCATACCCCTATGATAGCCTTGTGCAATGTGATTATCTGTGCCACGTGCGTGCTTTGAGCTTGAACACGATCTCAGTATGGCATGTACCTTCTCTGATACTCGTTTAGTGGCCCGTAGTGGTGCACTCTTGGTCAAGTAAATACTTGATATGCAAGTACTCTCTACATGAACACGGCATGACAATATGGCATAACATGATATGATAACTCTTAAATAATGACTCGTCGTGGTGCACTCTTAACAAGCAACTTGACATGATGGTGGTCCGTCGTGACGCACTCTTGATAAGTAATCTTGATAGTGGCCCGTCGAAGCGCACTCTTGATATGTAATATTGATAAGTAACCTAACATAATCTTGATATGCTGTAGCGACGGCCATCTTGACTCGCTAAGTAACTCTTATCTTGACACCGTGGGTGATCATTCTTGAATGTGCTCTTATAAGCTACCAGTCTCGTCTTGCATCTTGTCTAGGACTTGCATCCTTGATTACCACGGTCAGAGATTCATACTGAATCTGACTAGGTTAACAAGTAGATTGATCAAGTAGCTCATATAGAGAGATGTTTCCGGTTACAGGCGATCCCGTTATCCCGGCCACACCTGATAGACTTGTAGCCTGCCGTCGAGTAGGGCACACTTACAGCCCACTGTCATGTGGGGCACTTCTTGAAAACAAGTACTAAGCACACTATCATGTGTTGTACTCCAAGTCACCTAATAATTCTCGATAACTCTTACATGAACCTCGCCTGGATAACCTGGATAGCTGCAGGGCTTGTGACTGCTGGAACATCTCGTTGCATCTTGCTAGTAATTAGGCTTGTGAAAACCCTAGTTAGTTAAAGTATCAAGTCGTACTCTCACTACCAAAATCTGTCCAATAAGCGACGCCGAAGAACGTCGCTAAATCCAATTGACGACGTAATTAGCGACGTTTCGTCGTAGTCGCGATTTACCTAGTCGCTAAAAACCAAAACGTCGCAATATGTCGCTATTGCGACAAAAATTAGCGACGAAGACGCGTTGCTGATTTAGCGACTACTAGCGACGTACAGTGACTGCCTTTACTGTAAGACCCAGTTTTCTGAAATTGTGATATTTTTGAAAAATTATTATTTTTATTATTTATTAATGGTGATTTAGTCATGTTATGAATTTTGGTGATTTTTAGTTAATTTAAAATTATTTTCGAAGTCATGGCTTATGACTTTGTGATTTTACTAGTGTAAACCCTAGAGATTTCATAACCTAGAAACTAACCATGATCATGTAAGCCTAACCATGTGATTAGGATATCAAATTACCACTTTTTAGTCAAAAGGGTATTTTGGTAATTTATTAGAATTTATTAGGAATTATTTGAATTTATGTATTTTTATTATTATTTAATTAGTGGATTAGTGTCATGTTAGCCCTAACCTAGTTTACCCTAACCTAGAGATTAGCAACTAACCTAGAAGACTAAGTGTAGGTATTTACTTTATGTTGTAAATATCTTAGGATTGAAATATCTTAGATATTTGCTTTATAGATATTTTTCATAAAACCTAGAAATATCTACTTGGTCCAAGACTTAGAAGCTAAGTTAGCAAGGTGGAAAGGAGCCCTAAATATCTACCCTACCCCCCCATGGCAGCCCAACCCATGCCCCCATCCTATATGAACACCACCCCCCTTTCATTCAAGCCTCTTTTCATTACACTTAAAACCTAGTTTTTTTCCTCTACTTCAACCCTTCACCATTTAACCAATTTGACTCCAAATTGAGTCCAGTTTCTTGCATTAGACTCCCCTACACTAGAGGATACCAATTGTGGCTTGCTAGCAAGGATTTGTGAAGCTTTGGACATTGGGAGTCGAAGAAGGATTTCATTCAAATAGGCCTATATTTGAGGATTTTGCACTCATAGGTAACATGCCCTAAAACCCATTAATATTGTGTTTTCTCTTCATAGTTGCATGCATCTAGGTACCATGGAACTGTAGGTCAAGTTTGGTAGGAAGTAGGTTCGATTTGGTGTCCGTATCGGACACGTATCTGTGTCTTAATTGCAGTGTTTGGTGAAATGCCACTTAGGATTTAATGTTGTGTTTTTGTAAAACAAAATATATTTTTGGGTAGCCCTAGATGTGTAGGACACGATTCCCTAGGACTGAGCATGAATTGGACACTGTTCGTGTCCAAAACAGGACACGAACCCACTGATTTTAACACACTGTTTATACTGTGCACACTGTAAACACGCAAGTGTTTGACACTTCGTGTCGTGTCCACACGTGTTGTGGACACGATACAGTGACCTAGACACGTACCCTGACACCTCACCTATCCTAGGACACGACCACGAGACCCTAGGTGACACACACGTGGCACACAAGCCCTCGACACGCGTGCACGAGACAGTGCACGCTGTCCTGCTACCAGACCCCTCGTGTGCACTGTACACGACACGTGGACACGGGAAACTTGACACAAACCTAGGGGCAATGTCTGACAAGACATCCCCAAAGTTTCGTATCAAGTCGTGTCGTGTCGAGTGAGGAATCGCACTCGCACTGGACACACACTGTCACTTACACGCGCGCACAGTGCCTCTGATACGCACTTCGTGCGCGGACACGGGGACACTTGGACACGAATCAGGTACCTAGACACCTAGCCTGACCCTAGACGAACCCACACGCGTGAGCACGAGACACATGGACACGTGTGTCGTGTCCTACACGCGTGTGCACCTTAGCACGATACTGTGCACTGTAATTTACCCGATTTGGATTTTTGACTCCTGGACACGCCGTGTCGTGTCGTGGTGGACTCCCATGGACACACACGACACGTACACGTGTGGGGGCTCGATTACCAACCACTAGTTTCGAGTCTTAGCTCGTGTAGGTGCGTGAATTCGGATTACCTACCTGTCGAGTACACAGTCCACTGTTTCCAGTTTTGGTATTATTTCCAGATTTGTAAATCGAATTTCAAAACCTATTTTGATCTGTTTTATACTTTGTATTAGTGTATTTTAGTATGTATATACGTAGTATATATGTATATGTGAGTGTGGGTGAAATTTGGGGGTATTTGGTAGAGTATAGGTGGAGTTTTGTATGTATACATATATATGTATATATGGACTGTGTGTGTGTGTGTGTTTGGGACTGGATTCCAGTTCCAGGAACTGGAACCACTCCCCTCCCCTTCCTGTGTACTCTCTTCCCCTCTCTCTTAGTGTCCATCTCTCTCTCACCCCCTCTCTCTCTAAGATTCCCTCTCTCTACACTCTCATTACTTCTCTCTCTATATATATATATTGTATATAATATATATTAGGTATATTATACATATACATTATGTATGTATATATGTTATATATATATTGTAGTGTGTATATATGGTTATATATATATATATGTGGGGTATATGGGTATTTATATATAGTGGCTATATATATAGGTTTTACATTATATAGTGTATGTATATATATATCTATATAGGTAAACCTAGAACTAGTTGACCTAAGCTACTAGCCTATGGGCTATAGCTATTAGCCTATGGCCATTAGGGCTAACCCTAATTGACCAAATACCCATGACTTAACTAGTTTACCCCTTGTTTGACCAAGTGTTGACCAAAGTCAACTATAGGTCAAACCTTGACCTAATCAACCTAGTTTGACTTGAAACTAACCTTAATGACTAAGGTTTGACTAAACCCTAACTAGATGATTAGGTTGACCATATAAATTATGAGGGTAATCCTATATAGATGAAGATATGTATGGGGTTAAGTGAGATACTTAGAGTTGAGTCATGACTTGAGTTGGAAAATGGGGTTAGCTTGATTATAGGATTAGGGTTGGTATTGTACTATATGTATTTATGTGTGGTATACTTTGTATAGGTAATTGTAGTATAGTATCTTAGGTATCCTAAGACAGGTTAGCCTATGTTTGGTTGTGAGTTAGCCTTATAGAGTTTGACTGGATGTTGACCATTAGTCAAGATTAACCTAATTACCTGACTGACTAGTCTTTGTTTGACCAATACCTTAGTTGGTCTAAGTTTGACTTAGACTTGACCCAGATTGATCATGTTGACTAGTATTTGACTAGTTTGATTAGAGTGTTGACCAGGAGTTGACTTTAACCTAGATTAGACTTGTTTAACCTTGTTTGACCTTGTATGACTTAGTTTAACTTCTTGTGACCTAGTATGACTTGATTTGACTTAGTTTGACGGTAGTGTTGACCAAGTTTGACTTTGACCTAGATTGGCTTAGAATTCATATAGATTGCATTGTAGATTTCATTTACCTTCATTTTGGACATGTCATAACTGTATTGCTCTATTTTAGGACATTGTGACCTTGGTACAGACATCTGATATTACACTACTCTTTCCAGAGTAACAGGCGAGTACATTCTCTGATAATTCTCTCATTTATTTGTCGATTACTGTATTTCAGTTCTAGTTAGTTCTATGTGATTCTCTGTATCAACACGTATGGATATTTCTGGATTCATGTATCGACACATACCTTACTTGCTGGCCTCTATTACTGGAGTCATTAGTATCATTCTGGAATCATTTCTGGAATCATCACGTATTGGCCAGACTCATCTCGATTCTTTTGTCGATTTTGGATTCACTTGCTGGGCGGGGAAATATTGAGTAAGACATGTAGACATACCCCAAATCCGGAATCTCCTACTGGAATCTACCGGAAGCATAGCCATCTCTTGCCTGATCCGTAAGAGATGTGCCTGATACCTACAGCCGTTTGCATGTCGACCTCGGTATTTTAAAACACACTGTTAGATCATAGTTGGACTCACCCTGGTTTCATTGATCACTGTTGGACTCATCTTGTACTGGAAATTATCTGGTATCAGATTATATGGACTGGACTCACACTGGGATTATATTAGACTTATATCATACTGTCTGGACTCACACATGATATTCTAGTTCAGTTAGCTTTTATTACAGTCTTCATTGCCATGATTCTTCTCTTGTTTTAGTTACCTTTCTTTTCTTGTATCTTACTGCCTCTCTATGCCATCATTACCTGTATAGAACTGCCATGCTCATCAATAAAACTGTCTATAACTGCTTTATAGTTCTTTGTCATTTACTTGGGTTTTTCTTGATGAGTTGTACTCGTTTCCGTCCTGATTGGACCTGTTGAAAATATTACAGATGATAATCCTGAGGACACATGCCCTGCTTACCATGGACCTGGCGAGGGATTAGCTACCTTTGGTTCCGACTCTCAGGAGTGATTCAGGAGATTAGCTAGTAGACCACTTTAGCTTTCATGTTTTGGCTTGATGTATTAAAGTTAAGATATTGAGTCTGTATTAAGTTGGTTTGAGATATTGGAGTATTATTTTAGCAGTTAGTTGTTGTTGTCTTTAATTCCTTAGGTATAACTTCTGTGTTATCTTTTCGTGCTTAGACTGTGTTTGAGTAGATCATACCCTTTACTTGCCCTCCATTCGGAGCTGATATCTGGACAAGTACTTTTTATATTCACTGCATGAGATTAGTTACCAACCTAGAACAGCTTACTACCGCCGACACTGCGGCGTAGGCTGGACGTAACCACTTCTCGTGCCCCTATACAGGGTGCGGGTCATGACATTTACCGACGTCACCTAACGACGTTTTTGCGACGCTCATTACAGCCATGCTGACCTGACATATAAGGATATTAGCGACGTTCTACGACGTGGGTACGTCGCTATATTACCGACACAGCGACGTTTTGGCGACGTCTTTAGCTAAATGCCAGTGAGCAAGGTAGCAACATTTAGCAACGATCAGCGACGTAATGACACATATTTAGCGACGTTCCGATACTTATTTAGCGACGTTTCTTTTCATCGCTGGACGTCGCTAAACGTCGCTGAACGTCGCTAAATTTGGGAAAAAATTAAAAAAATACAGCATTTCCAGCATTTGCAGCAGCATTTGTAGCAGCACCTACAGCAGCCCCTACATCAGTATTTCCCTGGGTTCGTCGACCCCTTCGGTGGAACACTCAACACCGGCTGATCACCTTTTTCTTCTTTTCTTCAGTCGAACTCCGATCATCGCTCATCATCATCATATTCGTGGAGAGATTTGAAGTTTTTCGGTGATTATGTCAATTGTGGAGAGAAGATCTTCTTCTTTTCCATAAGAGAGTTAGCATTATTTTGAAAGAAGAACGGAAAACCCTTGAATTTTTATTCCTGACAAATTTTTTTCTACAAATAAAAAATAAAAAATTAGGTTTCTGTCAACTGTTCTCCATCATTCTCCGTGATTTTAACACGGAGAATGACAATTCTTCGTGATTTTAACACGGAGAATGACCGTTCTCCGTGATTTTAAGAACGGAGAATGGTCATTCTCCGTGATTTTAACAAGGAGAATGATCATTCTCTGTGTTAAAATGACGGAGAATGGTCATTCTCCACGGAGAATGGCCATTCTCCGTGATTTTAACATGGAGAATGACCATTCTCCATAATTTTAACACGGAGAATGGTCATTCTCCATCAATTTAACAAGGAGAATGACCATTCTCCGTAATATTAACACCAAAAATTGCCATTCTCCGTGATATTACCACGGAGAATGGCCATTCTCCTACATTTTATGGCTAGTTAAACTTTGGAGGGCCATAACTTTTGACTGGGAGGTCGAAACGAGATCCGGTTTGTCGCTAAAGGAGCGCATTTTCGAGGAGCCTGAGATTAACTGCATCTTCGTTAGTCGACCTTTCGAAATTTTAGAATCGCAAAAAAATGATGTTTGGACCTCCGTTTTAACAGTTTTACCGTTTGTCGGCATTTCTGAAATTTTTCGACGAGTTTTTGAAGTAGGGTTTGAAGATTTTGGAGAATAAAACCTAAATTCGAAAATGAGCACCGTATGGAAGAAGAGGAAGAATCAAAACGTTTTTTTTTTTAGAGTAGGTTTTGTTGGTGTTTTCATTAAATTAGAAGGGCAAAAAGGTCATGCCGCACCATTTTATATATTTTTCGCTAATTTTGGAAAAACGATGAAATATTATTTTGATGTGGATTTTTCATAAAACTTTTGTGATTTTTGGACATTTCATAAATTTTGCCAATTAATTAACTACTGTGCTAATTTGCTATCATATGTCGACATGAGTCAATATGTGGAACTCATCAGTACTGGATTGTGAATTAGTCCATATACATAAACAAAAATGTTGGGATACTTGGACATTACATATAATAATAAAAAAATAAAAAAAATGATGCCACAGACAATGTGTTGTTCCTACTTAATTCGTCTCTTCAGCATTAGATCCTCATATACACGTCCAGAGAGGAGCCTTTGTCGCTTCTTTCCCTCTTCTTCAACAATCAACAGTCGACGCTTTCAAGTTCGAAGTTGTCGCCTACGCTTTCAACGTCAGACTCGTCGTCGTCGTCGTCGTCGTCGTCGTCGTCGTCGTCGTCGTCGATCACGAAACATGGACACATGATGTCTACGAGCACATGGATCCCGATGCACTCCGATCCCGTAGCCTTGTAGTAGTCCGCCGCGACGCCCGCAGCAATGCCGGAGAAGTGGGACAGCCCTGCTGCCATGTAGGGGAGCACGGCTCTCCAGTCCCGCGCGTGTCTGGAAGACGAGGCCGCGGAGGACAGCAGGTCCTCCACAGCCCGTCGTGCCGGCTCGCGCTCCTCCTCCTCCTCCGAGACGAAGTCGGCAACGCTGCAGGAGGTCGACCACACCGTCGCCTCCACGAGCTTCTTCCCAGAGTTGGCGATGCGTGCGCTGAAGATCACTGATTTTGCTGCCGGGTCGGCTTCTTTTTTGGGAAAGATTGCCCATGCTCGCATATGCATCTTTACTTCGCCAAAGTAGTATTCCTCGACCAATATGGGCTCCATGATCAATCGATTAGAAGAGAAAGAAGAGGGTTTTGATAAATAGAAGCAGAGGAGGAGGTTCCTAATTAGGACATGTATAGTTTGCTAATTTATTCCTTGGCGCCAAAGCTATTGTAAGAGAAATCATGTAGCCGTTATAAAAGATACGTATTCCTTAACCGTATATGTTGTATTATCAGTGTTTCCTTTATGGATCATTTTTTTTTTTTAATTCCTCTTTCCAATGTGTTTCCCACGAATAATTTTCTAAGGGCACTACCACTTTTACTTAGGGCTAGTCCTTACTTGGAGACAGTCCAAGAAGGTGGAATTTTTGCTGGGAGTTGCCCACAATTTGCTTGGGGCTAGCCCAACCCCCCAAATCCTCATTTTCATTTCATTTCCTCTTTTCCTTTCTCTCTCTTCCAAAATCTCTGAAACCCTAAAATCCTTCCTCCCCGTCGACCCCCGTCGGCCGCCACCACTCCGTCTGGCAGATCTCCTTCCTCCTCCGCCTCCACCTCCGCAACCTCCTCTCCCTCTCCCTCCGTCGCCCCTCCCCCCCCCCCCCCCCCCCCCGACGACTCCTGCCTCACCTGTTCCCTCTCCCAGTCCCTCTTCTTCTCCCTAGACTCCCTCCCCTCCATTCCCGACCCCCCTCCACTCGACGCCCTACCGGCCGCCTCCCTCGCTCGCACCAGCCCGGGACGCGCCGCGGCGGACAGTCTCCCTCCGTCCAAGTAGCACCGCCGCTCGCAGAGAAACACGCCGCCGCTGACGACTTGTCACTCCCGTTTTCCGTTATAAGTATTTTCAGTATACGCGTACGAATTTTTGACCCGTATCTTGACTTGTCTAGCATGGCTTGGCTTGGTTTGGTCTTGGTTAAACTTGGTTTAGCTTGGTTTGGTTTAATTTGGTTTTGGTTAGAGAATAGAGAAAGTTGATATAAATATCAACCTTCCCACTCTCTCTCCTCATTACTTCTTCTTCTCCATTTACTTCTTCTTCTTCATTAAAACATCTCCCCCTCCAAAGGCAAGTGCTAGCTTGCTTCATGGAGAAACTCTATTTTTATTGTTCCATTATCTTCCCTACATGATTCTAAGACTATTTAGTATTTGGTATTTTTGGTTTTGAAGGATTAAATTTTGTAGATCTAAGTTTATGCAAAACTTAGTTTTCTTGGATTTTGATCTCTCAAACTTCATTATTTTCATGTTTTGATTGTTCCATATTGTAGAGAATTTGATTTTACTCAAGTTAGACATTTGAAAACCCGGATTTTGATTTGTTTTGAGTGATTTATGACCTTGAGAGGTTCATGGGTTCATTGAACATGAGCTCTCGGTTTGGGGAAGAAGAACAGTGCTGGGCGCATAGACTTGTTATGCGCCCACAGCACTTCTTCCTTGGGCGCATAGCCATCTACATGCGCCAAAGTCCCCCAGCTTCCACTTGTGGGCGCATAGCCCTAAGGCCCTCCCTGACTTGGGCGCATAGCTTAGTATGCGCACAAGTGCACCATGTCTCCTTGCTTGGGCGCATAGACCCTATCATGCGCGCACTTGCCCATGGAAGATAGTCTCCTGACTTCTTCCAAATACACCCTAACTCCACCCAGTGGGCGCATGCATGTGGGCGCATAGCTCTTGGCGCATGCCTTCCCAAAACCCTTGTCTCTCCATGATTCGACTAGCCCTAGGCGCATGCCACTCCTAGTGCGTGCTATCCATAAGCGCATGCTCTTCTTAGACCGTGTTGGCCTTAGGCGCATGTTATCCTTGACACCCCATTTGCCCCTTTGAGCTTGATGGGCATACCCCTATGATAGCCTTGTGTAATATGATTATCTGTGCCACGTGGGTGCTTTGAGCTTGAACACGATCTCAGCATGGCATATTGTAGTGCCCCGTCCCGCAAAGTCAGTCGGAGGAATCGAAACGCCGACGGCATTCGGACTTAACCTTGCAACGGCTGCTCGAAGGCTCGCTCGGTCGAGGCGACTCCTCGCTCAGGTGGGATAGTTTCGGTGAACTTCCGTCATCTTAGCCTTCACTTAATAACTCGCATGTTTTCAACTTGCACAAGTTAGGCTTGATAATAAAAGAGACGCATCCACATAGCTAAGGGAATAATCCCGACGGATCGAAATGTCTTAGAACATAAAAAATGGTCCCACGGTCTGCTTAGAAGTTTGCTCAGCGTGTTTTGAAAACGACACTCGATCCTTCGTCCCGTGGCTTGGGAGAAGGAAGTTGGCCTAAGTTGCTAAGTTGCCTCAACACTCGAAATAGCCTAAGTCATAGGCGTCGCCTGCGTGAATGCTTGATAAAGCATGCACGGTCCCGTCGTTTTGCCCCGACACTCGAATTAGCCTAAGTCATTGGCGTCGCCCGCATGAATGCTTGATAAAGCATGCACGGTCCCGTCGTCCAAGGCTTGGCATAGCCTTCGTACGTCCCGTGGGTTAAGTCGTCTTGCACGGCTTTTGGCTTAAGTCTAGGCACGAACTTGGTTATTCAAGTCAAACGCGTGCACAGCACGTTCCCTTGATGTGAAGCTAGGTGTAGCTTTTGCTCGTCAAGTCGTTGTGCGAATAAGTTAGGCAAAGTTATGCCGGTCGACCTAAGTCATTTCTAGCATTGTCCCGCTCTATCTGTGGTTGTCAAGTCGCGTAGTCCCTCGAGAACAAGGCTCGTCGTATAAAGTATATGACTTGAGCACTAGCGTCGCCTAGAGAACCAGGCCGGTCTAAGGCACGAGCCACGGTCGGCTTAGTGAAAAGCATGCCACGGACTAAGAAAGTTTACGAGATCGATCCCTGTCATACTCTTATTATTATTATTATTATCATTATTATGATATTTATTATTAATATTTATTCATTATTATTTGCTTCAAAAAAAAATGAATGAAGAAGGATGGAGAAGGAGAGGTGTCCCCATGTATTTAATGGGGGAGGGACACCTCACCCTCTCTCTCTCCCCATTTAAAAATTTTCCCCACACCCACACTCAAACACACCTCACCACACCACATCAGCACAACTCATCCACCCCCCCCCCTCTATATAAACACACACACACACACTACAAGAGAAAGGAAAAGGAAAAAAAAACAAAAACAAAAACACTCACACACACACACCCGAGCCCCCCCCCCCCCCCTCTCTACTGCTGCCGCTGCCGCCGTCCGCCCGCCACCCGCCGCTGCCGCCGTCCGCCTGCCGCCGCCGCCGCCAGCAACCGCCGGCCACCACCACCACTTCATCCATCTCCTCCACTTCATCTCCTTCCTCCTCTACTTCAACTCCCCAAGAAGAAACCTAGGTAATTCTCCTCTTCTTCCCCAATCCTTATTCTTTTTTTTCAATTCCAACTAGGTTAGGTTACTAACAAAGTTGTTATTTTGCTATTGGGTTCTAATTAGGGTTTGTGAAGGAGTCTAGGACATTCCCAACCCAAGGCAAGTCCTCCTCTCCTTCTTCTTCTCAAATTTTCCCATCTAGGTTAATGAAAATCATTTCTTTCTTTCTTTTTTTTCATATTAAAATTCTGAAATTTTAGTTTCATTAATATTTTGGTAATACCAGAAAGTTGAAGTTGTATTGTTTAATCTTCTAAAAATCTGAAATTTCATATTATAGCTTGGAATAGAAGTTAAGGAAGTATCTCTAAATTTTGTTTAGTTAAATCCTGAATTTTGATAATATTTAAATCAATTCAAGATATATTAAAATGTTGCAAATTCTAATTTCTAGTAAAGGTTTAATTTGATAGACATAGACAAAAGTATTAAATATTTATTGTAAGGTATTCCGAACAAGTGGATAATCGATTGGACACAAATAGAGGAATCAATTTTGAACACGGATTTTGGACTTGCGATTATGGACTTGAACTATTGAACTCTTCATGAACAAACAAACACATATGAACATATGGGACTCTCCAATGGTAAGTTGTCATAAACATTGGAACTGAACAACTGGACCGTACGCCGGAAAGGTAAAAGGACCCTGCTTTTCTCTACTCACTACGTAGTTACTCAATTTTGTGTCTATAGTTAGAAATAATTTCCGTTTATATTACATTCTCCTGCTTCATGCAATATGGAAGAGTTTCATTTGGTTTAATTCTCGTTATACTACCTACATATATATATACATACATATATATGTATATATATCTATATCTATATCTATATCTATATATATATATATATATATATATATATATATATATATATATATATATATATATCTACCCATACATATATATAAATATACACATATATATATATATATATATATATATATATATATACATACATATATATGTACATATCTCTATATATATATATCTACATATATATATATACATACATATATATATGTGTACCTGTACATATATGGTTATACATTATAAAGTCTTGCATAGTTAAATAAATATTTGCTCTATTTGACAAACTGCAAAGCCATTAGCAAGCCGCGAATTGATCTATTGCTAAAAGAAAGGTAATCAAATGCTTGCTCAGGTATAAATCTCCAGTTCTTTTCTGTTCTTTTATTCTTTGCATGGTTCCGGTGTTGAGAGTTGCTCCACCGAAGGGGTCGGCGAGCCCAATACTTACTTGCGTGGTTCCGGTGTTGAGAGTTGCTCCACCGAAGGGGTCGGCGAGCCCATATTTTTCTTTTATTATATAATTGTTTCTTGTAAATTTTCGGGGCTCCTAAATACAAAGGAGACTCTGCCGAAATTTTTGAGAAATTTAAGAGATAGACAAATTTCCGACCTTCGGAAATTTTAAGGAAGCATTTGGGAGGGGAGAACAACTGAATATCCCTAGATATCCCGTAACATAAATAACAAAAAAAAGCTGATCAGTATTCGGAAATCTCGGAAATCAGTGCATCTAGTTTCGACTAGGGTGTACTAGCCCAAGGGAGGCTCTACATCTATCTGACAGTAACATCAATAGATGTCTTTTATTTAGCCCAAGGGAGGCTCGGAATTCACAGCCTGATCCCAGGTCAACGGGATTGTTCACGGGAAATATTTAGAGGATTATTCGGAGTATTGTTCTCAAAACTGCATTTCTTTTTCAAATCTTACTCCAGAAAACTACGCTGCCTATTTTAAGTAGGCAGTGTCCTTAATTGCTCAAGAGAAGCAATTCCTATTAAAAGCTCAAGGGAAGCTCGAAAATCTTAAATATTCATGGAGTAGGACTTTGATCTCCATTTACTAGAGCATGTATATCTATATATAGTAGTGCACTTTAGTATACCATGTCTCTTCTTTTAAAACTACTACATATTCATTTTTTGTTTTACCGTTCTTGGCCGAGGACTTGCTCGTCGTTTTCTAAACGACCTAGTATTTGTTCACTAGGTGAAGAAGAAGAAGACGCCTCCGCCGAAGTATCGCCGCACTACAACGAGGAGTAACTGTCTGGGCTATCCACAATTATGACCAGCAGTATCGTTGTCATTTTGCAATTCTATTTTTGTAATAAATCTGTAACAGTATTGTTGAAAAGGTTCCCTGTAATATTGCCATACTATATTTTAATACCATGTAATTCCTTATATTTTCCATTCTACTGATGTTTACGGGCGACAATCGCGAATTTCGGCGCGTAGCCTGGGGATGTGTTATGACGTCACCCTTCCATCCGGAAAGCGGGACGTGACATGTCCTTTAAGTGGTGGCCCATGCAGGTCAGCAAGAATGGAAAATATAGATAGGACATAAGTTCGGATAAAACGTAGATTCTAGAATCGTAAGGAGCACTACGAATCCCAATCACACTCTAGGAATCTCTAAGGAGGAAGTATCAATAGTTAGTAGCTGATTTCCTCTTTTCTAGCCAACTATTTAATCCTAGTAAATGGACATTGACTCAAGAAATTCTTAATGTAGATCATGTCCCGCTTCGTGCCCTTTGCAAGATTAGGAAACGATAGTCACAGCCTGGATGAGTATTATGCATTTGTAAGGAAGATGTGGAAAGTAGCTCCAAAGGGGATGATAGAAGCTTATGGAGTACACTACGAGCTGAAGTACCCAGTAGTGACAGATATAGTAGACGAAAGGAAAGTATATTATAATACGGTGCATTATTATGTATTGATCAAGGCAGAACCATCGGAAGGTCCAGAGAATGAACGCAACGGTACACTAGAAGAATGGAAGCAGGCCCACCCAGAAGCAAGGATTCTAAATATAAGACGTATGTGGATTTAGACCCCTTCAGCAAGAAGAAGATGTATAAATATAAATATGTAAATAAGTATTAGATCCTTGACCTTGTATAGGGTGTGTGTGAATATATGTAATGAGATATGTAAAATAAGTATTAGGCATTAATATGTAAGTAACATATGAATGTATGTAGCATATATATAGTAGAAGCATGTTATGTTATCCATAAATAAATATGCTCCTTCCCATATTTTCCTGGTAAATACTTTTACTTGAGGATATTATAAATGTAGGTATGGACCTGTTTATGCCAAGTTTGGAATGGGACGGAAGTGATTACACTATATACTTATACCAGCGCTATGCCAGACTAATGTGGAACGCACCTGACTGGTACGATATCCATGTCTACCAAGTATTCTATGTAGTCATGCGTCCCATTGTCAGGGACATTGAAGACGGAGCCGAAGTATATCAGGAAAATACAACTTACTGCCTGCATGTCCGAGACCCAAACCGTATTTATATCGGACTACATGGATATGAGGGCACCTTAGATGATTTTGAAAGGCTCCATCCAGAAGTTGACATCCTCACTGAGGACAGAATCATCATCGAGGCCATAGAATAAGAAAAACCTAACCAACATATGTACAAGTAAAGCAGGAATCTTTTTGTCTGCTGTGTGGTATTTTGAAATCGGCAGATGTGTATACAAAAAAAAGGGGGATAGTTAAAGATAGATACTATGTCACATTTTGGGGAGATGGAGTGACACAAGTAGATTAGATGAAAAGAATGTAAACAAATGTGAAGTTGAGAGTAGGAACCACATTTTGTAATACTCTCATTTTAATGAAATATATATAGCTCTGCTGTACACCTTGTTATGAATGAATATTGTGAATATTTCCTGAGGAAATTGTGTCATTTATTTCAGGATATGGACAATCATACTCAATCAAACAACCCACCACCGCAAACATCAACGGAGCCAACCGTGGCTGACATGTTCCAATTGTTCCAGCGACTATTGGAATCCAATAATCAACAGGCCAATGCTGCCTATGCCACAAATGCTACGATACTAGAACAAATGCAGAATTCAAATAATACCAAGGATAAAACCCTAAAAGAGTTCAGGGATCTTAGGCCGCCCAAGTTTAAAGGGACTGAAAATGCGATGGAAGCGAGTCAATGGCTGAGGACCATTGAAGGCCTAATGAAAGCTGCCAAAGTTAAACCTGAAGACATGGTACCCGCAATCCGCATCCAGCTGGAAGACATAGCTGGATACTGGTGGAGTGCCGAGTACCCCGAAGATTCTGATGAGATCATGTCATGGGCAGAATTCAAGAAGAAATTTGAAGACAGATTCTATCCCAAGTCTGCGCGGATAGAATTAGAATGGCAGTTCAACTACCTGAAACAGGGAAGACGTACAGTTGATGAGTACGTTGCGGAATTTTCCCGGCTTAGTCGATTTGCCCCCAACATGATAGCAGATGAAGACACAAAGATATCCAGGTTCGTAGAAGGACTCGGGACCCAACTGAAAAGTAGGGTCGCCTCTTATAGGTGCCGAACATTTTCGGAGGCAACAGAAGCAGCTCGAGACCAAGAAAGGATACTAAAAGAAGAAGAACCTTTCCGGTCTCCACAACCTAAGAGGAGTTTTGAGGAGGGGGCATCCTCCAAGAATCATTGGCAGGGACCGCCTAAGCGTCCTCATAATGGCAATCAAGACAGATACGTTGTCTGTAATTACTGCCATAAACCAGGCCATAAGATAAACGTATGTAGAAGGAGATTAGGGCTCTGTATGAAATGTGGGGCGGGTAATCATCCAACCCATCAATGCCCTCAAATGCCTGCAACTGGAGCAATCACACAAAACTTCAATCAGGGATACCGACCTCCAGTTCAAGGAACCCAACCTCGACCTATGATGCAGGCACCAACGTCACAAGCAGCCATGGCTTATGGAAATCAGTACAGGCCGCCCTATGCACCTCAGGCATATCAATTTCAGCAAGCACAACGGGCGACTCAAGCCCAAAATAATAACAAAAAAAGGAATAAGCAAGGGCAAGCATTTGTGATGGGAGCCGAAGACGCTAATATTCCCGGAGAAGTAATTTCAGGTACTATTTTAATTTCTGCATATCCAGCATCAGTATTATTTGATTCCGGGGCTACCCATTCATTTATATCATCTTCTTTTATATCACAACGTGAAATAGAGACACAACCCCTGCCTAAATCACTGAAGGTCCTCACCGGTAATGGAGTAGTAGAAGTCAGTCGGGTATGCAGTAGATGTCCCATAAAATTGGGTGGAGGAGCTTTTCGTACCCGGTTGCTCGTTTTCCCAACAAGCAACTATGATATAATATTGGGTATGGATTGGCTAACTGCAACATTAGCCAACATAGATTGCGGTCAGGGGAAAGTTTCCTTTCAACTCCCTGACGGAGAATCTTGTGAATTTGTAAGGGACCAGAATGAATTCAATGCAGAAGAATTAGAGAAATTTGAATTACCAGTACTGCTGCAAGGAGTGGCAGAACAACCATTTCCAAGAATAGTAGAAGAATTTAAGGACGTATTCCCAGAAGAATTGTCAGGGCTACCCCCAGATAGAGCGGTTGAATTCTCTATAGATTTAATACCTGGAGCTGCACCCATAGCCAAAAAGATATACCCAATGAACAAGGAGGAGCTGGCTGAGTTAAACAAACAAATAAAAGAATTATTATCCAAGGGATTTATTCAGCCTAGCGCTTCGCCATGGGGTGCACCGGTATTATTTGTGAAAAAGAAGGATGGTACCCTACGCCTAGTAATTGATTATAGGGCTTTGAATGAGGTTACCATCAAGAATAAATATCCCTTACCTAGGATCGATCAATTGTTTGATCAGTTGGGAGAAGCAAGGGTATTTTCAAAAATTGATTTAAGATCCGGATATCATCAAGTAAAGGTAAAGAAAGAAGATATTCCAAAGACTGCATTTAGGACTCGGTATGGGCATTACGAATTCTTAGTTATGCCATTCAGGTTGACAAATGCACCAGCTATATTTATGGACCTGATGAATCGAGTATTTTACCAATATCTGGATAAATTTGTGATTGTGTTCATTGATGACATTCTTATATACTCCAAAAGTGAAAAAGAGCATGAAAAGCACTTGAGGATAGTATTGCAAACTCTGCGGGAGGAAAAATTATATGCCAAGCTTAGTAAATGTGAATTTTGGCTGGATCAAATACCATTTCTAGGGCATATTGTCAGCGGAGAAGGCATCTCAGTAGACCCGAAGAAAGTAGAAGCAGTTAAATCTTGGCCGACACCAAAGTCCGTAGCAGAAATCAGAAGTTTCTTGGGGTTGGCCGGTTATTACCGAAGATTCGTAGAGAATTTTTCAAGGATTGCAGAACCTTTAACCCGTCTTACCCGGAAGGAAGAAAAGTTCAACTGGACAGAGAAATGTCAGGCAGCATTTGACGAATTAAAGAAAAGATTAATTTCAGCCCCAATACTGGCATTACCATCTGGTTCGGGTGGATATGAGATATATAGTGATGCATCAGGAAAGGGTCTAGGATGTGTACTGATGCAGCACGGAAGAGTCATAGCATATGCATCCAGACAATTAAAGACACATGAAAGAAATTATCCAACTCATGATCTCGAACTTGCAGCAGTGGTGTTTGCGCTCAAGTTATGGAGACACTATTTATACGGAGAAAGAATCAAAATCTACACCGATCACAAGAGCTTGAAGTATGTTTTCACACAAAAGGAGATCAATATGAGACAAAGAAGATGGTTGGAGTTACTGAAAGACTTTGATATGGAATTAACATATCACCCAGGCAAGGCTAATAAGGTGGCCGACGCCTTAAGTAGAAGACCTGAAGCCTTCTTTCTAAATACACCCAAGGAAATCCTTGAGGATTTGAGAAAAATGGGAATTGAAGTAATATGCCCAATAACCGAAGGGATATGGCAAAACTTACAAGTGCAATCCTCCTTAATAGATAGAATTAAGGAAGCCCAACAAAGTGATTCAAAACTTCAAAAAATCTGGAAACAAACGGAAGCAGGGCTCCAGACCGGGATAAGGAAGCACCCGGACGGATCGCTAAGATTCGGAGATCGGTTATGTGTGCCCAGTGGAGATTTGAGAACGGAAGTCATGACAGAAGCCCATAACTCACAATATTCTATTCATCCGGGAAGCACTAAGATGTATAAAGATTTGAGACAGACGTTTTGGTGGCACGGGATGAAGAGAGAAGTCGCCAGATTCGTATCCAGATGTCTCGTCTGTCAACAAGTAAAAGCAGAGCATCAAAGGACAGCCGGACTTCTTCAGCCATTGCCCATACCAGAATGGAAGTGGGAGCATCTCACAATGGATTTTGTGACAGGACTGCCTAGGACCCAAAGGGGTAATAATGCTATTTGGGTCATTGTAGATAGACTTACGAAGTCCGCTCGTTTTCTTCCTTTTCAAGTTGGACAGTCAACAGAGATACTGGCAGAAATGTACATGAAACAGATTGTCAGTCAGCATGGGGTACCCGTGAGTATAGTATCTGATAGAGATACCCGGTTTACTTCACACTTCTGGAAAAGCCTGCAAGAAAACCTTGGCACTCAATTGAAATTTAGCTCCGCCTACCACCCCAAGACGGCCAGTCTGAAAGAACCATTCAGACACTAGAAGACATGCTGAGAGCTTGTACTTTAGATTTTGGAGGAGCATGGGATGATCATTTACATCTGGTAGAATTTTCATATAACAACAGTTATCATGATAGTATCAAAATGGCTCCTTTTGAAGCACTGTATGGTAGGAAATGCAGATCACCGGTATGCTGGACCGACGTAGGAGAAAGACAGTTGTTAGGACCAGAACTGGTGACACAAACTGTGGATATGGTCAAGATAATAAGAAGTCACTTGCAAGCAGCCCAGGATAGACAGAAGATATGGGCTGATAAGCATCGAAGAATGCTGGAATTTCAACCTGGAGATCATGTTTTTCTGAAGATTTCACCAACCAAGGGAACCATCAGATTCGGGACCAGACGAAAACTGAGTCTGAGATACATTGGGCCCTTCGACATATTGGAGAAAGTAGGGAATGTATCATATCGGCTTGCTTTACCCCCAACACTAGAGGGAGTCCACAATGTATTCCATGTTTCCCAATTACGAAGATATGTGTCTGATCCGAGCCATATACTCGACCATTCAGAAATCACCGTTGGACCTACACTACGGATCGAACAGAAACCTGTCGGGATCTTGGATCGAAGAGAGAAGGTACTCCGCAATCGGATCATTCCATTAGTACGAGTCGCATGGAGCAAGGATTCGCCTGGAGATTCAACTTGGGAGAAGGAAGAAGACATGCGGAAACAATATCCGTATCTATTCCCTAATCCAGGTTAGCAATCAATTATTGTACTAGTTATTTCAAATTCCGAGGACGAAATTTTTCTAAGGGGAGTAGACTTGTCATACTCTTATTATTATTATTATTATTATTATTATTATCATTATTATGATATTTATTATTAATATTTATTCATTATTATTTGCTTCAAAAAAAAAATGAATGAAGAAGGATGGAGAAGGAGAGGTGTCCCCATGTATTTAATGGGGGAGGGACACCTCACCCTCTCTCTCTCCCCATTTAAAAATTTTCCCACACCCACACTCAAACACACCTCACCACACCACATCAGCACAACTCATCCACCCCCCCCCCTCTATATAAACACACACACACACACTACAAGAGAAAGGAAAAGGAAAAAAAAAATAAAACAAAACAAAAACACTCTCACACACACACCCGAGCCCCCCCCCCCCCCCTCTCTACTGCTGCCGCTGCCGCCGTCCGCCCGCCACCCGCCGCTGCCGCCGTCCGCCTGCCGCCGCCGCCGCCAGCAACCGCCGGCCACCACCACCACTTCATCCATCTCCTCCACTTCATCTCCTTCCTCCTCTACTTCAACTCCCCAAGAAGAAACCTAGGTAATTCTCCTCTTCTTCCCCAATCCTTATTCTTTTTTTTCAATTCCAACTAGGTTAGGTTACTAACAAAGTTGTTATTTTGCTATTGGGTTCTAATTAGGGTTTGTGAAGGAGTCTAGGACATTCCCAACCCAAGGCAAGTCCTCCTCTCCTTCTTCTTCTCAAATTTTCCCATCTAGGTTAATGAAAATCATTTCTTTCTTTCTTTTTTTTCATATTAAAATTCTGAAATTTTAGTTTCATTAATATTTTGGTAATACCAGAAAGTTGAAGTTGTATTGTTTAATCTTCTAAAAATCTGAAATTTCATATTATAGCTTGGAATAGAAGTTAAGGAAGTATCTCTAAATTTTGTTTAGTTAAATCCTGAATTTTGATAATATTTAAATCAATTCAAGATATATTAAAATGTTGCAAATTCTAATTTCTAGTAAAGGTTTAATTTGATAGACATAGACAAAAGTATTAAATATTTATTGTAAGGTATTCCGAACAAGTGGATAATCGATTGGACACAAATAGAGGAATCAATTTTGAACACGGATTTTGGACTTGCGATTATGGACTTGAACTATTGAACTCTTCATGAACAAACAAACACATATGAACATATGGGACTCTCCAATGGTAAGTTGTCATAAACATTGGAACTGAACAACTGGACCGTACGCCGGAAAGGTAAAAGGACCCTGCTTTTCTCTACTCACTACGTAGTTACTCAATTTTGTGTCTATAGTTAGAAATAATTTCCGTTTATATTACATTCTCCTGCTTCATGCAATATGGAAGAGTTTCATTTGGTTTAATTCTCGTTATACTACCTACATATATATATATATATACATACATATATATATGTATATATATCTATATATATATATATATATATATATATCTACCCATACATATATATAAATATACACATATATATATATATATCTACATACATATATATGTACATATCTCTATATATATATCTACATATATATATACATACATATATATATGTGTACCTGTACATATATGGTTATACATTATAAAGTCTTGCATAGTTAAATAAATATTTGCTCTATTTGACAAACTGCAAAGCCATTAGCAAGCCGCGAATTGATCTATTGCTAAAAGAAAGGTAATCAAATGCTTGCTCAGGTATAAATCTCCAGTTCTTTTCTGTTCTTTTATTCTTTGCATGGTTCCGGTGTTGAGAGTTGCTCCACCGAAGGGGTCGGCGAGCCCAATACTTACTTGCGTGGTTCCGGTGTTGAGAGTTGCTCCACCGAAGGGGTCGGCGAGCCCATATTTTTCTTTCATTATATAATTGTTTCTTGTAAATTTTCGGGGCTCCTAAATACAAAGGAGACTCTGCCGAAATTTTTGAGAAATTTAAGAGATAGACAAATTTTCGACCTTCAGAAATTTTAAGGAAGCATTTGGGAGGGGAGAACAACTGAATATCCCTAGATATCCCGTAACATAAATAACAAAAAAAAGCTGATCAGTATTCGGAAATCTCGGAAATCAGTGCATCTAGTTTCGACTAGGGTGTACTAGCCCAAGGGAGGCTCTACATCTATCTGACAGTAACATCAATAGATGTCTTTTATTTAGCCCAAGGGAGGCTCGGAATTCACAGCCTGATCCCAGGTCAACGGGATTGTTCACGAAAAATATTTAGAGGATTATTCGGAGTATTGTTCTCAAAACTGCATTTCTTTTTCAAATCTTACTCCAGAAAACTATGCTGCCTATTTTAAGTAGGCAGTGTCCTTAATTGCTCAAGAGAAGCAATTCCTATTAAAAGCTGAAGGGAAGCTCGGAAATCTTAAATATTCATGGAGTAGGACTTTGATCTCCATTTACTAGAGCATGTATATCTATATATAGTAGTGCACTTTAGTATACCATGTCTCTTCTTTTAAAACTACTACATATTCATTTTTTGTTTTACCGTTCTTGGCCGAGGACTTGCTCGTCGTTTTCTAAACGACCTAGTATTTGTTCACTAGGTAAAGAAGAAGAAGACGCCTCCGCCGAAGTATCGCCGCACTACAACGAGGAGTAACTGTCTGGGCTATCCACAATTATGACCAGCAGTATCGTTGTCATTTTGCAATTCTATTTTTGTAATAAATCTGTAACAGTATTGTTGAAAAGGTTCCCTGTAATATTGCCATACTATATTTTAATACCATGTAATTCCTTATATTTTCCATTCTGCTGATGTTTACGGGCGACAATCGCGAATTTCGGCGCGTAGCCTGGGGATGTGTTATGACGTCACCCTTCCATCCGGAAAGCGGGACGTGACAATTCCGCTACTTGGGAGTCTCGATAAGTTTGGATAAGCAAGCACGCGAGATCGGTCCTGCTACTTGGGAGTCTCGATAGAAAGAGAGAAAGCATGGTCATGAATAAGGAAGGACTTGGTAGATCAAGTTGAGTCTTGCATGGTCACTGGACAACTTGTCGACAAGGTTAGGTCTTCTCGAGTGATCGCCGGGGCACCGGGATCATGTCGGCCCGGGAGAAGCGAGTGAGGCTCAAGTAGGATGCTGGATAACCGCATAGGAGATTCGGCACCTCCGGGCTAGCTACCCGTGTTGGGACGGTCCGATATTCCCGAGCCGAGATCCAAGATAGCTTGACATTGCTAGTGACCACTCATGTAGATGGGCCGACAGAATAGCGGCAAATCGCGTGTATGTCTTTGGATTGGGTTTAGAACTTGAATGCATGTCTAGTCGAAAAACACAATGTCTGGGCCTAAGATTGGGCTGCAGCATAGGCACCGTGCTTAGCACGATACTTGGCGTCAGAATGTTCATGGAATCGACACTAGGTTTGACAAGCCTTGTCTAAGTTGGTTTATAAGTCGAACAAGAAGACTGCAAGGCGGTAGCATGGATAAGTCTTGATAACTAGCGAGGCACGGCCTCAATCTTGATGCACGAACAAGTCTAAGCAAGATCTAGAGGCACGACCTGCACGAGTCGTCCCCTTGACGTTGTTGGCACGAGAATTGATCTAGAGGCACTTGAGTTTAAGTGAAAGTCTTGGCATGGCCGAGTTCGCATAAGTTGCTCCTCGGCGATGCACTGTCTCGAATATGTTAAAGTCACGAATAGAGTATGGCACGACCCAGCCGTCTCGAGTTGAAGTTCGGTCAAGTACCTAAGCGATGAGGCATTGCCTCGATCGAAACACACGTTGGCATTATAGCACGACCATGTCGTTGCACATCGGTTTGGTCAGGCGTCGTAGTCTTAAAACTGATCCTAAGGCAAGACTAGAAAGACAATCGTAAAGGGACTTATATTGCACAATGTAAATGATCGTGTCGGTTTTGTATGGGAGGGCGAGGAGCTCACTCTACCAGTACAGTTGAGTACTGACACCCACACAGTTTCCATGTGCCGGCACTGTAGGTAGAAGCTCGTGATACGGAGCTCGCTTAGAAGCGTCGAGACATGGAGTTCCTTGGCGATTCGAAGCGTGCGGCCGCATGGAGTCAAGACTTATACGGGACATAATGTATGGACGTCGCCTTCCGAAGCATCCGCTGGCTCAAGACATGTATTGAGAGATGAGTGACTTGTAATGTGAGATGAGTGAGTTTGAGTGAGCCTGAGAGACTTGTAATCTTGGCCTTGCGCTCCATTGTAACTTTTGCTTCAATATCAATAAAAGAGAGTTTTACAATAACTTGTGTTTTGCTTCAAATTTCGTTGCTATTATTCAACGTCTCTGCTTGGGACTTCTGTACGACGACCCCGTCGCAGCCGCTGAAATCGGTCGTTATGGAACCCGTCTTGCACGAGCGAAATCTAGGCTCGTGCGGCATCACGCCTTAGCGAGGACGATCGCTCCTACGGGAGCGGGGCGTGACACATATACCTTCTACAATACTCTTTTAGTGGCCCGTAGTGGTGCACTCTTGGTCAAGTAAATACTTGATATGCAAGTACTCTCTACATGTACACGGCATGACAATATGGCTTAACATGATATGATAACTCTTAAATAGTGACCCATCGTGGTGCACTCTTGACAAGCAACTTGACATGATGGGGTCCGTCGTGACGTAATCTTGATAAGTAATCTTGATAGTGGCCCGCCGAGGCGCACTCTTGACATGTAATCTTGATAAGTAACCTAACATAATCTTGATATGTTGTAGCGACGGCCATCTTGACTCGCTAAGTAACTCTTGTCTTGACACCGTGGATGATCGTTCTTGAATGTGCTCTTATAAGCTACCAGTCTCGTCTTGCATCATGTCTAGGACTTGCATCCCTGGTTACCACGGTCAGGGATTCATACTAAATCTGACTAGGTTAACAAGTACATTGATCAAGTAACTCATATAGAGAGATGTTTTCGGTTACAGGCGATCCCATTATCCCGGCCACACCTGATGGACTTGTAGCCTGCCGTCGAGTAGGGCACACTTTCAGCCCACTGTCATGTGGGGCACTTCTTGAAAACAAGTACTAAGCACACTGTCATGTGTTGCACTCGAAGTCACCTAATAATTCTTGATAACTCTTACCTGAACCTCGCCTGGATAACCTGGATAGCTGCAGGACTTGTGACTGCTGGAACATCTCGTTGCATCTTGCTAGTAATTAGGCTTGTGATAACCCTAGTTAGTTAAAGTATCAAGCCGTACTCTTTCCTTGGCTGTGAATATTGGTTGGAGTCCAATATTGTCTAGTCTTGTCTAGATCCAGTATATAGCTATCTCAGGACATGCTTGTTTATGCTTTACTTTATCGATAATTGGTCAGAGACTAAGTTCTATTCAGGTGAAGGGTTACAATCCCCGTCCTTATTTGGTTTAAGGGTTGTAACTTGGTTACCGGAATAGTTCCTTAGTTATCTTATTGTTTATCCCCTTATCTATTAACTCCAAGTTTTCTTGTTATTATTATGTCTTGTGATTTAACATGCTGGTTTTAGTTCTTAAGTGAAGCCTCCCTTGTGGCACTTGCTCTTTCCGGGGTCTAACCCAGCTGGTTTTGTATAACCAGATTTTGGAGTAGCTCCCGAGGATCTCCCAGCCTTCCAGTCAGATGGTGAACACTAGAAGAAACCATGGCAACGAATGAATTTTATTTTGCTCTCCCACTCTATAGTAAATTATTCTTTTGAGGCGTTTAGCCGCCGAGCAAGTGTTAGCTCGTGTTGAATTTACATTCATGTATGCCTAAGGGTTGTAACATGATTGACAAATCCTAGGGTTGATCATGTATGACTTAAACTCCTGCTAGTCTTCGCATTTTATATGACTAGCTTCATGATCATCTGAATATGTAATGTTTGGGACGCCTTACTTTATATGTCTGATGATCTACCATCTTGTAACATGCTTTTAATTGCTTGAGATTGAGACACTAGGCTTGTTCTTGACCATAAGAGACTGTTGGCTTGTAGTTAAACCCTCATGCATCTAGACAGTCGTGATCGTATTGCAAGGTAAGATTCACTTCAATATACGTAGCTTGCTGTGTCTGTCATCCGCTCTCCAGTATTCTGGTTGTGGGACGTGACACGACCTCTTCAGCGTGTACAAAAATAGGATTGCAGTCCTAACATATTGTAGGACTGCCAACTCTGCCAACTTAGTTGCAGTCCTACTTGCTGGAAAAATTTGGGCTAGCCCCAAATAAAAAAAAAATGGATGTCAAACTTATAATTTTTTTGAACATTTTTTGGACCACCCCAAGTAAAAGTGGTAGTGCCCTTAGAAAAAGCATAAATATTTCATAAACCGACTTTTCCTTAATAGCCATAGGTATTCATGTGATCAGTGCTTTCCTCCATAAATGGTGTTGATACTTGAGATGTAGCTTTTCTTGATCTCTGAATAATACATTTTCGAGTTCATGTTCCATGCATGAATCGGGATGAAATTTGTATCCTAAGAAGCACGGACACGAAAACAATATGGGCTGTCTGTCTTGCCAGACATGTATTGGACACAACCCAAACACTCCAAAATACACACAGGGGCACACCAAATAGGTGTGGTGTCTGTGTCTTTGTCTACTTACCGTGTCGTATCGTATCCATGCAACATATGGCGCTCTCAACTTAGCAAGTAGTTCCAAAATATGCTCCCACGGATTCAATTGGACAATTTTCTCAAGCTACTTGTGCATTTTGATCACAACGCACAGTTAGACTGGTATGAAATTATACAGAAAAACAAAATACAAGTGTGACCTGTACATATGATTTCTCATAGTTGATACAATTTGGCAAGTTATGCAGGTGCTCGATCATGGCGTAACTGATATGGGGATCACGATGTCGCCGATGTTATTGTGCATTCCAGAAAAAAATCACAACTTCATCAGAATCTCGGCAAGAACTACGAGTCTACGAGTTAAACTGAACAGCCGTGCAACAAATTTCAATTCCAATCTTTCTAAAAGTAGTTTGCTTAATTATTAATTGAAATATATTAAATTTCCCAGAGATCCATAACTGAGCAATGTATCTTCTTCCTATACATGTAGGCTTCACACTTGGTAAATATTAGGCAAACTAAAGTTGTGACAGCATGTCTGAGTTTAAAAGGAGAGAGCATTTGTCAATGATCAGTGCTTATATACATATATGTAATTATAATGTAAGCATCAAAGTGAACTTTGGGAGGAAGAAGAGTAAGAATGCTTACAACTGCCATCATTTGCCCATCTGCAGTGAATAAAGCTCGGATTCCTTGAACCCCTCCAAGTTCTCGGGAACCTCTCCGAGCCCAAGCGGATCAAATCCAAAGTCACTGCAAGGAAATATAACAAGAAACATAACTCAAATTTTTTTTTAAGTGTATGAAAAAAAAAATAGCATTCTCTTAGGGTCTGCTTGGCAATTGTTGGGGTAGCGGTTATGAGATGATTTTAGAATACCGGTTATGAGGGGTCCGATTTTTTATGGTTTTAAGTAGCAGCTTTTAAACCAGTACAATCCATGCTTGGTAATTCACTAACGAGCGGTCCTGAAAGTTTTTTACACGAATAAATTAAATAGAGAAGGTATAATATATATATATATATATATATATATATATATATATATATATATATATATATATATATGTTTGTGAGGATATAGATGGAATAAAAAATAGAGCCGCTCAAAATCCATCGATTTTGGGTGTTTATAAAAGCCACCCAAAAATACATTACACCGGTTTTGGGGGGATTTTGAGACGATTAAAACCAGTGCCTCAAAAAAATTAACAAGCAGGATTTTTCATAAACGGTCGGTTCAAAAACACTCCAAAACCGGTGAAAACACCATTACCAGGCAGACCTTGAAAAAGTTCCCAATACCCAGGAGCCGAGCCGTCGAGGTAAGGTGGCCGGGGCTGGCCGGGCATCCACTCAGCCGACATGTAGAAACGAGAAGGCTGCACATTGGCACAGCCGGGCAGCGTGAGCGAGCGAGCGGAATGCGACTTCAACGGCGAGAGAATGCTCGGATGGACCACTCTGCAACTCCTCAGCCCAGTATTCGCTGCCGCCGCCATTTGGGTCCCCTGAACTCTTTGTGGAGGGCGGAGATGTTGGGAACTGGAGGAGGAGGAGGAGGAGGAGGGGGAGTGGTGGTGTGTAGAATGGAATGGTTAAAGGAGTTGTAGTCATTAAGTGGCTTGAATTGGATGAAGAGGCAAATCCAGATATGGGTTGCCATTGGTGGGTGTATCTGATTATTAGGCTGTAGTTGATTTTCTTAGATTAGGAGGAAAATCTAATTACTGTACTTTTCCTTCCATATCAAACAAACGAAAATATATCATTCCTTCAACTTTTCCTTCTCCATTTTTTTTCCTCCCACCAAACACACCATAAAATTTACATAACCATAGTGTGACTCCTCTTTCAAGATAGAAAAGAAATATATTTTGAGGTAACTTACATTAAGGTATTGTTTGGCTAGCTGTAAATGTAACTGAAAAAAAATTTGTTGTATCATTTACATCAATTATGGTGTTTCTATTCCTGTAAATGGAACTATTAGTAAAAAAAAAACTGCAATCCAATTCCTGCAGTATTTTTTTGGAGTCGTTCTGATTACAACTCCAATTAAAGCATCAAATGTTGCAAGGGATTCCAGTTACAAGCAACTAAATTGGCCCTAAATTTCTTACACAATTAAAGAAGTATAGAAGAATACAGTTAGTTTTGACATGAATTTTTCATATCTCGTGCGTCGAATAATGTGATCAGTAACATGAAACAATATCAAAAGGCCCAAGTCAAGTGCAATCAAAATCAACACTACAAAAATACATGTATATAGTGATGGTCATATCCATCGCTAAAGGACAATAGTGAAGACCTAGCGACGAAAGAAAATCATTGGAAAATTCATTGTTGATATTAAGAACATGTCCAATTGACATATTAGCGACCACCTGGCATCTTTTAGGCGACGTCAGTCTATAGGTAACGAACTAGAGACTAACCAACGATGGTGCTTTAAAAATAGTCATTGACACACTACTGAAAGACTTACGATGCCTTTAGCGACGAACATTTGACGCGTAGGCGACGGAATAGCGACGTGACCGCGACGAATTTGTTTTTTGATACCTAAGTTTCCTTTTTTATACTCATTTAGCAGGGGAAATAAATGTTCTAGTATCGTTGCCATACACATTTACTACATGGAATTAAATGTTTGACATCTCTTCGTGGTGCTCGAACATAGAACCTCTTGGGAGGATATAACTGTTTGAGACATCTCTTCGTGGTGCTATGAAGGAGAGCTTCGAAGGTTGCAAACAAGAATGTAAGAAGAAACTCCTGAACATGAATATTCCAATTACACTTTATTTTTAATCTGGGTCGTGACGGTGGAGGGTTGATTCTTTACTCCGTTGACGATCTGACGGTGAGGGAGAACTGTCGGACTTAACTTCACTAGCTAAGGGGAGCAACAAAAAAAAAAACTCTATGGAATGCTGAGGAACACTTGAAAAAATCGGGAAAACCGGAGGCTTTGAATGGAGAGGAACTCCTCTTATTTATAGTAGGGGAGTGGGAGTAGTGACCATACACGCGCCTGTCAGGGCAAGCGCATGTATCTCTGATTGCCACGTGACACCCTTAAACAGGGTTCAGTTGTAACTGCGCGCACACTCCACTAATGTTGGGGTTGTAGCTGACTGCCATGTGTCATATTGTTGAGATTTGTTGGAGAAGATCATTGAACTGCTCAGAACCCGCTCTTTGGCGTGACTAGGTCCACGTGGCACGCGCCTAGTTCTACTACAACCAACAAGACACCCGCGCCTATGAATTCACTGTCCTAGGTAGCTTGTGTTCATAGTGGAAGAGAACTATAAGCGCAAGGGTAGAGGAGATGGTGTGATCTACCAGTGTCTTTCTATCAGCACCGTCCAGTCTTTTGTTTGTAAGGGCCCGAGACGAATACTGCTTATCACGTGTTGTATTCTTTGATAAGTTTGGTTATCTCAAATGTTTCACGATTTGGTTATCTTTTGATTAATACATTTGAAAAATTGAAAAATACTATAAACAATCCAAAATAAAAATATGAAAGACATATACTTGGACTCTATTTAATACTACTTGGACTCTATTTAATACTATGTATCCAAAATAAAAATATGAAAACAGATAATACTTGGACTCTATTTAATACTTATGTTTATTGCTTAATTATCACTTGTCATGCTTCTCATGTTTCTTTTTCGGTGACACCATGATAATTGTATGCAGGGCCGGTTCTGAGCTCATGTGGGCCCAGGACGAACTTTCAAAATAAGGCCCCCATACATAATGTAAAAAACTTTTAAAAATAACTTAAAAAAATTGCTACAACCAAGACTTGAACTTAGGATCTTTAGTAAGAAGTATAAAGTACTAATCACTACACCACAATAACTTTGTGTCTAAAAGAGCCCATGGTATATACTAGTTCTATTTTAAGATGCAAAATTATTAACGTATTTATCTTTAATTTATTATTTTTGGGCCCCTCAATATCCGAGGGCCCTGGGCTAGGGTCGGCCCTGATTGTATGAATTGAATATTGTAGATATAAAAATGATTTATTTGTTTCATTTAGGCTAAAACTATAATAGACACAATATATAGGACCACATGCCTCCACTACCATTAGACTAAGGGGTTATATATATATATATATATATATATATATATATGGTCTTTCTTGAAATGAGGCCACCTGTTACAAACTCTATTTTTTTTACTTATAAAAACCATTAAGCTATTGGAAAAAGACTATAATATATACCAACTAATGCTTGGACTCTTTCTTGAATTCCCAAATCTTGGGCACTGCATCTATTCCCATTGTCTTCGCCTAAGACTGTTGAGCCTCAACTCGACAGATTTGCTTCTTTAGGATGGCCATTGATGTTTTAGTGTACTGTAAATCCTGGTCTTTATTCTACATTTGGCATATATATTGCTGATCCTCAAATACATACAACTAATTCAAGTTTAACAACTCTTAGAGACGAGGTTTTCTTTCAAGATGGTGGTCTACAAAGAGAGGAGAAATTTATTCTCCGATATTAATCATTTTGTCAAAGAGTTCTAATCAGTCTGCATCATTACCAGGTAACATAAGCAGTCATGCAACTGAGATTCTGTATTATGTAGAGAAGGCATTGCAATGGGCACAAGACTGAAACACTACAAAAGTCCTACGAACAAGCCAGAGACTATCTACTGACATCACTTCTATTCTCAAAATTAAGAAAGAACCCGCTGTTAAATACTTAAATGTATCAATCCTATTCAGAAAATAATGTGAACTTCTCACATTTTAGATTTCTAATAACGACGAGGGAATACTTTTTAATATATATTTTTGACCTATCATGATATTCAATTGCATGTATCCATTTAAATGCTGAAAATTCACTAAATTATGACACATGGAAAATTAAAATCTAATTATTTACTCCAATTATAGACAATAGTGAGGAGGGAGTTTTCTGCAATAAGTTCAAACATATAAATACGAGTGTCTTGTATGGGTATAAGCATATCACATGAAGCATTTCAACTATTAGTAAAAAAAAGGGCATTATATGCTAAAATCCTTTTCCGAAGTTTAGTTCAATGCAATACCCTTTATAATTTTTAATTATGGAAGTCATAACAGATCAAACTCACTTCTATTCTCAAAATTAAGTAAAATCTATACCTCTTCGCTTCCGTTGTACCCACCAAACTTGGATTTGTCTGACTCCTCTTCATCCATCTCCGAGTTGCCATCCACAGAATCCTATTCCAACATAAAAATATTTAAGTACCAAAAACAACCTTCAAACTGCAAATAAAGGTATGACATGAATCATCTCGGAAAGTAGGCATAGGACATGAAGGAAAGAAATCATTCTTCCTAAAGTTTACAGAAAGCGGCAGGAGCACCAAGTTCCCATATCGTATATAAAGAGAGGATATCCCTCAACAACAAATAATAAAAGAAGAACAACAACAATAAGAACAATAATAATATATGCCCAAAATGCTTACAGAACATACAAAAACAAATGGACAATTAGGAGTTGCCCACTGAGTAGCTGCATATGCACATTGTTCAATAATGTTTTGGCCTCAGAATGTTGCCGTTATATAGCTACTCTCACACAGTCAACAATGAATAAATGCAATTATTTAACCTCCATGGTTGGACCAGATTGTCCAACATGATTCATCCCTTGCATGATATTCCAAAGATAAACAAATGGATTATTAAAAAATACAACCAGATTGACAATTTTGCAACAGTAAACAAGTAAACATCAAAAATGTCGTCACCAAGTTAACAACTTCCACATGTTCCTAAGATGAGATGATATTTTAGACAACATGGTCAAAGAATCAACGAGACATGAACATCCCGGCCACCAAGGGCATCAACTGTATGATAAAAGCATACATCCACATTCAAGATGAGAAGAAATAAGGCACAAGTAACATAAAGATATATACTAAATGATTATGCATTCAGAGTAAGAGGGAAGCAGTAAATATATAAGGGTAGTAACCGAAGGCTACACTATTCTTCCCACTTCGAAATCAACCTCATCAAGCACAAAACTTCCAAGAGGGACTTGTACAGAAGGTTCCAAGAGGGAAAATCAACAGAAACTATGAGCCTAGTCTATTTCATCATTTGATTAGTAAATGTGCCATTTTCATATTCCCTTTGAAGTTCTCTACTCTAATCATCTTCCTCCTCTTCCTGCAAAAGAAATAAGATGAGAGAAGTATAAGATAACTAGAAAATACTACTAATCAATGCAAGGTACTATAATAGACATCCAACAGCTATCAACGTTATTAAAAAGCATACATCCACATTCAAGACGAGAGACACGTGATAAGTAACAAGCAGATATACACAAATGATTATGCATTCAGAGTAAGATGATTTCAGCCCTTAGATATTATCTCACTTAGGATATTAGTCTCCAAAAGAGGGAAGAGTGTGTGTGTGTCTGTGTGTGTGTGTGTGTGGGGGGGGGGGGAGTGGGGTGGGGGGGAAGGGGTGGAGATTGCTTGGTGAAATTAGGATGTGCTAGCATTATCTTAGCATAAGGTTGCACATTAATATGCTTCCCCAGTCACAGGACAGCCCTATAGAAGAAGCAGTCATCCTAATAAGAGAACTCCAACAATATTGACTCCTGTGATAAATTGGAACTTTCCACAGCAAGTTAATTGTTACCACCCAATATCAGTGTACTTTTATAAATTCATTTACACCTACAAACATTAAAACAGACAAACATAAACAGGGGGCAGGAAATGGACAAGAACGCAAGACATCGTATGCTTTTTAAAGAATTGGACACAGAATGAATTGATTATAGACCACACACATGCACATAGCAAAACTTTATTGTCATAGTTTATATGTCAAACAATCTTTAAAAAAATAAACTATACTTCGCTCGCCCACAACCCTTCATGTGTTGGTCAGTTCTCGACCGGAACAACGACAAACCATAGAATACAGCTCCCTTCGGTTGAACCCGACGGAAAGAAAGACGACCTTACCTTTTTTCTTAGATTAATAGATTAACGAAAACAACACATGCAATGATGCAAATAATTAAAAAACAATGAATATGGACCAATAAACATGCACACAAACTGCCATCTTATGACTACTTCTATCTATCCTAATAAAACTGCATTCAGCCCTGCTATCGAATAATTGAATTCCTTTGCTAATGTTATTATGTTGCTTTCCTTCTTCAGTTGGAAAAGGCATTTCCCTATCTTAATAGATACCAACTCCTTCCTACCTTTCCTATCCTTGCCAGATTGTAGCCGACACACCACCCTGCTCCAAGACTGAAGTTGGAACCAGGAGTCCTTAAATCTTAATGGCAGGATCACTCAAGCCATCAGATGCTTATTTTCTTTTTTCAAACTGGTCCGTGGGCCATCAGTTTGACCCTAGCCAAACTACCATCAATACACAGGGCTACTTTTGATTCCTGTTTGAAACAGAAAGTTTGCCTTTTTCATCGATACATAATACAAAGTTGACTGAAAACCACAAATGCTAAATATGTGTGAGAGCACCGTTGGACATTTGAAATGAAGCGATAATCATTTCAAATGGAACCAAACTAATCTGTAGACTCGGTAATTCCCTACTGGCTAGCCTAGTTTTTATTTGAAAGGAAGCATTTATTGTCAACACACAGACCGAAATGAAAAACAAATTTTGTTTGGTTCCAACGTTGTTGGTTACGGCTATTCAGAAATGATCGTGAAAGGTAAGCAACAAACGCTCGAGGAGATGCTACTTTTTGTTTTTCATTTGAAATTTAATTACTGCATTGCCAATGGGGATCAAGCCACCCCTACAATATATGTAGAAGAATTTAAATATATATAACTCTCAACCTTACAATCCTAAATTCTTGTGTAGCAGAGCTACATCATAAAGTAGACATACGTAAGTCCATGTCCCATAAAATAGATGTTGGATGTGAAACCCAAGATGGCAAGATCTGATTCATATTGGAATGAGAGATTGATTGGGTTTTTATGAGTGCTTTGGTCTTGCCATGTTAACAATTTTGACAGGTCAGACTAGTGATTTGCATTTGTGGGTCATGCACGAGTCATGTCATGATAAACCCAGGGTCCGAGGGTGTGACAAATTAATGGAATTAGTTACCTCGTGGATTTTGATCCACTAAGGAGATATTGGACCATTGCACAAACAGTCTCGTATTCCAATTGGGTGAGGTTAAGACCACTTGCACGAACTGCAACAAGGAGGAGGTGTTTTTCAGTGAACGAGGTTATGAAACCTCAAGATTTAGTCCCGCATCATACATGGGATTAGAGGTTGTGGTTTATATTTCAGTGTTTCAGGTCTTATATCTATATTTGTGTCGGTCATTTTGGCAAGTTGGATCAAGCGATGATGCACATGTGACCCGTGCACGGATCATTGTCCTCGTATCGGTAAGGTCCGTTTTTTGCTCCTCAAGTTATCAAAAAAATTGCTTGTATCATCCAAATTTAATTACAAAAATTTGTGCTACCTAACATGTTACATATAAGAAAATCAGCTTATAAAACTTAGAAAGAACAATTCCATTTTATAAGTGATTAATCTAGAACGATTTTCAAGGAGAAAAACTATGTAAGAACTTGTAAAATTATTACAGGGTTTGATTCCATTTTTGTTGCTAATTAGGAGAAAAACTAAAGGAACGCAAAAACCTAATGGAAGGAGAAAAGTATAGGAGTGGAAAATGGAACAAAGTAGGAAGACAAAGTGATAGTTATGAGAGGGGAAGAAAAGGTTCATAAGTGGTATATATATATATATATAGGATAGTCAATGATGTTCCGGTTTTATATTAGCAAGGAAAGAAAACACATATAATAATTAATGATAGCTAATACTACACTATACATATACACACACACAAGGTGTATCCGTGCCGTTGGCACTCTCCAATATATCTATTTTTATCGGAAAAAATTAAGGTTATAAACGGCAGTAGGCGGGTGCACGGCAGAAAGGATCCGCCTACCACCTAGGATGTCTAGGCGCTTGATACATTTTGGACATTTTTACTGTGTTACCACTTTTTTTTACATAATAGTATATTTTAAGGGCGTTTATGCATGACTAAGTTGTGGAACAAATATTTATGAAATTTCAATCTTGTAAAAGTGAATCACATGTCAATAATGCTTGCAAAACTGTTTTGCCAAAACATCTAGTCAGGTATTGCTCTGCCTACGCCGCCTTACCTTCGTTGGCTGTCTACTCCACCGCATACAGCAAAGTGATGCGGAGAGCGTCCATCTCGACAGCCATTTAGAACACTAGAAAAATATCAAGTAGTACAACGCCACGAGTACACCTAGTCTCTCTCTCTCTCTCTCTCTCTCTCTCTCTCTCTCTCTCTATCTATATATATATATATATATATATATATATATATATATATATATATATGAGATTAAAAAATATCGAGAGTGCCAACGCTACGAGTACACCTAGTGTGTATGTTTATGTATAACATCTACTTTTGATCGAAAAAATATTGGGGAGTGTCAACGCCACGGGTACATCTAGTGTGTATGTGTGTGTGATAAATAAAATATTGGGTTTTACTCTATATGTGTGTGTGTGTGTATTTTTATTCGGTAATTCCAGCCCATCATCGTGTGAAGTCTCTTTTATCAAATAAAATACTAGGTTGTGCACTAACTACATCGTATAATATTTATTTATTAATTTATTGTTCGATAATTCTAACCAATGATTGTGTGGAGTCTCTTTTGCATCTTCAATTTATGTAGTCTTGTTGAATATAGGACTTTTAAATTTTAAATTGCAACCTAAGATAATATCATTATTGTAATTATGAATATATATTTTCTAATACCGACAAGATCTAATTTAAAAGTATAAGCTAGCAAATTTTGAATATTATCTAACTGAGTCAAAATGATAACTAAAATTTACATCCATCCTAATCTATAGTTTAAAATTCAAATAATCTAAATAGTAGTTCAGTTTAATATCAAATCCATAATTTTAATTCAATGGGAAGGGTGTTGATGTTAGCCGTATGATATACTCTATCTTTTAATCATGGCCCTTCTTTATCTTTGGGCGAGAAACACCACATTGATTATGTCTGAATTATTTTCAAAATTTTAGTTTTTTTTTTTTTCAAATCCAAAGATTTTATGTTTTACTTTTTGGAAAACATAAAAATGATAACATAAAATCTACACAGATATCATGTTTTTTTTTTCAAATCTACAGAAAAATATTTTGGCTAATAGATGAACAAAAAGTAAAACATAAAATCTGTGGATTTGAAAAAAAAAACTAAAATTTTGAAAATAAATAAGACATAATCAGCTTTTGAAATTGATACATAAAAGCACAAAAATTATAAATCTACAAAAAAGCCATCAATATTCAAAATCATAAAATAAACAAAAACATCTAAAGGAAACCCCTAAAATAAAATTATATATATATATATATATATATATATATATATATATATGGTTACCAACAGAAATTGATGCAGAAAAACACAGATATCATGTATATGCAAAAATACCATCAATTATCAAAAACAAAAATCCTAAAATAAACAAATTGATCAAGGAAAACTAATTCAACTGGTTAATATAAAAAAAAAAAAAAAAACTAAGCACTTTTGTGATTACTCTCCAAACAATGAGCAGAAAAAAAAGGATCGCGGAAACCCTAAATAAATTTGCAAATAAGCCCTACTTCAAATCACCAAAGAAGATCTGGCGAACGACCTCTAATTGAATCACCGATGAAGTAGAAAAAATGGATGTTTTCCTTCTTCAGGCTGGAAAAGTCCTTTCTCTGTCTTATTAGATTCCCACCCCTTCCTACCTTCCCTATCCTTCCTATCTGACTCACCACCTTGCTCCAAGATTCATGTTGGAACTAAGAGTCCTTAAACCTTAATTAAAAAGATAGAAAGTGAAAAAACAACCTTTATGGCAGGTTTTGCCAAGTCTAATTTAACTGGATCCTAGGCAATCATGTTAGTTTGTCTAATTTAAATTTTTTGACAAACTATGTAACACACTTATTGATGAGCACATACTGTGTCTAATTTAGGATTAGGAACTGATATAGATGTTTATGAAGTAGACTTGTCCAGGTTGTAGACTTTAAAACTGTCAATCTATGATCTGTTGAGCATTCTATGTAAGACAGCTGTTTTAGTACCTTGATGTAATATAGACTGGATGGTATAAACACATGCATCATTATGACTTAAATGTACACACAGATAATATTCAAAATTACAGAAGAGGACGCAAACTCATGTTCTCTATTCAATGTGAAATTAATATGATCTTTCAAGAAAAGTCACATAATCATAATCATCAAAGCCTGCTCCCATCAGAATGGGGTTGGCTATGGAGCATAACATAGCTCCTTGAAGTCACATAATAATATATGGAACTTCTAAATGAGGAATTGGTGTAAGAGCTTAAATAGATTTGCTGGTTTTATTGAAGTATTAGAAATGTAAAGTATGAGAATAGGGTACATGTAAGCACTAAACAGTAATGCAGCAGTAGCAACACCATAATAAGTCATTCCACCATACATTATTAGGAGATTAAATTCCAAGAATTAATAAGAATAGCATTAAGCAAGTAATAGAAATAGCCATTTCCACTTCTATTCAGATGACAACTACCCAAGCAAATGCCAACAATTCCTTAAATTATCAAGTACAAACTGAAAATATATCTACTCTTTATAAAGAGGCTTTCAGCTCAAAACGAGCAGTCTAAGATGTATGTATATGCCCACCTAATTAAAAATTAAAAATGAAATAAATAATACTTAAGTGTTTAACTATCTAATATTATTTAACTATAGCCAAACAACTCTAACTCATATGGTTAAGGTGGGAGGCATTCTCTCTGGTTGGTTAGGTTCGATCCCAATAGGCAACGTTATCTACAACAAATTTTAATTTAAATTAGTTTTAATAAATTTTTTACGTGCGTGCAATGCATGTGCACATTACTAGTGTAGACCAACGGAAACGGATTCTATAGTCATAAAACATATTGTAAAAGAATAACATTAGCAGAACAGGAGTTATAAACAACTTCTCGATAATAGGTCACAAGTATTTCACCAAACAGCAACTCGTGGCAGATCAAATTCACTTTTCAAAACAAAGTGAGAAAAAAATATATATACCTCCTCACTCCCAGTGTTCACCTCAGACTTGGATTTGTCAGATTCCTCCACTTCGGAATTGTCATCAGCAGCTTTCTGTTTCCATAACATAAATAAACATTAAAAAATTACCCACAAAATAGAGTAAAAAATACAACAATTCTCTACAATAAAATACCTGTGATTCCCCTTTCTCATACGACTCCAGGTTCTTCTGGTACTGAGCCTTCAACTTGTCAGCCTTCTTAACAAAAGAAGATTTCTCCTAAAATTTACAAAAAAAGGTGTAATTATTAAGAAGAAAAAAGACAATTTAAAACCCTAAAAAAGGTTAAAATATGATAATCTCACTGCATCAGACATAGACCTCCACTTGTCTCCGCCAGCTTTGCTAACCTATTCCAAAATGAAAACAAACACATAAATTAGTGCGCAGATTAAAAAACAAAACAAATATGGGGAAATAGTCCATACATTGGCAACACTTTTGTTGTTAGGGTTCTTCTCCTTGTACTGCTTCCTGAACTCATCCCTTCGAGATCAAAACCATGACAACCATATCAGAACCCCAAAATTTCCCGAAATTGTCAACAACAACAAAAAAACAGAGAAATATGATGATTACATGGAGACGAAGGAAACAAATGATAAAATTCCAAAAATTGTAATTAAAGTACGATAATTAAATGAGAATCAAGTGAAATACATCAGAAACACAACATAAAACACCAAAAATCGACATAAAACAAAGAAACTACAGAGAGAGAGAGAAAAATATGAAGACGAAGAAAAACAGATGAAAACTCCAACATGTGCACAAAAATAAAATACATCAGAAAATGGAGGAAACTATTTAAAACAAATCTGATAATTAGATGAAACCAATAATAAACATAAAAAAAACTAACAAAACAGCATAAATTAAGAACAAAAAAATCTGATAATAACATTAATACGAAGAAAAACTGATGAAGTCCAAAAGTCGCCACAAAACGAGGAAATTACATAGAAAAATCCATTAATTGCACGAGAACCTCAAAAACACCCAAAAAAACACCACAAAAATGAGGAAATTAAAGATAAAATTCCGACAATTACATGAAGACGAAGAAAGCAGAGGGAGGCCTCTTCGGCTTGTTCGGATCCTTCGCGGCCTTCCCCTTCCCTCCTCCTTTCTTCACCGCGAGCCTGAAACGAAACACCCATATCAACACAGATCAGCGCCGCGAAACCCTAGATCCGGAGCTCTAAGCAGCCGAAAAAAGTGATCCACGCAATAAAAACTCACTTGGCGTCGGACTTGGAGCCGCCGGCGGCCTTCGACTTCCCTCCCTTCATGGCGAGAGCGAGACCTGCGCTTGGAGATCGACGGATCTGTTAGAAGAAGAAAAAGGGCGGGAAAATAGAGAATAAGTGGCGGCGGAGAAGAGGAGGGGGGAGAAGGAGGACCTTAGGGTTAGGGTTTGTTGTTGGTGGGAAGGACAGAATTGGAAAGAGAGCGAATAGGCAGTGGTGCGCTGGTGACTGAGCAATGCGAGCGTGGGCTTTTTCAGTTGTGGTGTGTGTGTGGGAGGAGATATTTATAGCTGGGCGGGATTTCAAAAAATAAATTAATAATTTCTGGAGAGAGCTCATGCGTTTGGAAAATTGCTGGGGGTTTGCAAACCGCAACATGTTTTTCTTTCTAAAATTATTCTATATGCGAGCCTCGATATTACATAGGGAATATGTGCATGCACATATTTCAGTACAACACATTTTTATACAATGTAACAATTTTTTTATTTTTTATTTTACTCACACACACACCTACTCTTCTAATGGATCCGTGACTCGAACACCATCCAGCCGGTCCAAGTACCAGTGTGCTCACCACTTGACACTTGGTCAATCTAACGATTGATATGAAAGATATACAATGAATCCGACACGTAGAAAATAAATTATATTTTTTTATAATATTTGCTTCGGTTTTTTTTTTTTTTTTGAATGGTTATTTGCTTTGGTTAAACAAGCAAAAGTACCACGATTACATAATAGTTTATAAGTCGTGCAAAAAGATGCAATTTTATTAACCATAGTTTAATCTACGTGAAAAATAATTGTAATTTTTAATTTACGTAAAAAAAACTAATATAACATCTAGTCAATGAGAAATTTTATTGTGAAATTAAGAATATAAAGATTTTCATCAAATAACAAAAATAACTCCTTATAATTATTTATTCAAGATATATTTATTTAGTAATAAAATCAAAGTTATGCCAGGATATTTTATAAGCTTAGGGCTTGTTTGGTAAGAAGGATTTGAATTTGGATTTGAAAATCCAAAATTCAAATCCAAATCCAAATCATAAATTTCCAAATACAAATACAAATTCAAATTCAACTCCAACCAAACATAGAATTTTGTAAAGTATAATTATGATAATAATATATTAATTAATAATGTCACGACCCGGTCCCCAAATACTTGGGTCGAATCGGATCATGCCCAGCCTGCACCGTTGATGAGACGGCGGCAGTAAGCTGTAATCCATATGCAGGTGATCAACAACATTTGAAACTAAATTTTCCACAACATTTATTTAAACGATAATTTAAAACTTGTTTTTGATACAAGGATTCATAATTTGAAATAACAAAAAAACTAATAAACTCTCAACAAAAGTAGCATCTATGGAGACGCCACAACATCCTCATCAGCTGGAAGTACCGCCGGGTACAAATCGGGATCATAGTAGCTATTGATCAGCATCTCCAGGTCATCAGAAATACCTAAAATGTTGTCTCCAGTCAGGAGGGAGCAAAGTACAAATTTATGCAAATTTTAACAATTAAAATAACAATTAAATATCATGCACTTTTAAACAGTTTACAAAAATGAAACAGTTTTGAAATACAGTACAGTGACGTGAATAGGTAATGAATATGACCGGATTGGGTTACAGTAGTATCCTAGCGATACGGTATGGCCCGTGTGAAGAGGGAAAAGCTAATACAGTAAGTTATCCTAATTTTGGATTTGGTCATATCCACTACTCTACTCCCACAGTCCCCAACAGTACAGTCAATACTCCCGAAAGAGTCCGTGTTAGAACAGTGGTTTAAAATTGAAATGAAATGATTGCTAAAATAATCGTAAATCCACATAAATGTACTTGCCTTAAATTTAAGTTGGACGAGTTTGGTTCTTCAGGATTTGAACAGTCACCTCTCTTCTTTGAAATCCTACATTCCGGAAATTATGTCTCAGAAACCACAACTCTAGAATCTAGTTACAATCTCTAGATTTTGTTTCCTAGTCAATTTTAATCTTGTATTTAATCAACACAATCAAAACACGCTTTTCTAGTGCGTTACAATTTAGGAAATCCAATTTATGTTTTATTCCGGAAAACTTGTTTTTATCAATTTTATTGGGAAAAAGTTAGTATTTTATATTTATACATATAAATATATTTTCTTTTAAGTGAGAAAATCATGAATTTCTAATTAATTAAATAATAATATTAATTAATAATAAGATTAATTAATTCTACGCGTTCACAATTCCAGCAAAATCACAGCTAATTCCTAACTTATTACAATTCACAAAATAGATAAATGGGCTTATGCCCTTACATTTCCATGAATTAAAATAAGAAAAATAAACTGTTAGTCCTACAAAATTAATATTAACTAATAATTAAGAATAAAATAAAATGAGTCTCAGAACTGGTCCAATCTTCATTTACAGCTACTCTGCCTCAACGTCCGGACAAACCGGTGCGTTTGCATTTCACTGGGGCCCATTGACCGATAAGGTCGTCGCCCAAAAATATTATTATTTCCGAAAATCATTTTAAAATCATATAATCAAATTTTATAGAAATTTCGGCAGCATTCCCTCTATTTTCAGGATAACCCAAAACTGGGAAACGCTCCGTTTTCCTGCAAATTAACTCCCAAACCCCAAATATATATATATAACCATCCACAGAAATAATTTCCGAAGCCAAACTGGAAAACCCGAAACAATATCGGAAATTCCGAACTTTATAGGAAACCACAGAACTATTTATTTTTAAAGCTAACAATATATCCCAAAAACTCACAGAGCCAAATCTGAAAATCCAACAAAGTCCAGGATACCAAATATGTAGTAAATTTAAACTCCAACTTATTCCCGAAAATTTCTCGGAAAACCCGAGAATTGAAAACACAGAACCATTTCCGAATTCTCGGAAATCCCGAGAATTCTACAGAACTAAGTTCTGTCCAGATAATCCAACAATCAAAGAACCAAACCAGCAGCAAAAAAAATAATTTTTCGAAGAACTCGGAAAAGCCGAAACAGTAATGTAATATTTACGTTATTGGAAAACCAAATTCCCGAAGGAATTGGTAAGACCAGAATTTCATCATGGACTACGTATAATATAGGAAAACTACTGGATTAGAGGTTACCCAAACGACAATGGAAATCCGAAGTGGAACTCGGATCGGAAACGTCACGGGCTCGAAAACGAAACACCGACAGAGCACACGGGGCCGCGCGGTTCAGCACCGGGAAGCGGATCGGAACAGCGAAGGGGGTCGGCGGCCTCGGGATCGGCGTTGGGCGCTGGCGTCAGCGGGTCGCGGGGTCGGGCGCCGGGTTCAGCGGCGGATGGCCGGCCTGGTGCGCCGGTCGGGTGGCCCGGGATGGGCGGTGGAGCTCGGGTCGGCCAGGGGCTCGGCCCAGCGGGGGATCGTCGAAAATTTGGTGAGGGATCTAGGGATTTGGAAGGAGGGGAAAGAAGAGTGGTGTGGGAAGAGTGGAGAAGTGGCCTTTAAATAGGAATAGAGGGGTTGGGGTTACCATTAGAGAAGGGGAAAAGCCACCATGTCTTGATGACCGGCCGACGGAGGAAGTCGGGAAGCCGACAGTTTGGTCGGAAAGGAAACGAAGAGACTTCGGTTTTGGAAAACCAAAGGCTTCAACAGAGACTTGAGCCTAAAGCTAAAAAAAATGGTTTTTCATTCTCTTCCTGAAGGATAATATCCATTGTAAAACTTGGTTTATGGGTTATGGATAGGTGACTCTTAATGGGTTTGTATAAAAAGGGTTTGGGCTTTGGCCATTTGGGAAATGGGCAGGAAGAATATGGGTTTGAATAGTTTGGTAAAAATAGCTTTGGGCCTAGAAAAATTATGAATAATTCTCTTGGAATATTTTTTTTTTTAAAACTCTACAATTAAAATACAATAATTTTAGTCTCAAAGGGTTTCGAACCGGATTCGGGTTTCGGGGTTTCGGGTCCGGGCCAAACAAGCAAAAGTCCTAGTTAAATATTTTGAAAAATAATTTTACGCTTAATAATATAACACTTCAGAAATTTAACAAAAAATTTTTTATTTTTTTTGACAATTTCTATTTAACCACAATAATGATAAAAATATAATTCCTAAAATATTACTGAAAAATACGGGTTTCACAAATAAAATAATAAATAACTAATTAATTAATTAATTAGTATAATTATATTTATGAATAATAATTAAATTATTATATAATTATGATAATAGTTATGATTAATAAATTATTAATTAAGAAAATAATGATGATTAATAAATTATTAATTAAATTTTCAATAATATATTAATTATTAAATTATTAAATAATAAATTATTAATTCTGATAATATTTGTGATTAATATACTATTAATCAAGATTATAATAAATAGTAATTAATATTTGTAGTAAAGCTTATAATTCAGACTAATAAATTATTAATTAAGATTATAATTAAATATTTATTTATTCATTATTAATTAAAATTATAGTTATGATTAATAATTTATTATAATTATGATTAATAAAGGTTATAATTAAATATTTAATTGATGAACCGTAAAATTATTAATTAAGACTATAATATTGATTAATAAATTATTAGTTGACATTATTATAATATATTAATTATTAAATTATAAATTATTTGTGATTAAAATATTATTAATTAAGATTACAGTAAAATAGTATTTAACAAATTATTAATTAAGATTACAATAAAATAGTAATTAACAAATTATTAATTAAGATTATAATAAGACTAATAAATTATTAATTATGATTATAATTGGATATTAATTAATAAATTATTACTTAAACTTATAGTTATGATTAATAAAGTAATAAATTATTAATTAAGATTATTATAAAATATTAAATAATAAAACTATTAATTAATAAATATTAATTTAAATTATAATTATGATAACTAGCTATTAGTTAATTTTTTAATAAAAATAATAACTAACTATTAGTTATAAAAAAATATTTTTAAATAATAATAATGACTAATTTTTATTTAACTAATAGTTAATTCTTAATTAACTATAAATTAAATATTTTTAAAAATAATAATTATATAAAATACTATATAAGAAATAACTAATTAATTATTAATTAGTATTAACGAAATATTTAATAGAAAAACGAAATTATTAAAAAAAAAACTAATTTTTTTTCTTCCAAATCCAATTTTTTTTTTCTTTCTTCCAAATCCAAAATTTGAATTTGGTCATACTTTTTATATCCAAATCCATCTCCAACCAAACATAAAATTACATAAAATTAATTTTAAATCTATAAAATTCTAAAATCAACCTCCAAATACAATTTACCTACGCAAAGCACAATGAAACTCTTCTCTCATAAAAACGCATTTCTTCTTCCGTTTTGCGAAATAAAACGACTTGGAGGCTATTCTATAAAGGGTCCCAGGTGTTCAACGGTTGGCTGGTAGTGATCAAGAGATGGACATATCTCAATGGAGAAGGATCTTCTTGTCGTTGTACCAGTCTGGATTCAGTTCCCAAAGTTGCACCTATCGAATAATAGATTAAATAATAATAATAATAATAATAATAATAATAATAATAGATTAACTATTTGCAAGTTAGCTTGTGTCTTTTATGTAGGCCTTTGTATAAAAGACGCTAATTCTAAGGACACTCAAAATTTTATTTGGGACTAGTTCAAATTTTCTCAAAAAATTTACAAGTTTGTCACCTCCATTTTTTTACTTGGAACTAGTCCAAATTTTTTCATGACTGACAAACTTGTTGGCAGTCTAGTCCTTACACCAAGTATGACTGTGGCAGTCCTACTTGCGTGTCCAAACAAAAAATTTAGATAGGACTGCTAACTTTCTTGGTAGTCTTATTTCATGTTAGAACTGCCAACAAAGTTGGCAGTCCTATCTGCTCGTCGTCCGCGGTCCCGTCGGCATCCGCAGCCCCACGACGAACGCGAAGTTCCACACCATGTCGAGCAGCAGCACCGGCCTGGAGTAGGCCCAGTCGCTCTGGCGCTCCTCCAGTTGCTCCGCGGCGGACGCGCACGATGAGCAACTGCTCGCGCATGATCCGACGAGCGTCGGCAGGCACTGGGCCTGGCGGCCGGCGGCGCCGGAAATGAGCGGGGACAAGTCGAGGGATCGGTTCATGGCGGACATGGCTAGGATTTCGTTCGGCTCTTCTCGATCAAATTTGGGAGATTGCTATCCTTTCTTCTTTTTATTATTTCTTCTCATTGTTCATCTGCTGCTTATTCTTCTTCTTCTTCATCTCTACTTCTTTTAGGTTTTTAGGGTTTAAGAATTGGAAGAGAGAGAATGAAAATTAGCAAATGAAGTGTTGATTGAGGGTTTGGGAGGAATGGACTAGCCCCAAGCAAAATTTGGACTGTCTTGAGTAAAAGTTTCACCAAACTGAATTGTCCCCTAGTAAGAACTAGCTGCAAGTAAGTTTTGGAGTGCCCTTAAAATTAGCTATAAAAGACTGAAGTCACCAACTGGAGAGCGGATATGCTGTCTCAATAATTCTGTGCCAATGCTATCCTAGGTGATTATGGCTTATCTATTTAAAATATATAGATAAACTCATGCTTTTGGTATACGTAATTATTTAGTTTCTTAAATAAAAGATATTAATATATTAAATAGAACTTTTGGTATTCATAATTATACTAGTTTTTTCAAATAAAAGATATATTAGTATTTTGAATAGATGACTACATAATCACCTGAGACAACATTGGCACACGATTACATAGGGGTGAGTAATTTTTGGTTTTTAATTGAAATTGATCCGATTTGGTTCGATTTTTAATATTACTATTTGGAACTCGTTTTTTTTTTTTTGAGAGACCCGACGATATGTACGAAACTTAGTGCACACTGTATTACATGTTTGTTGGATCTACTGTCTCCAACTCCCACGAAATAAATAAAAAATAATAATACGCTCCCGTGGCTCGATCCACTAATCTTCCGCCACCCAGTCGAAATCTTATACCTCTCCTTGGTAACCACAAGAGCCACTCAAGTTCAATATTTTGAACTCAGTTTTGAAATTCAAAATTTTGATTTTTACAGTTCAGTTTTTGAGTTTAAGTTTTTGAACCTTAACCGAAATCTAAAATAAAATAACAAATTATATATATATATATATATATATATATATATATATATATATATATATATATATATATATATATATATATATATATATATATGTTAAAGTCCGACCCAAATTGCTGTTTGAGAATTATGTTAAAGTTATTTGAGATTTTTTTTAATATTTGTTATTTAAATAGGAATAATTTGCTAAAATATAAAGGTTCGACCCACTAGTCCATGAAATTGAACTAATCAAAAGTCGAACCGTTTTATTTCGGTTCAATTTTTGATTAGTTCGATTTTCATAAAAAACGATTAGATTTTTGATTCAGTTATCAAGTTTCAAGTTCTAAACATACAAGAAATACATTTTGATTTTTATAAAAACGATTCGATTTTCGACTCAGATTTTCGATTTAATTTCAGCTCGAATTACAGGTACGATAGATCCGCTCTCCACCAACTTCAAATTCAACCTCGCTCCTATAGTATATGTTGGACTCAAATATTCCTAGAAGAGCTCTGCTATGCCTACAACCAAATGCTTACAATTTCCTTTGAACCGTCACGTGTCAGATTTCGATTGGGGAAAGGAAAAGTGGTGGGGTCGGATAGAGTCCATGTAGCAGAAGGGTGAGAGGAGAGGTGAGACCTGGTGGGACTCATGTGTAAGAGATTGGAGAGAGATTGTAAGAAAGTTGTAAGTCTTTGATTGTAGACTCGGCATTTTCCATTCCTGGAATGATGAGAGGAGAAAGAGGAAATACATATAGATGACCACCTTAAAAGTTAAAATTTAAAGATTTACTTAATATTTGGGAACATCATCAACCTCGACATAAGCCAAGTATCAGTGCAAATTAACTCATGACTCTTGCTCTCCTCATAGAACAATGAAGCACATAAATGAAATTAATCCCCAACTTTCTGAACTGCTTGACTAGAGTTTCTCCTCATCTCGTCGAGAAATTATTTAATGAGCCGGACTTATCATGAATCTTAATTCTTCTCCACTTAATGGTCTGAAAATTTGAGGATGGAGAGGAGGATCAAGGTTGCCACTACAAGCATTCATTCATCAAGTCGAGATAAATCAAAGTTCGTAGCGAGTCTGGCTCACTGAATAAGAATTCCAGATATCCCCGAGTCATTTTTTTCTTCTGCTTCTTTCCACTCCTGCGATAGACGAAAAACGAAAAATATATAAGAAATTAGCGCTAGCTAGAGGGGAAAAAAAATATAATAAGTACCCTTCTTCAAGGTCATGTCGGACAAACACTGCCACCGGGAATCAATCTTCTGACCACTCGAACCGCATGCCTCACCACTACCACTAGGCTAGAAGGTCAATGGATATATATATATATATATATATATATATATATATATATATATATATATATATATATTTTGAAGCAATGGGTACTTGTGGCGAACTCGCCTCCACTGAGGCTCGAACTCCCGACCACTTGGGCCGCATGCATCTCTCTTAACCACTAGGCTAGAGTCATTTGCTATATATATATATATATATATATATATATATATATATATATATATATATATATATGAAGCGAATCAAAAATCCTCCTTAGAAAATCCCCTAAAAATTTTCCTCACTCTAATCTGTAACTTAATGTTAATATTAATGTTAATATTAACGTTAAATACTAAAATTAACATTAAACTTAACATTAAAATTAATATTAACATTAACATTAATATTAACATTAACATTAATATAAAAATAAAAAAAAATTAATATTAACATTAACATTAATATTAACATTAACATTAATTTTAACATTAATATTACGAATTAGAGTGAGGGAGTTTTTAGGGGGTTTTCTAAGGGGGACTTTTGATCCGCTCCCATATATATATATATATATATATATATATATATATATATATATATATATAGGATGAGGGAGGTGAGGTGCCACCCTATGGAGGGTGTCTACTTGTCACCCCCCACATGCTATCATCATGCACCCATGTGCTTGATGATAGCATGGAGGGGTGACAAGTAGACACCATCCCATGAGGTGCCACCCTACCTCCCTTATTCTCTCTATATAGAGGATGAGGGAGGTGAGGTGCCACCCTATGGAGGGTGTCTACTTGTCACCTCCCACATGCTATCATCATGCACCCATGTGCTTGATGATAGCATGGGGGGTGACAAGTAGACACCCTCCCATGAGGTGCCACCCTACCTCCCTTATTCTCTCTCTCTCTCTCTCTCTCTCTCTCTCTCTATATATATATATATATATATATATATATATATATATATATATATATATATATATATATATATATAAGCTGCTCGTCGGGCGCTTGTAGCTCACGTGGCTAGGCGCACCGGCACTTGGGGCATCGGACGGAGTTCGAGCCCCCACGGGAGCGGCTTGGTGGTTCGCCCACGGCCCCCGGGCCAAGCGGTGGCTGGGTGTCTTTGACACGGCCGCTTGGTTTTTAATATATATATATATATATATATATATATATATATATATATATATATATATATATATATATAAGCTTCTCCCATAACTCATAAGCCACAACCACAAAGGAGGATGCCTCATACCTTGACTACTTGATTATATATATATATATATATATATATATATATATATATATATATATATATATATATATATATATATAAACCAAATATTATGAATATTATTAATTTTTGTTGTTGTAACCCTTTCTTGGATAAATATTATTATTATTTATGAAATTAAAGAAAAGTCAGTTACTCGGCAAATGACTAATACGTGCATACTTTTATATTGAAAATTGAACATGCAATGCCTGTATCGTGACATTTGGAATATATTTATCTATATCTATATCTATATTAGTATATAATCCAAATACCAGAGGTGTCATTAATTATTTGGTGTAATACTTTATTGTCTAAAAATATAATTATTTAGGGATAAACAAGTTATTTATCCATCCACTAACTCAAACTTCGGTACTAATTTAAAACGGTAATAAATCTCTCTCTCTCTCTCTCTCTGCCCAATCCCATGTTCCGTTAAACCTTCTTCTTTCACTTAAAAAATGCACATGCAACTCGTATGCAATGTCCTCTAGTAAATTCATGGTAAGAATTAAGAAATCTATCTTTACATATAGATTATTCCATCTTTACTGATATATATAGTCATAATTTAATTTTTTGTATATTAGTTTTGATAAATATATTATGAAGATGGAATAATCTATCAGTAAAGACAGATTCATAATTTAATCATCAAATTTTTTTTTTTTGGTAATATTCAAATAGAAAACACTGTTTTTATTACAGAAAATGCTCTATAGGATACCGAACTTTAGAAAAATTGTATAGAAAGTAACAGCTTTGAGAAAATTAGAAGTAAGAGACTTTTCCGACAGACGGTTTGGCGGAATTTGGACTCCTTCAAACAGTCTGGAGGAATTTGAGCAGGGTGTTCAAATTCCTCCAGACGGTGTTGCAGAATTTGAGCGGGGTTTGGGGGGGGGGGGGGGGGGGGGGGGGTGGAGGCGTTGTTCGGGGATGAACAATGTTCAGAAAGAAAAATAAAAAAATCCCGCTCAAATTCCGCCGGACCGTTTGGCGGAATGTTCTCCTACTTCTAATTTTTCCAAGATGTTACTCTCTCTCCAATTTTTCTAAAGTTCGGCACCATATAGAAAATTTTCTGTTTTTATTATACCTGACCAAACACTCTTTGTACTAGTACTACAAGACCTAATACCAAATGACAAAAGCTTTATTTATTTATCAAAACTTTGTTTAACAAAATCTTTGTTTTTTAAAACTCGATTTTCAAAATTAAATCCAAAACTGAATTGTTAGCTTAGGTACTTGTCGACCCATCACCACAAGAACCCTAGTATCAATGGTGACAATGCAGACCAAGATTCAATGTTCTACATCGCCCCTCGTTAAAAAATAAATAAAAGCTGAAAATTTCATTAAAAGAACTGCAACTCCACTAGGGCTTGAATTCATGCCCCTTTGCATAAGAAGTGTAAGTGAAAACCAACTTTATTGAATGAGTAATTCTACAAATTGTGTGAGCATTAATATTTGAAACACTACAAAATGTTATATATATATATATATATATATATATATATATATATATAGAGGAATATTTTTTTTGTGCCCTTAAAATTTTGGGCTCTGGGCGGTTGTCCGGTCTGTCCTAGGTCAGGACCGGCCCTTAGCCGTCACACACTGGCTCCCTTCGCAACCACTTTAACACTTCCGATGGAACATCGTAATCTCCATAATGTCTGTAAAAGTTCTGGCTTCGAAGAAAAAAAAAAGTAGCCGGTATATATCAATGTACTGTTACAGGATACCACATATTTCTGAAACTGTTTGCATACAAAGTTCACAAGTTTGTATTATCACAATATTCTAATGAAACTTGCATCTGTGTATATTTGTACAGCTGAGTGTATGTTTGTATACCTGATTTTCTTCTTAAACCTGTCATTTACACAGAATCAGATAATGGTTGCAACTGTAAGATCTTGATCTTTTGAATATTGATCATGTATAAGTACAGGGCCCCCAGAAAATCATTCTTGCTTCCTGTGAATTTGTGAGGATTCTTAATTTACCGAAAAATATTGAGGAAAGTATCTTGATAGAAGGATGTGCTTCATCTTCATAATTAAAGGGAAGATGGCATAGCAAGGTATGTGCATCAATGCCACCACCAGATACCTGTATACCGAAAATGAAATGTCTTGAGATTCTTCGGGTTGGATGTTTTATGAGTTTTCTTGGACACGATACACTATTGTACTTTAGAAACTGATTACCATTCCAAAATTTGAGAGCAGAAATTATGAAGCTAAAATTCTTGAAAGTCTCGAAAGTAAGCCTACATTTTGTTTTAAATAAAACACTGCTTTTCTAAGAGAGTCAAGGCAACCAAGAGATTTGGTCATGAGCAAAGGAGCTAGCAATCAGCACTAGTAGTGTGACTAACAAGATCAATATAGTGAAGAAAATTAAAAATTACAAATATACACCCATATATTTGTACAAATTACCATTGTGAAAGAAATTAATTATACAAATTGTCGAAACAATGTGGTGATTGATCTGTTAGATGTAGGTACTGATGTTATGTTTAATCTGTCAAAATAGTTATATGTTTCTGAAAGTGTACAACTAAGTATTTCACTCCAATAAAACTTTACACTAAACATGGTAAATTTTTGTCATGAAGGACTACTCCCATAACATATATAGTGTAGACAGTCCTGGCAACCAAGAGATTTGGTCATGAGCAAAGGAGCTAGCAATCAGCACTAGTAGTGTGACTAACAAGATCAATATGGTGAAGAAAATTAAAAATTAAAAATATACACCCATATATTTGTACAAATTACCATTGGGAAAGAAATTAATTATACAAATTGCCGAAACAATGTGGTGCTTAATCAGTTAGATGTAGGTATTGATGTTATGTTTAATCTGTCAAAATAGGTATATGTTTCTGAAAGTGTACAACTAAGTATTTCACTCCAATAGAACTATACACTAAACATGGTAAATTTTTGTCATGAAGAACTACTCCCATAACATAAAATGTAGACAGTCTTGCTGAGAAAAATAGAAGAATACCATATTGGAGCTCGAGGAGAAGACAAGTCAAGGAATGGGTACGGCCACCTGCAGAAAATAATTTTAGGTAGATCAAATGCATAGGTAGATCAAATGCAACGTCCAAAAAGAACTCAATAAGCTAAGAATCAAAATAACAATATGGAGCGCAAAATTACCAAATCGATGTACAAGCATGGACAATCCACTGAAAAATGACAAATCCTGACGTCCACAGTAGAAAGTACGAAATACGAAACCAGGGAAACCGCTGGATAAAAAAAAACATGCAAAAGGAGTATTACATCTATTAAAGAAAAATAATCGGCAATCTTACAAAATAACTTGATCAAATGAGTTGATGAATGGAAAAAAAGAAACTCACCAAATTATTCAATGCAGTATCTCCAAGGAGGAGGATGGCATTTACTGAGTGCATACTGACCAATATCTGCAATATGTCAAACAAATTCGTCATGGAGTCCGTCTACAAAATATAGATTATACCAATTGGTTCCTAAAATCAAAATACTTACAGGATTAAGATCATAATCTTTTCTAGCAAGGAAAGGGAAGATGATAAACCAGAAGACACAATCCGTGAGCATCACTGCACCTGCATTGGTCTGTGAACAACAACAAACAGGCAAATCAGATGAATTGAACTTAAAGTTAATTATAAATTAAATTACTAAGGTGATTGAAATTAGGATGGTTCAATGCAAGTTCTTTGTGCATTGTACTAACACTGAGTCGGTACTATCTCAATTAACAAATACCGTATCCGTGTCAAACACATATCAGACATGGCTCCAAAATACACACCGACATGCCAACATCATTGTTTTACTGTATCATCTCATATAGTATTCATATTCGTGCAGCATAGACTTCCAGTGACAAGTGTTCTCGAGATTCATCTTCAATCAACATCCTATATTTTATATAAACTATTAAAGAATGCTTCACAACATTGTATCATCTAATCATCTTATAAGTCTCCATGATGCATAAATACTGGCAAAGCTGACTTATGGTCCTTTCTACACTTAATGATCGAATATAAAGCATTGATGACACCTTCAGTGCAGATCTATGTTGCACAACATGTGAAGATAGTGTTCGTATCTGTATCCGTGCAATATAGGTGACTATATTGTACCTAACTGAAAATTTCCATATCCCGTATATGTATTGTGTCCTTATCAATATCCTTGTACTTATTCGAGCAACATAGGAATTGCCACTAGTGTCTGTGGGCATCTCTGCTTCACTCCCTTATGTACAAATTCCTGCAAGTCCATCCTGACCACGCTACACAATGACTTAACACCACTAATATATACATATTGCATCTCCGTAAATGTGCAAGAAAATTTAAATGATGCATCATGACTTTCCCAGTGGCTAAGCATTCCAGCTCACAAACTCACACACATCACGACATCTTTCCAAGACAGGTTTGATTGAAACTATTTGATATAAAATGTTATTCATTGGCATGTTTATCCTTCTCTTTGCTGCAAATCACTATTTCAACATGATTCTGATTGATAGCTGTAGGCAATTTCCATGGATGAACCACATAAGTGAAGTGCTTAGTTCTTCTAAATGGTTTAATTTCCCTTACAAGTTCATTCATCATGCCAGCTGAATATAGGCTAGAACGAAACTGGTTATACTCAACACCCTCATAAATGCATATCATTTCACTATTTCAGGTATCTTGACTTCAACAATCGTTTTGCATATTGCTATAGTTTGCATTGCACCAGCAACTATCGTATCGTACTTCACCAGTGCCTAATAATTGCATTTATGAAGCCATATCCTCTTGCTTGCTGAAATGCTCTTAAAGGAAGGAGGGACTTTTGTCTCGCCCTTCAAATTCAATGAGTAAAGCCATTCAGAACCGGTCCTTTCTGGATTCGATACGAAGCATATTCCTTATCCTTTAATTTCTATGAGAATGATCGATGTCAGACACACAGTAAACAGACTTGTTTTACTTCTCTGGTATGAGAAAAAGATTTCCAGTTATGACAATATAGGGTCAAAAGAAATAACTGAACCGACATGTTTCTAGATTATTTTGTTTAAATGTTTCTAGATGTTGGGCTCTATAGGTGGTCTGACTCATTACATGAGCTGACCATCTATCTTGCATGAACACGAACATGGATAAGGACACGATATTGAGTCAAACATGTGCCATGTTCTCCCCTATGTTGTGCTGACAGTACGGGCCCATTACAGATACGAACACCATTTTCCCGTGTCCATGACCGTATTTATCCTCATTTGTCTTGTATGTGTCTAAACTTGCCTTCCATTTTATCCTTATTATTGGAGCAAAATTAGTTACTGTTATAACCTTATTGGAGCCATATGACGGAAAATGTCAACACATGGTAGGAAAAAAAACCAGTAGCCTCCATTTGAAAAGAATATAGTAGACTGCCCAAGTTATTCATCCCAACCCATTAAGTAGTTCAAGTACCATATATAGGGATTTAACAGATATTTGTGATCATGTAAGTTCATAACTCTTGAAAGTCTCCATATTGAAGTCACTACGAAAATGACTCTTTATAAGAAATACAAAGTATGGGGAAAAAATGCATTAGGAACAACTCCTAAGGGATGAGCCTGTATAAACTAAAGCCTGTATGGGACATGATAGCTTGCTCCTTCTCCAAAGAGGAAACAATGTCAACCATAGACAAAATACCTTCAATATCGAACCAGAGCGAGTAAATGTTGAAAATTGAGTTCTAACTTTCCGGTGTGGTGTGATCTCCGTGAAAGTTGTCAATGCAACGACTTGCATACCCAGAATAGTCTGGGGGCAGGGTGGTGGGAGTGGGATGCATAGATAGTTATCATTATGTGTCTTTTGCTGAGGATGGAAAGTGAATATCCCTCAGAACTCAGGGTATATGTAATTTACTGAAAAGGAAGCGTAGATATTACCTGATAAATGATTTGGAAAGCATAACCCCAGAATCCAGCAACTTTCCGAACATTATGTTCTTCACGGGGACCAGCAGAAACATCTCGAATAATATCTTCTTCGTGGGAATCAGAGTTCTTTGTCCTGCCATTTTCATCTGCATTCCCATTTGTAGGAGCGACGTTGCTTTCGTTTGCATTTGTAGGGGAAGCATATGTGCCACACTCGGTATCTGACCTGATACGAGTATCTCTCTGACCTCCCATCATACCAAGGTATTGAAGGCACCCATAAGAGGAAAGCAATGACCCAAGCTGAAAGATGTGTTAATTTTGGTAAATCAAATGCACATATCACTGATAGATAGATGTTTCCATAGCAGACGAAAGAAATGGAGGAACAAGACGAGAAAATTCATCTTATTGTGTCGTAAACACAAGTAAAACACTAGTCTCATGGACCCAAAAAATATAAAAATTCCAACCATGATTAATGAAAATTGTGAAGATTATTGATTAGGAAATTTGGAAAAGCAAAATGACATACCCCGAAATAAACGGTAAGCAGCATAAACGTCCACCTGCCAAACATCCAAAGACATCACAAAAGGATCCAGTGGAAAAAAAAAATTTTGGTAAGTAGAAAGGGTGCAAAGGATTATATGATATTTGCTTTCTGTCAAATATATAAGAAGTACAAATTTGCTTCAAATTTTGAAAAAATAATAATAATCTTACTAGTTTATGATATGGCACGAAGTGTAAATAAGCAAGTAATAGCGGATATAGGCGTTTTATGGGGTGATGATCATTGAATGATGAAACCAAATAATGAAAGGTTTCGTTACTTTCAAAAGACTATATACGAAGCAACTATTAGTACTTCAAAAAACATTCCCAGCTGAATGATATTTCAGTATCTAGAAACATAATGGAGACAGATTTGTAGACATTCATTATAAAGATGTCAATGCATGGAAAGCTTTCAGCGCACACTTCAAACTCTGTGATGTGTGTTTATACTCTCTTATCTTGCACGAATATAGACACAGATACGAATAATGACACGATACAGATATGAGTAGGAGATACTGAGATTTTCAAATAGGTTATATGTATGTAGTCCCCTATGTTGCACAAATACGAACATGGATATAGGTAAGGACACAATACGGATACAGACATCATTTTCCCATGTCCGTGCAACATAGATAGTCTCGCATCAACCCCTAAACATTTTTCCAGGGAAAGTTGGGAAAAGCCACCATGTTCTTTCATAAGGTAACGGGAAAAAAAAAACACTATAACCAATCTTCAAAATTGGCAAAGCCTTAATATCTCAATATCAATCTCTGAATTGGCAAATAACCCCAGCAGCCCCACAATCTAGAATTTGGGAAGATTAAAAGTCTTAATATGATTCAGCTATCAGTATCGATTGAAATCATCAGCTTCGACCAAGATGCAGCTGGAGTGGTACTACCAAGAATAGAATGTTAAGGCAGAAGTAACACGACAATAGCTATAAAATCGGGACTAAACGTTACTCAACAAGAAGTAAATTGACAAATATTTCAGGGTTTGAACCAGTTATCTCTGGTTCCTCTAATTTCCTCTTTTGACCAATGTTTTTAAGTTCCTTCTCTAAGAATTATAGAAAACTTACCAAATGGTTTAACATTAAGATAGTAAGGAATTGAGTATGAAACACAAATCAAATCCAGTGCACCTGTCCTGACTTCTAGACGAGCATCGACACATAATCATTCAAAGAACATCATAATCAACAAAAAAGAAAAAGAAAAAAAAAACCAACATTTCTTATACAATCCAGCAGCAGTAAAAAAGAAAGTGGCGTTCGCTTACTGAGTGTAGTAGTAAAATATGTCACCTCCCTCCGCAACAGCATTGAGGAGGAGCAGAGACAGGAGCACGAAGAACGACACGACACGAAAACCCAGCAGCCAAGCAGGATGAACGACTTTAAGACAAGTCCTCCATGATTCGTCGTCGTACAAAGTACCAGTCAATCCCTGCCGGCTATCTCTCTCTGTCCTCCCCCTGCCACGGCCTTCGTATCTCCATATCAAGACAGAGGACACGATCACGCAAGCCAGTACCCAGACTGAGCACAACAGAAATCTCCAGTTCAACCAATAGTGAGGGTTGTTGGTATCAGCAGTCATGACTGGATGCCAAGAGCGCGCAGAACTTCCTGCTGTGAAATGCATGGAGAATTATATTTCTTCACTCACTCTTTTTTCTTTCTTCTTATTTTAGCTCCAGATATAAGTACTACATAAAAATAACTCCACCAATGAAAGAATGGTTGAATGAAGAACTTAAGTGAACTAGAAAGAAAAGAAAAAAAAAAAATTATAGAAAAAAAGAACAGAAAAGAATTTACTCCCATATGATCAAACAAGTAATTAACCTGATTCAAAACCAAGTAAAAGAAACATCAACAACATTTCTAACAGAGCACAACCTGCTCTGGTGACAACATTTGGTTGCATGACATAACTACAAGCCTCAAACAAAGAAGAAAATTAGAATTATGGAATGACCAACATTTGAAAAAACATCAGTACATAGTTTACTATGATGGGTTTTTTCAAAAAAAAATTAATTTAAGCAAAGATGGTTAGCTTTGGAAGGGTTTTTTTTCAGGCAAGGAATAAACAAATACAAATGAATGTAGTAATTAATTTACAGTTTGCAACATCAAGATTCAAGCTATGGAGGGGTTTGGATACTTACTGCACCAAAATACCAGATGCTTTGTTTCTTTCAGGCTAAGTGTTTCGAGTTGGAGGGAACCTTAGGCTCAGGAAAGAGAGGTTCCTTGTAATATAAGAAGGGTGCTATTTCTACTGACTGTTGCTTTCAGAATAAGCACCTTTCTTTTTTTCCTTTTCCTTTTTTGCTTTATGGTCAAATTCTCTTCTTCTTCTGATGAGAACCAAATAATTATTTGAGTTTTTCTGTCTTTATTTTGTTACTTTCTTTTTTTAACAGACTCAAGTCCTTTTCAGTGCTTGGATGTTGTGCTGGCTGCACAGATCTATATTGGACCATTGATTAGATTTTGTTGTTTGAGAGTTTGACTATAGTCATTAGTGGGATGATTGGATATGGATTAATTGTGATTGATGAATGTTGAGGTAAGTGTGGGAATTTTTTAACCTTGATAGTTTACCCTAACCTTTTACCAAAGTTTTGCTCAATATTTGGGTGAGGTATAAGTGGGTTGATCTGTCTAACCCCAATAATGCTAAGAGGACACCAAAATCTGACCATATGATATGACAGTCTATGTGTTGGTAACATTAATGTCGTTGTCCCACACATGATCAAAGCGTGAACTGTCAAATCATGCGATCAGCAAAATATGATCAGATTTTGGTGTCTTCTAACAGTACTAAAACGATCAGATATATGGGTTTGAGACGGTGACTCGTTTGATTCGACACGACATGTGTTTTGTAGTTAGGTTGGACCCGTGCTCTTTGATCGATGAATTAAGTGGTCCTAATCCGATTCGTCTATGTTCAACCAAAACAAACTTGATTTGCCTATCGACACCTTAATGCTTACTTTTTTTGAGGTGCAATAAATGTAGATTTACTAGTTGGTTTGGTTCATGAATATTTTGAAACGTTCCTTATATTAAGGGGTCACTTTAAGATTCGTCGGCCCAATTGTCGCGATATTACATATACTTTGCCTATAACTTTGTTTAATATTTTAGTTATATCTATTTTTTTTTCTTTCTTGTTGAAAATTGTCACCTCGTTTAGCCCTACCTAATACTCCCTTTAAAATAAATCGAAAGATTGGTTGGGTCGGTCCAGGTTTAGCCGTTTTGATTTAGCTATAAATTTTACTTAGTTCTTGGGACCGTCTCTCAATTGCGAGAATGTTATTAAAAATTAATTCTATGTTTCGACGCTTCGACGGCACATAATAGTACGATATTCTAAATACCGAAAAATAAGAAACCTACCAAGACAAATAAGCATATATGTTTATTCTCAACATTGAAATAACTAAAACGTTCCTTGTGTGACAAGAACACGCAATTCATAATTTTGGGCTATATTAAGTTAATATAGGGCCAATTTAGCCAGCTAGAATAAGTTTTGTCACTCGGGAGGCTACAAAAAATTGCAGCTGTGTGAGAGATTATTTGGGGAGGGGGTGGGGCTGCCAAGGACCCCAAAAAGATTTCCTGTCGGTGTGTGATTTTTGTCACCAATAAAGCAATGATGCTCACGAAAAGCATCGTGTAGATGGGTAACGGGTCCGATAACCCGATAACCCGATTGATGGGTCTCTCTCGGATCCAGTCCAACAATAATTGGAGGGATGCAACAGTACCAACAGTGGATTCGCATGATTGTGGACAAATTCCCCTCCTTTCTTTTTTCAGGTTCACAAGGGGATTGTTTGTTGGACAAGAAAGATGTCACACAATGTCGGCGATCACATATGGTCCAAAAAAATCTAGAATTTCTATTTTTAGATTTAGGACTGCCTAATTTTTAGAATCCGTACAAAAAAAAATTTAGAGTGGTTAAAAAAAACTATCTTTTAGTATTTGTACACGATTTTTAGAATGCCAGAAACGATAGTGATGTTATATAAATAACAAAATAAGAATACGAGGACGAGGAACATAATATGGTGAGAAGCAACAAAATTTATAACAAGAGGGGCAACTATAGTCTATGATTGAAATATATTTTCAGAATAAATATGTTTGCCTTGAAATATTTGCTCAGACGTGTGATTCATTAAACAGGCGTTTCTAGAATGCTAGAAAAGTTAAAATTTGTCCCAAAGACTTAATAGTTTGTACATAACATATCGTATATTTGAATGTATAAATATTTTACAACTTTTGCTATTGTAAGTGGTATTGCAGCCACTTTAGCTGTAATAAAAGCTGAAAGAAAGGTGTTTATTGTAACTTTTGTTACCGTAAAATTCACCCAACCAAGGGCAAAACCACCTTACGGGCTGAGGTGGGCTACAGCCCACCAAAAAGAAAAATTCATAAACCCTGGCCCACCTCAACCCAATCTGGTCCAACCCAGTTCAAATTTCTAGTTCCATTCGCGTCCGCGCACCCTGGCCCACCTCAACCCAATCTAGTCCAACCCAGTTCAAATTTCTAGTTCCGTCCGCGTACCCAATATTGAGATTGATGGGCAAGTGTCGCAACACCAACCTTACAGCAACAACAATTACAGCCAACCAAACGACCCCCTAAACTAACTAAACGAGAAGAGAGATGTGATGATGATGGAGAAGAGGAAGAGGGGAGATTGGGTTACCTTCAATTGTTGGACAGCAAAATGCAGTAGCTGTGATGATGATGATGAAGAAGAAGAAGAGGGATGAATAGCTTGATTGCTAAAAAAGTGTGATCAAGTACTGTAGTAGCTTAGCTAGTAACAGCATTTTAGCAGTGGCACTCTCTCTCTCTCTCTCTCTCTCTCTCTCTCTCTATATATATATATATATATATATATATATAAAACCATAGAAAGCACATTGATATAGGTGCTAAATCTTGTGAACGTCTTTGGATAAAAGTGTTCCTCACCCGATCTCATCCATGTGAAATGTGTGAGTGACACAGACATGGGTAGACCCCTTCTCCTTCTCCCAACTCCCCAGGTACCATAACACACTTTTCACACCAGATTTTCATCATGATATCATAATCATCATGTTCTTCATTTCAGTGTCTATGACAGGTGGGCTATGATATAAGATTGGAGAATGACACTTTTGGAACATGAAAGTTCCACGTCTCGAAGAATATATAAGATATACTGATATATTAGAGAGTGATATATGATGCATACAGCAGCTCATAAGGAACATGAAAATGAGCTCCAGGAAGAGAAATATGTCAGTTTTGGCCCACTAAATAAATAGAACAAAAATAAAGCAGCTATACACCAGTTTTGATTATTGCAGCTAAATATTTTACAACATTCCTGTTCGCAGAAAAGGTTACAGAAAAATCCACCTTTAATTACACATTATACATACCACCATCAAAGGTTACTGATACATGGAAGACAAACTGGCCACTCATAGTATCATAGCAACCTATCCAGTATAAAGACAGCATCATTCCTGTCACAAGTTTCCTAATAAAAATCTGAACAAATGCTGGATTTTTTTTTTCTTTAACCCAGCAAAAATAGGTGCTTCCCCACAAAGAAGAACGTGGATGGTCCCTCTCAAAGACGATCCCCGGAAGATTCATGTCTTTCTAAGCGAGGCCATCGGTATCATCCCCAAGGATGGCAAGGGAGAACGGGGCAATGGCGACGTTGAAGGTGGGTGCACCCACCTTATCGATATGCTTCATCTCAAAATCACCTTCCTGCATAGATCAAAACTATAATGAAATATATATAATAAAAAAAAGAAGATTATTCCTTAACGAAAGGCAGAAGATTTTCTAATCATGTATTATGTAGTGAGAGAGAAGTGACAAGTTTAATCATAATATGGAAAGAAAGAAAAAACGATGACAATTTCGACGTTTTTATAGTTAACTAGTGCAATCAAAGGGTATTATGCATATTGAGGTTCGAGGCTTGTGCCAGTTGGTTTGCACAGCACTGTCAACACTGGATTGCTGGTCTACTCAAAAAAACATTGAGGTTAGTTTCTCTAAAACACTGAGGTTCTGATCAAGCTACCAAAACAAAGCACATCAAAATGGTGAATTTACAAGAGTTTCAAGCTTACCATTCTACCATTCGGTGTTCTTAAAGGACATGCGGATGAATACTCAAATCCAGTCTTAGGATGAATAACAGGCTGTTCTCCTATGACACCAACTCCCCTGCAAAAGATGGGCATACTTCAGTAAGAGCAAAGGTGAATATCTGCCTTTTTTTAACCAATATTTCACGAACGCCATAGATTTAAAGTGCAGGCCAACAAGTAAAAAATGAGATGGAAAACTGACCAAAAGTTCTCAGTTTTTCCATTGGCATCAGTTATAATCCAATGTCTTCTGAGTAGTTGAACAGGACGCAGCGAATTATTAGTGATCCTAATTCTGTAGGCGAAAAAATACTGCCCTTTTGATGGCTGACTCCGGCCCTCAATATATACACTCCTGACTTGCACCCGTATACCCTGACATATTAGGTAAAATGGATATTAGGTAACTGCAAGAGACCATGGTAATATTTAGTGGAATTTATCTTTGTTACTAATTACAGTCTTCATAGAGGGTTCCACACAACAGCTCAATTGCCTGAGACGTGTGCAGCATTTGTTGTTTATTGAAAGTTTGTTTTTCGTTTGTATGGACTCCGGATAACCGAGAAAGAACATATAGCACAAAGGAGTATGGATGAAGAAACTTTTACTTATGAAAACAAGAAGTTCCAGCAAAACAATCAGCATTCACACTCAGACCAGGTTCGGGATTGCTGCTGCTTTTCAAAGAGCAGCAGTAGGAGCAGCTTTTGAAAGCAGCCTCCCACATAGAAGTTGTTCCAAATTTAAACTAGTTTTTCACCCAAAAAAAGGCTGTTACTAAAAAAATTTGGGCGTGCGTTTCAAAAAATAAGCAGTAGCAGCCATGATACCAATCCCAAACCCTGCCTCTTTCATCAGTTTCGCTTAAAAAAGAAGGAACCACACCAATTTTACATCACGTATGTCAATTTTCCAGTATTGCCACATAACCCACTAGTTCTTTTGTTTTATTGGTCAGTGTTGCTGGCATTTTCTTTGGGCCTGTTTGCTAGTTAACTATTATAGGCAAAGCCAGCGATTGTCTTTGATTAAAGACAAGGTGGTCAAAGCACGCAAGGAACTTCTGTCTCAGACTCTTACTTATGCTAATAAGCTGGCCACAATCATAAGCTTGTTTCAGAATGTAGGAATTTTGCACGAGTAAATATCAAGTGAGGTGGAACTGGCAATATGGGGCAGTTATGATATATGTTAATCAGAAAGACATTAGCAATAAACCCAGGAAGTACAAGAAACTGAAACCACTATATTAATTTATAAATAAGTTGTAAGGTAAACATAAACGACTTAATACTTATCAACCTCCAAGAGAAATAAGGATTGCTAAAATGTAACCATCAAACGTGCTACACCTAAAGCAAAATAAAAATTAAACAATTGGAAACAAAAAGGAACATACCAGTGTTGTCGCATCACTTGAGCATTTAAGGAGGGAATATGGCGCCACAACCCTCAACTCATCTCTATATCGGGCAGCATCCTAGACGACATATCCAGTCCCAACACAATTTAAAAAAATGCAAGTCAGCATTACGCCATGATTCAACTTGACTAAGTTAAGAATCATAAGGGAAATTTCTGCAAACCTATCGGTATTCTAAAGGGAAAGCACAGAAAATTTACTTTAAAGACAAATTTTCTTATAAGTTTTTAAAAAGCATACACCACTAACAAAACCATCAAACGTGCCTAAGGATCTCGCAGGGTTCATATCTAAAATATAAAGCCAGCAGTGCAGTATGAAGGTATAATAAAATGCCAAAGTGTTGATATTTTTTCTGTTCTGAGAGTTGGATATTCCATAAATGCAAGTTTATATCTCCAATCAACACTTGTCTCATGCGGTTATAAGTAAGAAGATTCGTAGCCTAGGGGAAGTGAAGACAAGCCCCATATATTCAGCTACTCACTAATCTTCACCAGTAGTGATCTGTTACTTTGTGGTTCAGGTCAGGTTTCCCTATCCTTTCCAGACCCAAGTTGGCATCCTGACAGAAATTTCTGTCCAAAACTCTACGAAGTTATGATTTGTTTCAAAAGTTTTCTGTTGGGTAGTCTTACCTCAGATTAATACAAAATTAAACAACACTAACAATTATGTGAATTGGTTTCCAGAATATTCTGTAACTTATCCGGCACATGTAACGAAATGGCAATGCAATGACTACATCAAAGGCCTGTAGTTGAAGGGGCATGGTAGCTCAAATTTGCTACAATTATTTCTTCCAATTCTGCACTATCCTTTACCAATATTTAGCAACATGAATTAGTTCTTGCACTTGTGCTCAAAACAATTTTTCTAGAGATCTGAATCCAAATGTGAATTGTGGTCAAAATTAGATTCATATTCCAATCCTTCATTTTGGAGGAGAGACAACCTGAATACAGTTATTGCGCCTTTTCAACAGATTAAGAAAATTAAAATTGATGACAAATTATGCCTCATTTGAGTCATTTCAAGTCCACTAGTTATTGCTTTTTAATTAATTAATTAATTAATTAATATTATTTGGATTGTACCTAAATTTGACCTTGTACAAAAAAGGCATCAGTAAAAATGCATGAGGTATGTATAATTCTTTTAGAAACCACTATCATTAGGATAAACACAGCATTCTACTTCATGAGAGTCAAATACTAGGGTGGACGACGAAAGCCAAAGGGCAAAGATTGGAAGAAAGAGGCCAAATAGTTGGTCAGTAGTTTTTTTACCTCCATGGACTTTAAAGGACTGTTATCCATGTCCGATACGTATCCACCAGACACAGTACTTACCAGAACATGTTGGACAGGGTCAGATCTTCTGTATGTTCTGAAGGGTCCCAGAAACTTGGTCAGACACAGTTGGCTCGGGGAAAACTTGAGCAGATATTGTTTGGAGTATTGGGGGTTCAAACTGAGTTTGGTCTAAAACCTCTTGGTTTCATACTAAAATCCATGGGGGAGGTTTACAAGCTACATCTCACCAATGTCTTGCTTGGCTGTAGGAACTAAACCATACGTGAAGTTGTTGTGGAGGATGCACTGGTAATAAACCATCCTGCCAATGTTAGCAATCCAATCCATACATGAATTGATCTACAACGTATGACCTGGAGTTTGGAATCCTCAAGAGGATGAGGTTTCCTCGCTTCACGAATGATAGGGGTGTCTGTATTTGAAGACACAAGCAATCTCAATAGCACTTTTACTATCCACACAACCCAAAGCTCATTAATTTTATAATACCACTCATAAGTCTGCAACATGGTCATCTATATCTGCTTCATTAACTCATCAGTAGATAGATGGGAGGAAGTAGCCACAAGTAATCTTCCCAACCAGTCACATAAAACAAAATCTGCAACAACATCACAAGAGGAGGAGTATATGGAGTAATCGAAGATGAGTTGAAAGAAGACATAAGGAGTAAACCAGTGTAGCGGACTGGGTTGCATCTGGGAGGTGAAAGCACACTTCAAGACTCAATCATGCCAGCTTTGAAGCACATCTCATTAAGGAGATACCACTTCTTAGGGTAACCTATTTACTACCTAGAAACCATACATATTTCTATTCTTAAGATTGTGATTAATTGCAATTACAGCCATAAACACTTACTTGTGAGTGCGTAATTAACTGGCTCCCATTTTATACCTCTATCCTACTTTTTAAGAATATTATATCCTGAATTTGTATTGTGTCCATATATGAATCTTTGTCCGGCCTCGGAGCAACCTAGTTTCTCATGGTGCAGTCTACTTTATGTTAGGTAATTGTCTTTGTTTGGGTAGAGTTGTTTATATATGAGATATTAAATATAACGATGATACAACAATTGAGTCCAACCCCAAATGTATGGTGTTAAAATCCCATCCACTACACCAAAACTCTAGAGTGTTGCTAAGGGATGAGAGTATATATATATATATATATATATATATATATATATATATATATGCCAAGGACCTCTAGCTCAAGAGGTTAGAGTGAGGCATATCCCCCCAGAGGTTGTGGGTTCGAGCAGCGAAGGAAGCACTTTAAATTCTTTGATGTTAGAATTAAAGTGAGGTGAGTGCGGTGCAGCCTGGAGCGGACGAGAAGCGGTCTGGATAGGTGCGGTGTGATGCAAATGCGATGCTTGTGGAGGAGGCCTTCGGGCCATGATATGGCCTTCGGGCCGGAATGTAGCCTTCGGACAGTTTGTAAGGCCTTCGGGCTGTGATTGTAGGCCTTCGGGTCAGAATAAAAATTACCTTCTTCCATATATATATATATATATATATATATATATATATATATATATATATATGTTTCAAAATTGAGAGATGGATTCACACCAAGGAGACTGAACTTGGGTAGCTCTATACCATGTTCAAGTTCCTACCATTACAAAATTCTGGAGTGTTGGTGGGGGATGAGGGTTATATATTTATTTTATTCAACATATAGTAGATCCTTTACCTTATTCGGGTTCAAGATAAACTTATAATATGCCAGAGATCACTTTGGGGGAGCCTACCCGTTACATACATAAGCATTAAGGTATAGGGAGGCAGAATGAGAAAACTCATAAGAGGTAATGAGTTCAGCTTATGTAATGTTTGTGTTTGTATGTATTACAAGGGATACAAGTTGTAATTCTATATGGCAACATAATATTAAGGGTTTTTAAGGTTATGAAGCAAGGAGCTATTGCGATACCCCAACCTAATCCAAAAGATATTTAAAAATAAGATAATTCCATTGTTTCTTCTTCCTGTTCTTCTCTTTCTTTCAAATTATGACTAACATCTACCTTGTTTGACCTAGTAGAAATCCATAAAAAAGTGGAGAATTTTGTCACCATCTAAGGTGATTATCCATCTTTGTGATGCTTTGCTTTTAGGGAGCAATTATGAACGTTGTAAATGCAATTACATATGTGTCTAAACTGTGTTTCTGTCTTCAAAAAGAAGCTCACATAAAACCGTAAAGATACAATGTGTTCATAAATCTTCAGACTTCTACTTTAATAAACATGCACAGAAACAACTACAAGGGGGAAAAAAGGAAAAAAAGAGAGGAGCAATGTGATTACCTCAAACCTCTCCTCTTCAATTGCTTTCTTCATCAAACTATGGAGATGCAACGCTGGCTCCTCTGCCTCAAAGGATCTCAAGTTATCCCTTATTCTAGCAGCCTCTTTGTAGTCCTAACACAACATAGAACTGAGTAATTCATCTAGTTATGGTTAAAAAAATTTAGAGAACCTGATGTTTTTTCCTAATAGGATAACCAGAGTGATTCATTCAAATAGCAGTTAGAAGTTGGAACAAACAGACAACGTTAATTTCTTTCTTTTTATTACTCTATTATAATGCACAATTTAAAACCTACATGTCTGCCTATCTATGTTGCAGGAATACAACCACATATACGAATAAGGACACAATACGGATACAGAATGTTTTCAAATAGGTACAGTGTAATCATCCATGTTGCCCGAATACGGACATGGATACGGATACAAATCATAGTTTGCAGTATCGGCCGATAATTATCCAATACGACAGATACCGATACGGTTTGGCATGTCCCGATCCGATACCAACCATCCGATACCAACCGATACCCGATACTGACCGATACCGACATTGGGAACCTCTTTTCCAGTCAATTCGACAAAGAAAAATGAACAAAAAAGACCAATCAACAAGGATATAAAAGCATAGTAAAGTTGTAAAAGGATGTAAAAGAAGAAAACTTATATAAGTATGTAAACCAATCGGCAATGGTGACTACTATTTCATTCAATTTCAAAACTACTAAGAAATAACATTGAAAATACTTAAAATTATGTCTAAATGTATAAAATATATGTTCTAAAATGTTAATAATCTATTAATAATTATTTACTTTCCGACAAAAAAAATCTGATACTCTGATCCGAACCTCAGATATTGTCGATACCGCCGATCCCGATACTCATAGGAATGGTCCGATACCGATTCCGATACCACAAACCTTGGTACAAATACGATACGATTATAGACACCATACACCATTTTCCCATGTTTGTGCAACATAGCGGCCTATTTCCCTAATTTATCCACCCATACATCTCTTCTAGGTGCCCACTCGCAAATCGCAATGCTAAGAAAGCCAAAAATTAAGAAAAAGAAATAACAGCTCTCGTGCATGCTCTTCTCATACACGGTCATCGAATTGTGAACGTGACCATGGACGATTGCATATGTGCCACATACAAACATAATGGCTCACTCCAACACAAACTCCATCAGCAACTGGCAATCGCGCGAGGCTGATAATGACCCCACCCACACCACCACCGCACCACCCCCTCCCACCACAGCAAACTACACACGACAGCCAATTTAACCATGGAATAGAAACCCCCGTTGCTAATTGGCACAATCAATCAAACACCTTGCGTTCATATGCAATGGGGTTTCAATTCCATGGACAGCCAATTTGAACGTAAAATTTCAAGCAAACAGAGAACACGAACAAAACCCATCGCTCAAACCACTGGGGAGGAGGGGGAGAAGAAAGGCCCACCGACCTCGAATTTGGCGGCGACGGCCATCTGCTGCTTGAGGAGGGCGTAGGTCTGGCTCCTCGACAGGAACGAGCTCGACGAAGAAGAAGCCTTCTCGCTCTCCGAAGGAGAAGAAGAGGCTGCCGCCACTGTTACGAAGCTTCTCCGGCTCTCCTTCTGGCTCGGCCAGCAGGCTCTTCCCATGGCCGGATTGACGCTCGGCACCAACAATTTTAGCCCCAAAGATTGCATTTTTTTTGTCACTTCTTCTTCTTCTTCTTCTTTGGGAATTCTACTGAAACTGAACCTTCCCCATTTTTTTTCTTCTTATTTTCCCTTTTTCTCATATATATAATATATATTTCAAGAGAACAAAAGAGAATCAAGGATGAGGATAATAAAATAAAAAAAAAAAAAAAAAAAGGATGAGGATAATGAGTGGCAAAAAAAGAGTAATCACAGATTGCTTTGTTGAAGGATATCATGATTTACTAAAATGCACTTTCACGTATATATTTTATATTTAAAAAAATAGAAAATTTTATATATGATAAACAACTATAAATAAATTGTAAGAAAGATAAAAAAAAATGAGAAATTCATATAAAGATACAAGTCGTCATTACTAATTACGATATAAGAGCATACACTCATGTCGTCAGTAGTATTGGCGACATGACTGCATATTAAAAAAAATTATAACGTTCACGAATATTCACTTGTAACGTTCTTATTCCTACTAATAACCGAAAATGTAGCCAAGTCACCAATAGTAATGACGACATACTTGTCATGTCGTTGTTGCTAATGGCAATATATATCTTTATATGAATTTTTTGAAATCTTTTCTCTTTTTTATAATTTATCCTATATGAAATTTTCTGTTAATGTTAGATTATATTTGTAATGTAAATATGACCCCTACTCATAAGCCCAAATGTAGACACTATATATATTGTAACAAACCTTAGCAATGAGAAGAAGGCATTATTATTTCCTATATGGTATCAAAGCCTCCCGAAAAATCCTAGCCGCCAAACCATACATCTCCGCACGACGGTCCGACTGCTTCGAACAGCAGACCGGGGTCCGACTGCTCCGAACAGCTGACCGCCCGACATCCGACTGATCCGTCCGACGTCCGCCCGACGTCCGCCCGATCCTCCTGGCCAATCCGCCCGATCCTCCTGGCCGATCCGCCCGACGTCCGACTGACGTCCATCCGCCCTCAGGAGAGAAAGGACGTGTTCGAGGTCCAGATTGAGTGATTGCCAGTTTTGGTTGTGGTCTTTGCTGACAGAGAGAAGTCTATAAGTAGTCGAGTTTTCTTGTTCTCTTTTGTTCTGTTCTTGGGTGTATAAAGTCCGTCCAGGTCGTGAAAACATAGTTGTTTGTGTTTTCTTCTATAGTACAGGTCCAGGTTCAGTCAACAAAAAAATAATAATTATATATATATATATATATATATATATATAATATTTTATATATATATATCCGGATATCCGGCGCTCCTGATCGCGGCCGATTCGCCGCCGACCCCATCCATCAGCGGCAGATTCGTCGCAGTTGTACAAAATTTTGTACACCCGACATCCGCTTGCCCCTACACGCCAGATCCGGCGTCTCTGATCGCGGCCGATTCGCCGCCGACCCCGTCTATCAGCGGCCGATTCGTCAGAGTTGTATAAAATTTTTGTACACCCGACATCCGCAATGGCAGATGATGCAGCGTCCAGCTACTCAGTCGCGACTGACGGTGGCGGTGCACACAACCCACATTATCCTAATCCGAAGGATCCGTATTTTCTGAGTTCTGCTGATCAACCAGGAAATATCATTACTCCTATTATTTTTCGTGGACCGAACTATGCTGAGTGGTCTCGGTCAATACGTCTCTCCCTGATCTCTAGGAGAAAGATCACTTTTCTGGAGGGTAGTGAAGCCAAACCTGTTAATGATGCTAGTAAATTGCTTGATTGGAGATGCGTGCAAGCGCTATTGGTTCAATGGATTCTTAATACCATTGGTCCGTCTCTGAAGAAATCTTTGCCGTACTTTGAGGAGGTTTATCCAGTGTAAAACTTGTTGGAGAAAAGATTTGTTGTTAGCAATGGCACTCGGAAGCAACAAATTAAGGTGGCTTTGGCTGAGTGCAAACAAACGGCTTCGATGTCTGTGGAAACCTGTAATGCCCTGCTCCGCACGGTGCATTACGATAAGTCGTTGACTCGAAGAGTTGCGTTGATCCGATGAGGTATCGATACGAATCGATGCAAGAAGTTACGTTGGCCAAAGGTAAGCTTTGAGTCGGTTGGAATCTATGAATCGAATCGATGCAAAGGAAAGAGTCCCGTTGAGCAAGTGCTAATTTTTGGTTGATCTGGTGTGCAGGCTATGCTTTTACGCTGGACGATAAGAGGTCGGCATTTTGCCTTATGCAGTAAAGTGTCCGTAAAACCAAATCGTGGCCTTGCAACGGATTGTGGCATGGGTGCGATAGGCCAAATCAACCGAGTAGTTCAAAGGAATGGCTAAGTCCGGGAGTTAGCTATGCGATCGAGTTATGGAAGCGAGATGCTTCAATCGGCGAGACGACAAGGCGTATAATCAGCTTAAGGTGGGCGGGTTCTTGACTCTCTCTCCCTATTCCTTTACGTCTAATAAAATATGTCATTGTATGCATAAGATGTTATCGAGTTAGCGAGCGTGGCTCGGCGACGAAAGGTCTAAGTATGTGTTGAATATTAAGGTAGAACATTGAACAATCGAACAATTGAAGCGACGTGCATCAAGTGTACGAGTCACGGTAGGGCGACGATGCTAGAACATTGAAAGACAATATGAGATGTGCATCATATGCATGGCTCCGAGAACATTGAACACTAGGCGTAGAACATTGATTACGGCGCTGAGCGTGCCTTCGTGCACGGAAGCTATGAAATGACTGAGTAACTACGGAATTAGGCTATGAGAATAACTTACGAATGGTACGCGTTAAATATGAGTATGAGATAACTAAGCCGTTGGACGTCGTGCGTCAATATGGATGTGTTGGGGCATAACGCCGATGGAGCTCCCCATATGGATAATGGATTATGTTTTATGAGACGCGAATATGTTTATGGTGCGGGACTATGTTTATGGAACGGAGGATTGGTTGGAACGATATGATTTGTATGCTATGGTACGTATTGTATGGTCAATGGACTCGGATGGCCCGTGCACGGGTGCGGCTTCCCTCGGACGGTTACGACCGGGGCACTGGGACTGTTCGGCCTAGGAGAAAATTATGTGTGGTATTTATGGTGCACATCATTCGGACGAATTGCGACCGTCCAGTGCTGTGATAAGCTATGATATCCGTAAGTTTGGGATCCTTCGGATACTGGACTAGCAACCCGTATCGAAGTGATCGTAGGCTTACACATAAGAGATGCCAAGTCCATTACGGTGCGAAACACCGTGACCTTCATATAGATAGGGCCGGTGGGCTGAGATGAGAGCTGGGTGCAGGCGCAGGGCCTGCCACCCGTATGCATATGTTTACGGTTATGATTGGTTGGTTGCATGACTCGTATGATTGCTTATGTAAGTTCTAACCATGGCAGGCTAGGCAAAGAAGAACGGGATATGCACGAATCACTATGTTTATGTTTCAGATTATGTCTAACTGTATCTGCTGCAGGAACACGGTATGGGACACATTATGATAAGTTGCTATATATGAAGATTGCCATGAAACTGATCCTAAGGCTAAGTAGAAAGATCACCAAATAATGATGCATGTTTCACTAAAGATATTTAGTGTTTGGTTTGGGTGCGAGCGGGTCTTGATCAGTGCGAAGCGAGGACGAAAGCACTAATCTCCCACTAGTTTATGTGCAGGCTCAGGTTATGATCGGCTCGGGGCGGAGCTTGGCTTGGATGTGCCGAGGCATGGAGTCCTTGGCATTCAAGAGGAGCTTCTGCATAGGCGTTCGACTTGCGACATGGAGATGTTCGGCCGAAGACTACTTGGTGGCTATAAAGAGACATAATGTATGGAACAATGAAATCCTTTGTAAGCTAGAGAGATCATGAGCGTTGTAGCCAATTGGCATGTTAAGTTGGGCGATTCAAAGCCTTTGTAATCTTCAGTTCAAAATCAATAAAAGAGATTCTTATGTTTTACTTTGTTTTCTTCCGCTGCTTATGTTATCGATTTGAGATAGTTCTATGTGAACCGTTATCTTGCCTTGCACGAGCGCAACTCCAGGCTCGTGCGACATCATGCCCCAGCGAGGACGATGATTCGGGTGAAATCTAGCGAGGACGAGCGATTTCCCGGATCGAGGCGTGACAAGTTGGTATCAGAGCGATTCCATCCTTTGGACCGTGCATGAATCTCTTTGACCCCTTAGTTGCTTCGCTATCGAATTCAGTTGACTCTAAGTTGTTTCCGCAACCGTATGGCTCATGGATCTGCTCGATGCTATATTGGATGTTCCATACAATAAGTCTATATTAAGTGCGTACGTCTGCCACAAGTATGTCGTTGTTTTCCATAAATAAATTTACTTTATTTATTTTGTATCTGAGAAAATTACAACTGTAGGAATCTAATCTAGAAGACGATTACTTTATCCCTTGGACGATGCGATGAAGAAAACTCGAACTTCGAAGAACTTGGACAGCAACTGGGCAATCTCTCTGTTCTCTCTAAAAAAATGACCTGTCCTCATGAAGGTAAAGAAACTCTCTTTTATAGAGTTCTGGATAACTGTCCTGAACCATACGCTCAGGTAGTTACTTGACGTGTGCAAAACTGCAGGGACGCGTGGCAAATTCTGACGAAGACACGTTGGCGTGCGGTTGAGAGTAGTGGAGCACATTCAGGAGAGATTGATGGCATGAAGGCCACATTGCATAACTTCTGAATAAATGGGTAACTGAGTACAGGACACGTGAGAACGTGTGTTGACTGTACGTTGAAAATCATCCTGGATACAACTGCTGTAGAGTCATACGCTAGCTTTTGAAGAGGAGTCATACGCTGATTTGGACAGCGTAGTGCCATAGGAAATCCATACGCTCACTTTATGGGCAAGGAGTCATGTGAGGTCCATACGCTCACTTGGCTGGGTGAAGAAGGAGTCATGTGAGGTCGATACGCTAACTGAAGAAGTGGCCACGTGGCTATCATCAATCTTCTTTGGTACACCATATCTTCCCATAACTGACAAAATCTTCTCGAGCGTCGTGACTGCGGATTTGACGGCTGACAGACTGTCAAAACTGACAGTAATGATGGCTTTTGTATTTATGAAGGCTGCTGAGTTGTCCTCGTAAAAGACAAAACCGACTCTTCGAAAACCTATACGACGGTTACTTTTCTCGTGACAGTTGTCTTTGCACGAAAGATGAAGTGTCAGATTCATTCCTCATTTAAACATATGCTGTGCTGTCACTTCAGTAAATAATAAAATATTTACTGAGCGTATGGCTTTTGAATGAGCGTACAACTCTGAACTGAGCGTATGGCTTCAACTAACATCTGTCTTTTAAGCGTATGGATGAAAATGACAGCGTGTCATAATTTTCCACATCCTACAAGACCCCCTTCAAAGTTTTCGAACTTTATGAGTTTCAAAAGTTCGAAATTACTTTGAACAGAAAGTGGGAATGAGTCCTGACACGCTGGCATTAAGTTCATTAAATGTCATGATGACTCTTCATTTTTCGAGATTGATTGAATCTGATGGAAGAATATGAACAGCCAGCAAGCTCTATTATATAAACCGAAAGAATTCAATTTTTGACTTTCATCTTTTGAAACCATGACTCCAAAGGAAGCCGCTGAAGAAGAAGCACGTAAGTTGGGATTCTGTTCCCATGGTGACCCCACTTTTGGGGGCCAAGAACCCGAACCTGTCGTCATCGAGCTCAAGGACGACCCTATGCATTTAGCCAAGAATTTCTTGGGCTACTTTGGTCTGGACGGCTCCTCTTCTTCTGATGGGCAGAGCCTCGCAGAGAAGCGTAAAATGTTCGTTGCTCTGTTACACCGCATGGGGGTCCAAAGCGTAGAAGAGTTAGGCGTCAAGCTTAGTCGCTCTGGAAAATAGAGCGTGACTTTATTGCACTCCTTTCCTTTTCCTCCCTTTTTTTTTGTAAGGCCATCAGTGCCTTAATGAAAAATGAATATTCAAGAATCCTCTGTTTAGTCCAAATCTGTGTTGAAAACCAACGTTCACCGATGAATAACTGTAGAATACGCCGTCTTCCAAGTTGTAAGTTATGCTGGATAGCGTATGCCAATGAAATAGTGTATATTACGCTATTTTCCAATGTTTTGTGAATTCCGCTGAATAGCGTATGTCAGCGTATGTTACGCTATAAATTACGCTGTCCTTTAACGTTGTGAATTACGCTAAATAACGTACGCCAATGAATAGCGTGCACCAATAAATAGCCCGTAAGTTACGCTATCTTCCAACGTTGTGGAAAGCACTCTTTGAATATTTCCAAGGCTGTGCTGGTTTCCAAAGTACACGTGTCATTCATTCCACGTTTACGAGCGCTATTCATGCGGATCCTTTCCAAGAATAGGTTCATGCTCCATATATTAAATAGATAGAATAGTTTCACAGAACTCATTTCCATCTTCCTTTTCTCCTTCTTTTCTCTGAGAATCAACGTGAAATTTCAATCTCAAATCAGAAAGCAAATGCTCCTGAACATTCGAATTCTGAGCAATATGTCAGACATCAGTTTGCCAATTCTCAATGTCAATCCTGAAGGTAAATCCAGTGTAATACGCATACTGTTTTCGTTGTTTTGAAAAATAGGCTTTCTGTTTCTGAGCGTCTTGCTGTTTTCCGCAGAAACTTGGTTAAGGCTTTTCTTCAGCTCCAGAACTGGCATTGGCGATGTGGATGCTATGGAGAATGTCCTTCTGACATCTACATCAGAGAGCTCATACGCTTTTGACGCATAAATCAAACAACTCAGAACTCTCCATGAGATATAATGGCCTTCCTCTGTTGGTAGGAAGAGCCTTTATACATGGAGAGTTGGACGGTGGAGTCAACTCTTACCCGAGAGATTGGGTAGTAGAGTTCCTTTCACGGCAGAACTAGGAATTGTATCCCAAGGTTTGGATACATTCCTATCTGCTTGAGGTGCCGCCGTTCCTCCACGCGCTGTATTGGCAGCAACACGCCATCGTGTGCCATACTCTGTGGTTCTCCTCTCGTCTGAGAGATAAGACCAGAGTTTGATTCCTGTTGATCTGGTCGTGACTGAGGCCCAGACAGTCAGGAATTGCCACAAACAATGAGATTGCCGGAGAAGATCCAAGAAGAAATAGATCTCAGTTGTACATAGAATGAAAATCCAAGATTTGTAATAGATTTCCATTATGATTTGTAGGAAAGTCTAAGAAATGTAATAGACTTTTTATGAAAATATGATAATGGAAATGATAAATCTTCTTTATCTGAAGTAATTTTGTATCTCTCTGGATGTAAAAAGAACATGATAAATAGAAATCTTGATTTCTGTTTTTAGAGTGTACAATACCATCAGAGGTAATATGGACGTGATAGGATGTAAAGACTCAAAAAAGAAAGTCAGATTTGTATTTATGCAGAGGTCAAAGGTTATGAAAATGTGAAAGATAACGAATTCCAATCGATAGAAGATTATGAACAGACGAACCATCGAATGAATATAATAAATGCACGGATGAACCATCAAGTATTAATGAATGAATATCGGGAAAAGACACGTTCCTTTAATTCTGGCAAATATATGCCTATAAATAGAGCATCTCTTTGAGTAGAAGGATCACACATTATTCTCTTTTATTCAAAATGTCTTCCGAAGAGAATACGACGAAAGCCGAAGTCGTCTCCAAAGTTGATGAAAGTGCTAAAGAGCACTCGACTCTACAAAAGAAGGAGACGGGCGAAAGCTCGTCTGCTCCCAAGCTGCCGAAAGATATCTTGGATTTCCTGGTCGAACAAGGAGAAACCGAAGAAGAAGAAGCAATGAGGCTGGCTGCCTGTCAGTTCTTGGTGCGGTCAGGAAAGGATGTATTCAATTCTTTTGCTAATTATGTATATGGTCCTCGTCCCAAGTACGAAAGGGATACCAGTGATCTTCCATGATGATGTATTTCTTGAAGAATTTGTCTCAAATAAACTCTGTTTAAAGAAACTTTGTTTATGATGTATCCTTTCTGCTTTATATTATTTTGCCTTTTTAGACTCAGAAATCAAAAGGACGAGATATCATTTTCATAGAATATGGTACATACTGAGATAGAAAATTCAGAGGTGATATGGACATGATTTTCTATACAAGATCTTTATTAAATCCACTGGGAATCTAATAAGACAAAATATCAAATTCTCTGGGAAAATGATACATGGTAGAATATCAGTTTCCGCTGGGGATAACGACATCGAAATAGCTTTTGTAGAGAAGAATAAATTTTTGATTTTACACTTGCTGGGGAGTAATGAAAATATTATATATATTGATGAAATTTATACATAATATTTCTTTAAGAATTTGCCATTGATAGGCATCATCGTGACTTTCCCGTCCATAGAGGCAAGCTGATATGCTCCATTAGAGAAGACTTTGTTTACTACGAATGGGCCTTCCCATTTCGCGTCAAATTTGCCTTTGCTCATATGTGTCATGGTCATCGGACGTCTGACAGTAAGGACCAATTCTCCCTTCTGATATGTTCTGACTTTGACTTTCCGATTAAAAGCTTTTGAGATTCGGGCTTGATATAGCTCGATATTTTGTTGCGCATACAATCGCTTTTCATCTAGAGCTTCCAGCTCTTGAAGTCGAAGTCGATCATTATTCTCTGTTGTAAGTTCATTGGAGATTGCAACTCTCAAAGAAGGAATTTGTATCTCGAGGGGAAGAACAGCTTCACACCCATATACCAAAGAGAAAGGTGTACATCCGGTCGCATTGCGAACTGTGGTGCGATAAGCCCATAAACATTCACCAAGCTTCTCACTCCAGTTACGTTTATTGGAAGAAACGAACTTTTTCAAGAGTTTGATGATTGTTTTGTTGAAAGCTTCTGCTAGTCCATTGGCTGCTGGATTATATGCTGTAGAAGCCAGATTATTAATCCGATGATCATCACAGAATCGAGTAAATTTCTGGCTGACGAACTGTGGTCCATTATCATGGATAATACGCCGAGGAACACCAAATCGATAGATGACATGATGTTTGACAAAGTTGATAACATTAGAAGTCTTGACTTCAGATAATGGGATTGCTTCAGCCTATTTAGAAAAGTAATCAGTTATTGCTAGAATAAACCGATGTTCTTTTGATGATGGTGGATTGACAGGACCGATGACGTCCATGCCCCAAGCTTCAAAGGGCCATGATACCGCTGTTGGGTGTAAGAATTCCGATGGTTGATGGATAAAGTCTGCATGAATTTGACAGGCTTTACATTTCTGAGCATATTGAATGGTATCAGCTACCATCGTGGGCCAATAATAACCCATACGTCGGATACGATCTTGAAGTTTTGGACCTGGCTGGTGAGCTCCGCAGACGCCATCATGTGCTTCACGGATTATCTGTTGTGCTTCTTCACTAACGATGCGTCGAAGGAGAAGACCATCATAAGCTCGACGATATAGTGTCTTCGTAGTATGATTATAATAGAATCTGAGAGACCGGCGCCGGATAGATGCTGCTTCACTCGGGTTATCAGGAAGTATGTCATACAACACAAAGTCCAGAAACGAACGTCTCCAGTCTTCAGTTACGGTGTCTATTTTGTTAGAAAAGACATATTCCATAGTAGAATCGGAAGAAGACAAGGACACTTTGTCAAACTTTAATTCAGCATCAAAGTTGAGAGAATCTTCGTCTGGATTATGGGGACAAGCCAAAGCCAAATTATTTTCAACGCAGAATAGTTCTCGGTTATAAACCACTATCACTTGCTGACGTCTGATTGGTATGGCTAATACAGCAGCAAGATTAGCCAAAGCATCAGCTTCTGCATTATAGGCTCGTCGAACATGTTCAATAAAGAAACCTTCAAAGGAGGAGGCCATAGAGAGTGCTGTTCGATGATAAGGTATCAAATCTTGATGACGAACTTCATACGTTCCTCTGATCTGATTGATGATAAGCTTAGAGTCTCCATAAACTTCTAAATATTGAACATCCAGATGTTTAGCAAGTTGAAGACCAATGAGCAACGCATTGTATTCTGCAACATTATTTGAACATGATTGATCCAGAGAATAAGTCCTCTGAATAGTTAATCCCTCTGGGGATACAAGAACAATTCCAACTCCGGCGACAATATCGCCGTTAGGACCTATTCTAGATGCTCCATCAAAGAATAGATGCCAGGTAGGAACTTCTTCAGAAACCATATTTGAATCCAGAACTTCATCGAGAATCTCATCATATAATTTAGAATCTTCTGGGACTGCATGAGCTGCTAGAAAATCAGCAAAAGCCTGTCCTTTAACCGACTTCTGAGGAATATAATGCATGTCGTATTGGGCTAACAAGATTCCCCAATTAGCAAGTCTAGAGTTGAGAATACCGGGTTTCTTCATCATAATCATGAGTGGATTCACTCTGGAAATGACGTGAATCGTCTGACCGATAATATAATGTCACGTTTTCTGAACATCAAACATTAATGCTAGGCTTTCTTTCTCGATTGGAGAATAACGCGGTTCAGCGCCTGTCATTGTGCGACTGAGATAATAAATGGCCTGTTCATGACCATCTTTATTTTTCTGGGCGAGTAATGCACCAAGAGAATGATCCATAGCTCGAACATATAGGAGAAATGGTATTCCCGAGACGGGAGGTACCAAAACTGGAGGGTTCATGAGGTATTGTTTGATGTCGTCAAATGCTTTTTGACATTCTTCGTTCCAGATGAAAGATACACCTTTCTTCAGAAGTTTGTGGAATGGTCTGCAGCGTCCTGATAAGTTGGAAATGAATCTCCTGATATAAGCAATCCTTCCTTGAAATCCTCGTAGCTCTTTTAAGGTGCGTGGAGGATGCATCTCTTGGATGGCTTTGATCTTCTCGGGATCCACGTGTATACCTTTAGCGGTAATGACGAAGCCGAGAAATTTGCCACTAGAGACGCCTAGAAAGGACTTAGTAGGGTTCATTTTAAGTTGATGCTGACGCATTAAATCAAATATAGTCTTCAAATCTTGGATATGATCCTCCTTTCGTCGACTTTTGACTGCAATATCATCAACATAGCATTCGACTATTTTCCGGAGATGTTCACAGAATATAGTGCTCATTGCTCGTTGATATGTAGCTCCTGCATTTTTGAGACCAAACGGCATCACTGTATAACAATATGTACCGATCGGTGTTCTGAAAGAAGTATGTCTCTCGTCATCTGGAAACATCTTGATTTGATTATACCCCGAATACCCATCCATGAATGACATTCGTTCGAAACCACATGTGTTATCAATCATTACATCTGTAATTGGAAGAGGAAACTCATCTTTAGGACAAGCAGCATTGAGATCACGAAAGTCTATACAGACTCGGATCTTGCCGGTCTTCTTGAGGACAGGAACGATGTTAGCCACCCATTCAGGATGTTGTTCCTCTCTGATAAATCCGGAAGCCATAAGCTTGTTGACTTCATGTCACTCCCCAATCCTGGAATACGTATTTTAATACGTAAACCGATAAACCGTATCTACCTTGTATTTATACTGTATTTATATGCTGTATTTCTTCATGTATTTTCCAAAAATATTCAAAAAATATTATTTCGTAATTTATTATCGGCATTGGGCCTACAGTTTTGGCTCATTTGGGGAACCTATTCTTGGTTCACCTTGGTTCATCATGAACCCATGGGTTCAAGATTCTATATAATAACTCAACTCATTCTCTCTCCTCTCATTTATTTTCTCTCATTTACTTTCCTCCACCAACCAAGGCAAGTACCAACTTGCTCAAGAGATGGATCCATAAATATTGTTGATGATTTCTTACAAAATTATTTGTCAAAATATGTTCTTCTCCTTATTCTATACTAGTTTAGAACTTGAAGTTTTCCATTTTGAAGCTTTAATCTTTGTAGATTTAGGTTTTAGCCATTTTCGGATTTTCTTGGTTTTGATCTAGCAAACTTCATTATTTTCAAGTTTTGATGGTTCCATGTTGTAGAGAATTTTGTTCTACCCCATTTTGACCTAAGGAAGTTCCGATTTGGGCTCCGGATGAAGGTTTTGTGTAGTTTGGAAGCCATGGTTGCTTGGCTCCTCTTCTCGGACAAGTGGAGAAGAAGAGCAGTACTTGACCGCATGAATCTTCATGCGGCAAGTCTCTGGCCGCATGGCCTATCCAGCCGCATGAGACTCGTTCGAGCTCAGCCGCATGGAAAGTCCTTCCTAGTCGCATAAGACTTGCTTGAGTACTTGACCGCATGAATCTTCATGCGGCAAGTAATTGAGCCGCATAGCCTTGTTCAGACCCAGCCGCATGAGCCCCTGTCGCATGGACTTCATGCGGCTAGCCTTCGCAGCCGCATGAGTTCTTTTGCACCCAGCCGCATATGCGCCACTGTTTTGGGCCGCATAAAGCTCATCCGTCATCCAGCCGCATATGTATCGCCCATGATCAGCCGCATAAGGCTTCGTCTGATCCTAGCCGCATATGCTGTTGAACCCCGGCTGCCTGGCGATTGCTCCCTTCGCAGCCGCATACGCTGACACCCCTTCGTCCGCATGAACCCGACCTTCCAGCCGCATGCGTCTTGGGGCTCTCTGAGCCGCATGAGCGTGTAGTCCCAGCCGCATGAACCAGTATTGACCCGGCCGCATGGACTCACTCCCCTTGGGCCGCATGGACTTTTGTGCCCCATATTGTTACTTTATTATTATTATTATTATTATTATTATATATATATATATTATATGCCCATTTTATATCCTTACGCCTTTTGTCCCGAGCATGATATGAGCATTAATGTGACCCCGGAGAACAAAGTGTTCCTACCTGATACATGTACATGAATGTCCCAGTTCTTGTTCATGCTCGACAAAAGACTCGTAACTCCACGTGGCGTATTTGCAATGATGCATTACACTAAGGAGGGTAGAACATGTTGACATACTGATTGACATGGATCCTCTTTAGGGTACTCGTACTAAAGTACGACCTTAGGAGGATAATCATGCAGGCCACAGCATGTGAGTCCAAGATTTTACCTAGGGTTAAACTAGGCAACTAAATATACTAGATGTATGGGGAGGGCAAAATCCCGAGATCGTGTTACACCAGCCGCCTTGAGATGCTGTCTTGACGCGCCGGCTGGTCTCCACGGATACTGTGTCATCTGCAACGAGTGGATGACTGTATCCGATTAATTCCTGCTACATATTATATGTTTTAGTAAGGTGGCCTTGCAAGGGACCTGTGCTCAATCATACCTGTCTACGCGAACCCCTGGGTTGGCTAGCCTTGCTGGAAAGATACGATCTGAGGATTTTCTAATAACATGACACGAGGATAACCTCGTTCCACTAGAAACGCGTAGACTTGATTGGCCGTGAAAACGACTTGCTTGTATCCTATTACCTTCCGTGAGTAACTGAGGGAAGCGGACTGTCATGGTACGTGATCCAACCCATGTTCTTGTTTGATTGTTGGGTTGGTTATCGTACTATGATAGGCTGTGGACCGAAGTTATGAACGGAAGACTTATTCTGGTTGCGAAGTGCTACTTCTGTGAATGACCGAGGAACATGGTTTATCGTGGTACATGATCCAACCCATGTTCTTGTTTGATTGTTGGGTTGGTTATTGTGCTGCGATAGGCTATCGACCGAAGTCACGATCAGGAGATTTTATTGTTTATACCCTTTAACTTATGCGAAAGTTATAGAGTACGACGCGTCCCGACTCCATGCGGCACCTTTTGTCCTTGTTTGGTTGTAAGGGTGCCATATGGGTTCGAGGATGTGGCGCCACCCTATAATGGTAGCATAAGTATTACTATTATCATTCTTTCTATTAACTGGGTTTAGTCTTAACTCTTGTGCCCCTTTGGCGGTACTTGCTATTCGGGGCTGACCCCGCTGGTTTTGTTTGGCCAGATCCCGTAGCAGAGCCAGAGGACACGATCTTCCTCCCTGACATCCATGGTGCATACTAGGAGCATGGCAGTTCGGGGACTCGAGTGGGTTTCTTTTCCACCACTCCTGCTTATACTTTTGCGGCGTTTAGCCCCCGGCACCTGTTAGCCGGATTACTTGATATTTCGTGTCAGTACATAATTGTAATTAAACAGACTGCAGCTGTGTATAATTTTGTACTCCTGACTCTCCGAGATAGCTAAATTATGAAGCTAGTCTCTCATGATCATTTTGATACAGCGTCGGGGATGCCTTACTGCTTTATCTTTAATGCTCATCTTTTGCTGATGTGATTTGATTGATTGAGACATAGAACTCTGTGGGACCATAGGAGACTTGATTGTAGCATGTTCCCCCAGTCTCTCGACAGCCACGATCGCCGTATGACGTTACGTACCTCATATGGTGTAGCTGGCCTAGTCCGTCTCCGTATTTCGGTACTGGGGCGTGACAAGGTTTTAGTGGTGGTCCATGCAGGTCTGATTTTCAGACTTGTGGGATATTGCGAATTATTAGGAGTCTCAATCAAAACTTGTTCTCCTTGAAATTCTGTTTCGAATTCTCTGTCCTTGCCTTGATCTCTAACCTGACTTGCATCCTCGAAATCTTCCTCGTCCGGACTTTATAATCTTATATTCTTCTCTATAGGGGTGCTTCATTCTCAGTAGCGGGTGAGGCCCATGAGGAAGAGCAGCAAGAGCATGGCTCGACTGGGCAGCAACAGGGAAGAGAACCTTCTCCAGTGCAGGCACGAGCAGAAATGGAGCCAGAGGCAGTGCAGCCGCAGGTTATTGAAACTCCAGCAGCACCAGCAGCAACGGTAGTACCAGATACCGTAGCACTCCTGGAGATCATCCGGGGGTTTCTTGTCACTAACCAACAGCAACAGACTCGGCAGCAGGAGCAGAACGTGTTGCTGAACCAAGGGATTCAGTTAGCTCTTGAGAGGAGTGCCGGGGTTGACTCGGGAGCATCAGGAAGGTTCCGTCGCTTGAACCCGAGGTATTTTGATGGCACGGAGGATGCCATCACTGCGGATGCATGGATTCAAGACATCGAAGCCATTCTTGTGGCGGCCAAGGTTCCAGATGATGAGAAGGTTGATCAGGTCAAACTGGTACTTCAGGATCTTGCCCGCGACTGGTGGGCATCAGAAGAAGTTGGTACAAGACACCCTGTTCGTTGGACCACCTTCAGTGACAGATTCAAGGCCAAGTATTTTGGCGTAGTAGCTCGATATGAGCTCCAGCAGAAGTTCATCAGTCTCAAGCAAGTAGGCAAGACCGTAGATGGGTATGCAGCAGAGTTCTGCAGATTGTGCCGTTTCGCGCCAGCAATGGTGGCAACGGAGCCAGAGAAAGCTATGAGGTTCCAGCAGGGACTTCATTTGGAATTATTGCAGCTTGTGGAAGGACACGACTACCAGACGTTTGACGCTGTCTTGACGGCAGCCCGGAGGCACGAGCTTACCCAGCAGAGGTTGGCATCGAGGGCAGGAGGTCAGAAGAGATCTCATTCCCAGGTTGGAGGAGGAGCAATGCAGCGAACATCGGCACCAGCACCCGGTGTACGTATTCATGATGCAGGAGCGCCGCGAAGGACGGCCGTGTCAACTAATACAGCGCCAGTTCGGCATCAGCAGCCGAGGAACCAACAACAGCGTCAGGGAGCACCCCAGGGCTGTACATTCTGTGGGAAGGCAGGGCACACGAGGGAGGTGTGCCGGTCAGCGAATGGCTTATGCTTGAGGTGTGGTAGTTCAGACCACCGTATTTCTACTTGTCCTATGATGCAGAGGCCAGGAGGGCCAGCTCAGCAGTTTCCAGCATTGCCAGCTCCGGCGGCAACCCCGAGTGGAGGGCCAGTATTAGCAGTAAGGCCCCTAGCCCAGCGTCTACCAACGCAGGCTCAGATGTTCCGCCAGGCACAGGAGGCCGAAGGCCCTCAGAGGCAGCAACAGCATGGTCGAGGAAGGCCGCAACAAGGGGCTCCGCGGGGCCAGGCTCTCACATTGACCTTGGGAGAGGCTCTAGCGTCTAGTGACGTGGTGGCAGGTAAAATTCTCATCACCTCATTTCCCGCTGTAGCATTATTTGATTCAGGCGCTACTCATTCATTCATCTCTGCACAATATGCTACACGGATTGGACTAGTGTTTGAGGCATTGCCGGAGAGGATGGATATACTCACCGGCAATGGGCTCGTAGAAGTGAGCAGAGTGCGCTTTTCATGTCCGGTAGTGGTGTGTGGGCATTTATTGCCCGCATCATTGATTGAATTCCCTATGGGGAATTTTGATGTTGTTCTTGGCATGGACTGGTTGAGAGACAGTCATGCGACCATTGATTGTAGAAGAGGTAGGGTCATATTCAGCATTCCTGGGATGGAGCAGTTCATCTTTACTCGAACCTTAAAGAATCAGGCCGGAGGCGTCATCTCAGCAGCAGTGTCAGAGCCAGGACAGATTCCGAGAGTGGTCGAAGATTTTCTCGACGTCTTTCCTGATGAGCTCCCAGGGATACCCCCAGTCAGAGAGGTAGAATTTAGCATTGAGTTGAACCCTGGAACGAGGCCTATTGCAGACAGAGTTTACAGAATGTCGCCGTCAGAACAGGATAAGTTGTATCAACATGAAGAAGAGTTGAAGTCTAAGGGATTCATCCGAGACAGTAAATCGCCCTGGGCCGCACCAGTGATTCTAGTTCCCAAGAAGGATGGGTCGACGAGGATGTGCATCGACTACCGCAAGCTGAATGCAGTAACAGTAAAGAATAAGTACCCGCTACCAAGGATTGATGACCTGTTTGACCAGTTGAGCAAGGCCAGCGTCTTTTCCAAGATCGATCTTCGGTCGGGATACTATCAAGTAAGAGTCCGGGAGCAAGACATACCGAAGACAGCATTCAGATCTAGATACGGGCATTATGAGTTTTTAGTAATGCCCTTTGGACTAACTAACGCACCCGCAGTATTCATGGATTTAATGAACCGCATCTTTCTGCCGTACTTGGATAAATTTGTGGTGGTGTTCATAGATGACATTCTTGTCTATTCCAGCAGTGAAAAGGAGCATGGGAAACATCTTAGGACTGTCTTGCAGACATTGAGGGAGCATCAACTTTATGCGAAGCTCGACAAGTGCGAATTCTGGTTAGATCACATTTCGTTCCTTGGGCATGTAATTTCTGGGGCAGGAGTGTCAGTGGATCCGAAGAAGATTGAGGTCGTAGAGCATTGGCCAGTCCCGAGAACAGTTGCAGAAGTACGAAGTTTCTTGGGATTAGCTGGTTACTACAGAAGGTTCGTGGCGGACTTTGCCAAGATCTCTGCGCCCTTAACGCGTTTGACGCACAAGGACGTGGAGTTTGTTTGGTCAGCTAGCTGTCAGGCATCATTTGAAGAATTGAAGAAGAGGTTGATCTCAGCCCCGATCTTGACGCTTCCGGTAGGAGCGGGAGGCTTTACCGTATATTGTGACGCATCTGGGAAGGGTCTTGGATGTGTATTGATGCAGCATGGAAAGGTGATAGCATATGCGTCTCGGCAGCTTCGAGACCATGAGAAGAATTACCCGACTCACGATTTGGAGTTAGCAGCTGTGGTGTTTTCACTCAAGTTGTGGAGGCATTATTTGTACGGGGATCGGGTAGAGATTTATACTGTTCATAAGAGTTTGAAATACGTATTCACGCAACGAGATTTGAATATGAGGCAAAGAAGATGGTTAGAACTGCTGAAGGATTTTGATTTAGATCTTCAGTATCATCCAGACAAGGCGAATATAGTTGCAGATGCACTGAGTAGGAGAAACAGTACCTTTATCCTGACCTCGCAGAAGCATATTTTAGAAGACCTTCAGAGTATGGGAATCGAAGTAGTTTTGCCAGGGGATATAGGAAGAATGACCAGTATGCAGATTCAGTCAACCTTAGTAGAGAGGATAAGGGCAGCACAAGCAGGAGATCCACAGATTCAGAAGCTGCGGTCGGAGTGTAAATCAGGCCGTAGGAAGGAGTTAGTGATTCATGAAGATGGTACGCTCAGGTTTGAAAACAGACTCTGTGTACCGAGTGGAGACCTTCGGCAAGAAGTTATGTCCGAAGCTCATAGTTCCATTTACTCCATTCATCCAGGAGGAACGAAGATGTATCGAGATATCAGGCAGTTCTTTTGGTGGAATGGCATAAAAAGAGAGATAGCGAGATTTGTATCCAAGTGTCTGGTCTGTCAGCAGGTGAAAGCCGAGCAGCAGAGACCAGCAGGGTTGCTCCAGCCGCTTCCTATCCCAGAATGGAAATGGGAGCACATCACGATAGATTTTGTGACCGGTTTACCTAGATCTCCGGCTGGCAAGAATGCAGTCTGGGTAATAGTAGATCGACTCACGAAGGTCGCTCATTTCCTTCCCTTCCGAGTTGGACAGACTACTGAGCAGTTAGCAGAAATGTACATGAAGCAGATAGTAAGGCAGCACGGTGTTCCAGTTAGTATAGTATCAGATCGGGATACGCGGTTTACTTCCCATTTTTGGCGGAGCTTACACCAAAGTTTGGGAACCAAGTTGAGATTCAGTACTGCTTATCATCCACAAACTGACGGGCAATCAGAAAGAACCATTCAGACGTTAGAAGATATGCTACGGGCATGTACCTTGGATTTTGGCAGATCTTGGGAGGATCACCTTCATCTAGTGGAGTTCTCCTATAACAACAGCTATCAGGCTAGCATTCAGATGGCCCCGTTCGAAGCATTGTACGGAAGGAAGTGCAGGTCCCCTTTGGCATGGGACGACGTTGGAGAACGAAAGTTGTTGGGAGCAGAGATGATCACACAGACTGTAGAGATAGTTAAGTTGGTCAGAGAGCGCCTTCGAGTTGCACAGGACCGACATCGTCATTGGGCAGATCAGCATCGTAGGCCTCTAGAGTTCAGAGCGGGCGACCAAGTATTTCTGCGGATTTCACCTACTCGGGGTATCATCAGATTTAGAACCCGGGGAAAGCTTAGTCCAAGATACGTTGGTCCTTTTAAGATTCTCGCTCGGGTAGGCGATGTGGCTTATCGACTTGCCCTTCCGCCTTCGTTAACTGGCATACATGATGTGTTTCATGTATCCCAGTTACGTGGGTATGTCCCGGATCCGAGTCATGTCCTCGATCATTCTGAGTTAGTCGTTGGTACCGACCTAACTTACGAGGAACAACCCGTATCTATTTTAGACCGGCGAGAGAAGATACTCAAGAGTCGGACGATCAGCCTTGTCCGTGTTTCTTGGAACCATCACTCTCCGGGAGAGTCAACCTGGGAGCGCGAGGACGAGATCAGATCTCGGTATCCGTATTTGTTTGACTGATAAGGTATATTTTTGTACCTTATTGACACGATTCCATGCTTATCTGCACCTGCTTGTTTTGTACCTTGTGATGTATGATAATAACTGCTATGATAGTTAACTTGTATACGATTGTGCCTTGCTTGCCCTGATTTCACTATCCTGTCTTGGCTGGAATTCCGAGGACGGAATTTTTCTAAGAAGGGTAGAGATGTCACTCCCCAATCCTGGAATACGTATTTTAATACGTAAACCGATAAACCGTATCTACCTTGTATTTATACTGTATTTATATGCTGTATTTCTTCATGTATTTTCCAAAAATATTCAAAAAATATTATTTCGTAATTTATTATCGGCATTTGGGCCTAAAGTTTTGGCTCATTTGGGGAACCTATTCTTGGTTCACCTTGGTTCATCATGAACCCATGGGTTCAAGATTCTATATAATAACTCAACTCATTCTCTCTCCTCTCATTTATTTTCTCTCATTTACATTCCTCCACCAACCAAGGCAAGTACCAACTTGCTCAAGAGATGGATCCATAAATATTGTTGATGATTTCTTACAAAATTATTTGTCAAAATATGTTCTTCTCCTTATTCTATACTAGTTTAGAACTTGAAGTTTTCCATTTTGAAGCTTTAATCTTTGTAGATTTAGGTTTTAGCCATTTTCGGATTTTCTTGGTTTTGATCTAGCAAACTTCATTATTTTCAAGTTTTGATGGTTCCATGTTGTAGAGAATTTTGTTCTACCCCATTTTGACCTAAGGAAGTTTCGATTTGGGCTCCGGATGAAGGTTTTGTGTAGTTTGGAAGCCATGGTTGCTTGGCTCCTCTTCTCGGACAAGTGGAGAAGAAGAGCAGTACTTGACCGCATGAATCTTCATGCGGCAAGTCTCTGGCCGCATGGCCTATCCAGCCGCATGAGACTCGTTCGAGCTCAGCCGCATGGAAAGTCCTTCCTAGCCGCATAAGACTTGCTTGAGTACTTGACCGCATGAATCTTCATGCGGCAAGTAATTGAGCCGCATAGCCTTGTTCAGACCCAGCCGCATGAGCCCCTGTCGCATGGACTTCATGCGGCTAGCCTTCGCAGCCGCATGAGTTCTTTTGCACCCAGCCGCATATGCGCCACTGTTTTGGGCCGCATAAAGCTCATCCGTCATCCAGCCGCATATGTATCGCCCATGATCAGCCGCATAAGGCTTCGTCTGATCCTAGCCGCATATGCTGTTGAACCCCGGCCGCCTGGCGATTGCTCCCTTCGCAGCCGCATACGCTGACACCCCTTCGTCCGCATGAACCCGACCTTCCAGCCGCATGCGCCTTGGGGCTCTCTGAGCCGCATGAGCGTGTAGTCCCAGCCGCATGAACCAGTATTGACCCGGCCGCATGGACTCACTCCCCTTGGGCCGCATGGACTTTTGTGCCCCATATTGTTACTTTATTATTATTATTATTATTATTATTATTATATATATATATATATATATTATATGCCCATTTTATATCCTTACGCCTTTTGTCCCGAGCATGATATGAGCACTAATGTGACCCCAGAGAACAAAGTGTTCCTACCTGATACATGTACATGAATGTTCCAGTTCTTGTTCATGCTCGACAAAAGACTCGTAACTCCACGTGGCGTATTTACATTGATGCATTACACTAAGGAGGGTAGAACATGTTGACATACTGATTGACATGGATCCTCTTTAGGGTACTCGTACTAAAGTACGACCTTAGGAGGATAATCATGCAGGCCACAGCATGTGAGTCAAAGATTTCACCTAGGGTTAAACTAGGCAACTAAATATACTAGATGCATGGGGAGGGCAAAATCCCGAGATCGTGTTACACCAGCCGCCTTGAGATGCTGTCTTGACGCGCCGGCTGGTCTCCACGGATACTGTGTCATCTGCAACGAGTGGATGACTGTATCCGATTAATTCCTGCTACATATTATATGTTTTAGCAAGGTGGCCTTGCGAGGGACCTGTGCTCAATCATACCTGTCTACGCGAACCCCTGGGTTGGCTAGCCTTGCTGGAAAGATACGATCTGAGGATTTTCTAATAACATGACGCGAGGATAACCTCGTTCCACTAGAAACGCGTAGACTTGATTGGCCGTGAAAACGACTTGCTTGTATCCTATTACCTTCCGTGAGTAACTGAGGGAAGCGGACTGTCATGGTATATGATCCAACCCATGTTCTTGTTTGATTGTTGGGTTGGTTATCGTACTATGATAGGCTGTGGACCGAAGTTATGAACGGAAGACTTATTCTGGTTGCGAAGTGCTACTTCTGTGAATGACCGAGGAACATGGTTTATCGTGGTACATGATCCAACCCATGTTCTTGTTTGATTGTTGGGTTGGTTATTGTGCTGCGATAGGCTATCGACCGAAGTCACGATCAGGAGATTTTATTGTTTATACCCTTTAACTTATGCGAAAGTTATAGAGTACGACGCGTCCCGACTCCATACGGCACCTTTTGTCCTTGTTTGGTTGTAAGGGTGCCATATGGGTTCGAGGATGTGGCGCCACCCTATAATGGTAGCATAAGTATTACTATTATCATTCTTTCTATTAACTGGGTTTAGTCTTAACTCTTGTGCCCCTTTGGCGGTACTTGCTATTCGGGGCTGACCCCGCTGGTTTTGTTTGGCCAGATCCCGTAGCAGAGCCAGAGGACACGATCTTCCTCCCTGACATCCATGGTGCATACTAGGAGCATGGCAGTTCGGGGACTCGAGTGGGTTTCTTCTCCACCACTCCTGCTTATACTTTTGCGGCATTTAGCCCCCGGCACCTGTTAGCCGGATTACTTGATATTTCGTGTCAGTACATAATTGTAATTAAACAGACTGCAGCTGTGTATAATTTTGTACTCCTGACTCTCCGAGATAGCTAAATTATGAAGCTAGTCTCTCATGATCATTTTGATACAGCGTCGGGGATGCCTTACTGCTTTATCTTTAATGCTCATCTTTTGCTGATGTGATTTGATTGATTGAGATATAGAACTCTGTGGGACCATAGGAGACTTGATTGTAGCATGTACCCCCTAGTCTCTCAACAGCCACGATCGCCGTATGACGTTACGTACCTCATATGGTGTAGCTGGCCTAGTCCGTCTCCGTATTTCGGTACTGGGTCGTGACACTTCAGCTTCAATTGCATCCATAATGTCTGGACGAAATCGTCGCTGTTGCTGTTTGACTGGTTTAGCATTTGGCATAATATTAAGCTTGTGCATTACGATCTTCGGATCTAGTCCTGGCATATCCTCATAGCTCCAGGCGAAGACATCGATGTAATCACGAATAAGCTTGATCATATCTTGCTTATCTGTTTTTGAAAGACTCTCACTGATGAATATTGGTTTAGGGGAACCTTCTTCACCAACATCAATTTGGATCAGTTTATCTTCAGTAGGAGGTTCCCTCTGCTCGAACCTGAATTCCCATTGATTATCTAATCTTTGAGCCCATTATTCTGATTCGGGTGATATTTTAAAATCATCTTCATCTTCATCATTTTCTTGTGGGCCATCAACAGAGACCATATTGATGGATAAAATAGAGCGATGAAGATCGCCAACACTCGTATCAGAATCCCAAGAAAGGGAATCAGAAGACTCAGATCGTTCATCTTCAGATTGTTCGTCTTTATTGAATTTTGACTCTTCATAAAATATATTGATAAAAGGGGTGGGAGCAATGTAACCTAAACCACATTTTGTCCTTCCGTATTTTAATGGAGGAATTCGAACAGGCATTCTTCTTCCTTTTCCATTAAGACTGGTTCTGAAATCATAACCCATATTCTTGATGATATTTTTGGATTGCTGACTGTAGCGACGTAGCTGTAATCTTCCAGTATCGTCATTTATATCATCCTCCTCCAGATTAGGAGGATTCTGAGGTCCTTTATAGAAAAATATTAGATTTTCTCCCTTCTTTCGACTGGGGACCACAAAGTATGATTTCTGTATAGAGTCTAATGATACGTCTGTATGAAGAGCTTGAACAACCCCTATAGTTAGTGGCTCTAAGCTATCTAGCAATTGTAAATAACTTTGTACATAACTACAAACATCAATATACTGCAAAGGAGATGCTTCATTAATACTAGATGCTGTATTTACAACAGAAGGCTGAGCCTTATCAGACTTAGTCAGATTAATGACAAAGGGGGAAGAAGAAGAACAGTTAGAATTTTTGTTTCGATTAAGATCGATAACAAAAGGCTCAGAAGAGGTGAGCTCCCTTGAAGAAGACCGTGGATAAGTAATGCGTCCACTGACTGGAATGACTAGAGTATCTGATCTAGCCTGAGAAGATGGAGGAGGAGTGATGCATCCACTGACAGGAATGATCAGCGAACTTTGTGAAGCTTGGGAAGATGGTACAGTAGTGCATCCACTGACAGGAATTATCAGTGAGCCTTGGGCGGATGATGAAGTAGTACGTCCACTGACCGGAATTATCAGTGAGCCTTCTTCAGATGTTTTAACAGACTGTGGAGGAGTAATACGCCCTTTTACAGGAATAATAAAGGTGTCAACTTTGGATGTCTCATCTTCATTATCCATAGCTTGCAAGACTTTCGAGTATTCATCTTTGTACATGCGAGCGTCATTGAAGTAAGCTTCGACTCCTTTGAATGGGTAAAGATCTGCCACTTCTTTTTGAGCCTCTCCATTATCATCAACATATTTGAAGCACTGATGAAGAGTTGAAGGAACAATATTATGTTCATGCAAGAAAGGTCTCCCCAATAGAGCATTGTACGAGCAACCATGATTGTCAATGATGTAAAAAGTAACCTTAGTACGAAGATCGCCTATTTGAAATTTAAGGCGAATCTTGCCTAAAGGCTCACTTTTTCCTTGAATGAATCCCAAGATGGTAGTGATAGTGCTGGAAAGACTATGCACAGGTATCTTCAATGCATCTAACATAGCCTTTGGCATAATACTGAGAGCGGATCCTGGATCAATCAGTAAACGATCAACCTTCATAGAATCAATATATCCTGTATGATATAAAGGACGATCATGTCGATTATCCTCTAGCAGCATATCGTCCTGCGTAAAGGTAATGTTTGGAATAAATTTCAATACATTATGGCAGTGAGAGACAGGTTCTGTTTCCAACTTTTTGAGGAGAGTTAAGCAAGTTTCTGCTTGTAACAGTGCTTCACTCAAAGTTTCTCGAGTCTCTTTAGAGAGACGTAAGAGTTCGAAGATTGATAATTTAGCTGGGGTATTGGCTAGTTGAGCCAATATATCAAAATTATAAGGCTTTTCAAGTCCTGTAGGGGATGATTTCTTCAATGGTTTGTCGAAGCGGACTTGTTGTTTGCCCTTGTCAGCTGTTGTTGGTTTAGATGGAACTGTCTCAACAGGAACATTTGAAGGTTCTTCAGTAGAGACTGGTGTTGGGGCTGTAGCCGGAGGGACATCAGAGGTTTCTCCAGAAGTGTCAGCATAATCTTTGAGATATATTTTTCCTGACCGAGTTCCAGCATGAACTTCAACTTCAGATTCTGGTTCAGGATCTATCGAAACCATGTTGCAATTCTTCATCTTGCTTTTGGTTCTTTTATGCTTGATGAGAGCTTCGTCCCAGAAGCCGAGACCAACACGAGATTGATTATGTCTCATAGTGAGGGCAAAAGGTGCTCGGAGTCCTTTGCCTGAGTTCAGACCAGGAGCAGTGGCTAGATCATAGCCCATCTTTGCCATTAATTCACGAGATTGTGAACTATATAAATGGAATGCAGGCTTGTACTTATCTTCAAATTGAGGTACAGTTTTTACCTCAATAGGGAGTGAATTTCCTGCCAAGATGAAAGTAGAGGTTAGATAAAAATTGGGTGTAGTACTAGAAGTCACATTGCATGACTTAATTTTCCCGAGTTTCTTTTTAGATGAAGGAGTCTTCCGAGAAGAAGAGGAAGGTGTCTCAAACTCTGTCTTTAAGTCTGGGTGGATCCACATGATTTCTCCCTTCTTAGTTGTGACAGGAACAAGTCCTTCATTCCGTTCTGGTGGGATATTCACCACCTCGAGAGTTGCTTTGGGAATAGAAACAATCCCACTTTCCACCATTAAAGGAGGGAAATCACCGAACTGCATTGAAATCACATTTGTTGTGACTGTCTTGTCTTTGGGTGTTAGTGTCACAGCTCCTGATTTAATCATCTCTTGGATCTTTTCTTTTAATACATAGCAAGACCGGATTGTGTGACCCAGCATTCTATGGTATGGACAGTATTTTGGATGATCTGTTTTATTGGCTTCATCAGGCTTTTTAATTTCTAGCAATTGTATTTTTTTACCTTTGAGCAAGCATTCAAAGATACCCTGAACATCGTCATCATCGAAAGAATATTCTTCTTTCGGTCGAGGAGATCTCTGTTGTTGATTTGTTGGAGCTGAAGTAGCTTGGGTAGTCTTTACTTCTTGACTACTGCTTTGGAGATTGACTTCAAGAGCTTCTTTCCCTTTGCGATTGTTGGGTCGAGTACTATTGCTAGCACTCTGATTTGATTCTTTGGGAGCCATTTGTACCCCCAGACCTTTGAAGGTCTCAGTACTGACTTTGGCAGCTTTGGCACTGATGATGAATGAAGGCCAATCTTGGAACTGAGTGGACCCTGTCCACATGCTGATAATTGGTAAGAGGTTCGACTTGCAAGTGTCGATCGTAACAGCATCGGGAGTTCCAAGAGGCATTTTGAGGGCTTCTCTTCTGAATCTCTCAATGAATTCCTCAGTGGTCTCATTATTCTTCTGTTTGATTCTTATGAGGGCCGACATGGTCATATCATTGAGCCCTTCGTAGAATCGTTCAAGGAATATTTGTTTGAAACCGGCAAATGAAGTAATACACCCGTCAGGGAGACTTCTGTACCATTCATAAGCCGTTCCTTTGAGACATCCAACAAACACCCGAGTAAGGAGGGCATCGCTTGGTTGCAATTGATCAGTCATTACTTCAAAGTGATTAATGAACTGACTTGGGGAAGTAGTCCCATCAAAGAAGGAGATAGTCGGAGGCTTGTATTTAGGAGGATATGATACTTGCTTCCACTCTATCGGGTAAGGTTGCTTGATACCTAACCTTTGTAAACCATCCTTCTGTTTGAATGCCTCAAACTGAGTTTTGAGATTCTTTAACTCTTCTGTAACAATTCCAGAGGATTGTGGAGTTGTGACTTGTTGAGTGTAATTGGGAGGAGGGACTACAGCATATGTACCACCCCCAGCTCCAGAGTGACTTGGGGTGGTTTGTACAGGAACATTAGATTGTACCCCCGGAATAGTAGAGGGTTCGGGGTTTGGAACAACAGGGGTATTCAATACCACTGGTGGTGCTGTCTGTTGTTGAGCCTGCATTAGAGTGTGCATAGCACTCAATGTATCTGCCATAGCTCGCAATTGTTGTTCTAAAGAAGAAATCCTCTGTTCATGAGCCGCATTGCTAGTCGAAGGTTCATGATCACCTTCTGCCATGTAAGTGGTAATCATTCGAGGGATAGACGATGAAACAGTTTGCTCTGAATCATCGCTGTAAGAATCAGTATCTTTCCCGGGACTGTTTACAGGAATTAATGTCGGAAAGTTGGAATCTCCAAGGAAATCTTCCGTGATCTCCGGATTATTACTTGGATGAGAAGAAGAAGAGATTCTGGCCAAGGCTCCGGTCCTGGATCGGGTGCCAAGATAAACACCATCTTCAGAATCTGATATAGCGTCAGACCGGATTCTACCCCCAATATTTCTGGAGGTCATGTTGACAAAAGCATAAAGAGGTTCATCTTCATCTGATGTTGGTTCATATTGAATCCGTTCGAAAACAGACCGTCTTTTCGGTGAACAACAACATTGGATGACAACCCGAGGTTGGAAGTCACAACCATGCTTTTCATGGCGAATATGGGCAATGTCATAGCCAGATGGAGTGTCGATTCTCCGTTTGTTTTGTAAATATTCCCGGAGATCTGTAGGGATAGATTGGGAAGTACTGGAAGATAGTTTCTGTGTAGAAACTTGTCTTTTGTTCTTTTGTCTTCTTGGTTCTTGAGTGTATAGAGACCGATTAATTTGAGCCACATAGTTCCTGGCATATTCAACATCAGGGTCTAGTACACTTGTCTCAATTTGATAAGACTTTTTAATACCAGAAGCATAACTGTGGTGATTTTGATTAAGCTTGTTACGAAGATCCGTGGGAGATATGACTTTGGTATCAGTCTTGGATACTTGTAACTTGCCTTTCTCAGATCGAGAAATTTTGAGAGAAGGGAGATGAGTATTATTCCGACTAGGAGTCGGTAATAATCCATCTTTAGAGGAATTAGCCAAAAGGCGTTTTCCTTTGTTTGAGCTAGTAAAAGTACTAGTCAAATTAACTCCAGAGGTAAAGACCTCAGAAGTAGAGGAATCGACTAAAGAGTCTTTCTCCTTGGTTGGCACAAGATGCGCAAGTTGTGGGGGAATCATTTGTAGGTTCTGTGAAAGAGAACCCCCAGTCTGATTTTGAGAATCAGTCAAAGGACTGTATCTGTCAGCATACGCCGACTTTTTGTTAGCATATGCTGGCTTTTGCTTAGCGTACGCTGCCTTCTTGTTGGCATACGCTGGTCTTTGCTCAGTGTACGCTGCCTTCTTGGTAGCATACGCTGGCTTTTGCTTAGCGTACGCTGACTCTACCGCATGCTGCCCTCTGACTGCTGTACACACAGAGTCATCAATAGCTAAAGAGCCGACTGCTGTCGTAAGAGCAGAAGGAGAAGGGACTTTGACATGTCCAGAGATGGTTTTCCTTGGATACACTGACTTGGTTAAAGAACCAATTTTGTCAGCGTGACTAGGGGAAACCATTGTTGCTGTGTTCAGGGAAGCAGAAGTGTGCTTTGTTGAAGTTGAAGATGTGTTCTTGTCAACGTGAGAAGTGACAGGAACATCTCGGGCTGTCGAAGAAGACTTGGGGACATAGACAGAACGTCCCGTCTTCTTGGCAGCAGGAAGAGCGGTGGAAGCAGTTCGGCCCTCCTTCGCCTTGAGCATTTCTTCGTAAGCAGATTGGTCGAATTGTACGACCATCGTCTTCTTCGTCGAGCCGATCGACGAAGTATCGCATTGAGTTGTTGCTATCTCGTTGGAGGAGACAGCTTTCCCCAGCAGAGTCGCCAATTTGGTTTCCATAAATAAATTCACTTTATTTATTTTGTATCTGAGAAAATTACAACTGTAGGAATCTAATCTAGAAGACGATTACTTTATCCCTTGGACGATGCGATGAAGAAAACTCGAACTTCGAAGAACTTGGACAGCAACTGGGCAATCTCTCTGTTCTCTCTAAAAAAATGACCTGTCCTCATGAAGGTGAAGAAACTCTCTTTTATAGAGTTCTGGATAACTGTCCTGAACCATACGCTCAGGTAGTTACTTGACGTGTGCAAAACTGCAGGGACGCGTGGCAAATTCTGACGAAGACACGTTGGCGTGCGGTTGAGAGTAGTGGAGCACATTCAGGAGAGATTAATGGTATGAAGGCCACATTGCATAACTTCTGAATAAATGGGTAACTGAGTACAGGACACGTGAGAACGTATGTTGACTGTACGTTGAAAATCATCCTGGATACAACTGCTGTAGAGTCATACGCTAGCTTTTGAAGAGGAGTCATACGCTGATTTGGACAGCGTAGTGCCATAGAAAATCCATACGCTCACTTTATGGGCAAGGAGTCATGTGAGGTCCATACGCTCACTTGGCTGGGTGAAGGAGTCATGTGAGGTCGATACGCTCACTGGAGAAGTGGCCACGTGGCTATCATCAATCTTCTTTGGTACACCATATCTTCCCATAACTGACAAAATCTTCTCGAGCGTCGTGACTGCGGATTTGACGACTGACAGACTGTCAAAACTGACAGTAATGATGGCTTTTGTATTTATGAAGGCTGCTGAGTTGTCCTCGTAAAAGACAAAACCGACTCTTCGAAAACCTATACGACGGTTACTTTTCTCGTGACAGCTGTCTTTGCACGAAAGATGAAGTGTCAGATTCATTCCTCATTTAAACATATGCTGTGCTGTCACTTCAGTAAATAATAAAATATTTACTGAGCGTATGGCTTTTGAATGAGCGTACAACTCTGAACTGAGCGTATGGCTTCAACTAACATCTGTCTTTTAAGCGTATGGATGAAAATGACAGCGTGTCATAATTTTCCACATCCTACAGTCGTGACTATTACGCTATCTCCGGGTGCCATCGGAGAATGTTGGTTGCACGAAGTGCAACGAGTTATGGAATGCTGGTCGTACGAAGTGCAACGAATATGGTGATGTTGGTTGCATGAAGTGCAACGATATGTGTGGTCGGTCGCACGAAGTGCGAGGAGCTGTGTTGTTGGTTGCACGAAGTGCAACGGGTCGATATGTGAGGCGATACGTGTTATGTTGCTATGAGAACGGTTATGTGTTGTTGGTTGCACTGAGTACAGCAAGTCGTGGATCGTTCGTTGCATCAGTGCGGCGAGTCGATATGGTATGATGCGTGTTGTATGGCTATGCGGATGGATAGCGATATATTAAGCGAGATTGAGTAATGACCTTAAGTATCGAGAATGAGTTGTTGTACGAGTTGCAACGAGCGAGATTCGAAAGATCGTGGATGCGATAATAACGAGTCGGGTTGGTCGCTAAGTCGAGTTGAGTAGGCGAACGTTTATGTTGGCCGAATGTCGCGTTGAGCTTTGAATAAGCAAAAGTTGCGGGTGTGATCGATATGATCGCCATGGTACGGCTAGATCGAATGTATGTCGAACTTGAGCGAACGATAGGGCATGTTGGTTCAGTTGTTGTGCCAACTCGAGTAAGAAGAACGCTAGAGCTGGGATCGAAAGGATCGCCATACGGGATAGTTGATTGGAGAATAGATGTCGGACCTATGCGGAGTGTAAAGTTGAATATTGACTCGATTTCGAGTGGTATATGCAATACCAATTATGCGATCAGTGTAGCGAAATATTGTATCGATAACGATAGGCTCGATCCTGAGTGGTATATGGAATACCACTTAGCGATAGCTATGTTAAGTCGGTTGGTGACTTATGATAGGTTACATTGGAACGATTGTATTGTTACGATATGTTTGTCCTCAACAGATGGAGTAGTGCCGAGACTCGAATAGGAGTGACTCAATAGAAGTCGATGCAAGTATGCCTCGATGAATTGAGTTGAACGATTATGTGTGAAGTCGTGCCTATGGATGATACGTCGAACGAAAATTCGTTAAGTGTAAGTCGATTGATAGGCTAAGCATAGCGAAGGAATGTTATGTTGAGGAAGTGGTCGATCCGGTCGAGTTTACGTCGAGTTAGTACGGAAGCTTGTTCGGAAACGTGCTGAGTAGGTGCGCGAACAAGCTGAGTAGGTGCGGAGAAATCGTGCGAACAAATTCGAGTTAGTGCGATGAGTCGGTAGCACGATTGGAGGTGCGAGTTAGGAATATAAGAATGGATACATGAATTGGAAATTGTGTCATAATGATGGTAGTTAGCTACAACGGAATGGATAGTAATGTGCGCAAGACTTGATTCGTATTCAAGTTCGGATGATAACAATGATTGCAACGAATTGGAGCTTATGCGAGACAAAGATGTTCAAGTTATGCATATCGACGATAGTATTGAGGCGTATCAAAGACGATATGCAATAACTCGGGGATACTCTGATCGAATGAACGAAAATTATGTTTAGCATAATTGTTGGATGAATAAGATACAATTTAAGTTAATGGCAGTTTGGATGATGACGGTAGGAATGCTTCGAGAAATTGAGAGTGGATGGATATTGCTTGGATGAAAACGAAAGTGTCTGGATTGCTTCGCGGATAACCACTATGTTGACATTCTTGTCTTGAGCGAGCGCAATACCAGCCTCGCACATGCGTCACGTCAAATTAGAACGATCATTTCGCGTGAGCGCTGGTATGGTGATTCATCCAGCGGGGATGATCGAACTTGCGAGGCGTGACAAATTTGATATGGACTTATGGTTTGATGCAAAGGTGGAATTGAGGATTGTACAATAAGCCTAGAGTGTGCCAGATATTGAGCGGGTAGATGGACTCGTACTGTGGCGAACAAATGTTGTTCGGTTTCGAAAAGTGTCGACGGTAATGCATGAGTGATTCGAGTAGTAACGACGCACAAGCGCATGAATCATTCGAGTAGCAACGACGCATCAGTTGCACATGAATGGATAAATTATGGATTGGTATGTCGGATTGGGTAAAGTCCCATAGAAATTGTCAGGAATTGATTTGGCTCTGCGATAGGATATAGCATGGTTCGTTGTAACTGTCCCTCGTTGATGATCTTCAATTATCGAGCATAGTTTCGGGGCAGATGATCCTAGAAGACTTGACCGCCAAATCAAGTGAATGTTGAAGTCCCATAGGATGACCCTAAAGAAGTCGCATAAGAAATTGTGTCGAGGATAAGGAATGATGTAGTACATGTTAAGAATAAGTCTAAGCGAGTGAGTATCATGATTCGGAAGTTAGCGAGTACTAGAATCGATATGGTCAGAAAAGTTATCTTGGATCGAATAGGTGTTGAGGAAACGTGATTAGCATAGAGATGCGGTAAGGCGATTGCAAGAATTCGACAATGCGCAAGAGCGACGGATAGTAGAACGACCCTAAGAGTTGTGTCGTAGATCGGCTTGAGTAACTGTTAGGCTATGTGTGTTGAGCGTACGATTTAAGTTATATGACGAACTAGTCGGGATTGATTCGAAATTGAGTAAAGGATTCGTACTCGGTCGAGAATCGGGGATGAGCGTATCGTAAGAGACCTTGGGTCGAAAAGATTGTTGCCTTTGAGCATCGTAAACTCAAGTTGACCTCTTATGTCGGGAGAACGCGAGCATGATGTCTGGATAAGTTACCTAGCGGGGGTAGCCCCAGACGCGATGCATAAGAAGTTCAGAAACGTTGGTCGTGTTGGGATAGTTGTGTGCGAGACTTAGTACGAATTGTAGGCAAAGAAATTTGAGACATGTTGGACTCAGTCCATGTCGTTAAGGCCAAGTGCTATGAATGATTGGATGAAAGACTTGATTTATGCGAGAGATAGGAAACGGTTGGACGAATAGGCGTTGCGGAGAATTGTTGTGATCGGATACACAATGACTTAATGCAATACGAGTGTTAGATGACCGGCGAGAAACTTATGAGATCGAAGTTATGGTTTGAATTAAGTTATGTGCAAGATGTTGGAAGATGATCGCATGTTATGGAATAAACATACGAGGAGTATTTTGGGAATAGGCGCTAAGATATGACTATGTCGAGTACGGACTGATTGATGCTTGAGGATTTAAGTTGAGCTTGTTAGTTGTCCCGATATCCTACAACCGAGCTTGGCTGAAATGCATATATTGGTGGGACGCCTAAAATATGTGTATGATCCAAACTAAGTTGTATGATTCCAACGATAGTAGCACGAGATCGTGAAACAATCTGGCGAGACACTTGGATTTAAGTGTTGGTTTCAGTTCGAGGACGAACCTGATTTTGAGTGGTATATTATGTAATATCATGCTCCGCAGGTGTAATACGATGAGTCGTTGACTCGAAGAGTTGCGTTGACCCGATGAGGTATCGATACGAATCGATGCAAGAAGTTACGTTGGCCAAAGGTAAGCTTTGAGTCGGTTGGAATCTATGAATCGAATTGATGCAAAGGAAAGAGTCCCGTTGAGCAAGTGCTGATTTTTGTTGATCTGGTGTGCAGGCTATGCTTTTACGCTGGACGATAAAAGGTCGGTATTTTGCCTTATGCAGTAAAGTGTCCGCAAAACCAAATCGTGGCCTTGCAACAGATTGTGGCATGGGTGCGATAGGCCAAATCAACCGAGTAGTTCAAAGGAATGGCTAAGTCCGGGAGTTAGCTATGCGATCGAGTTATGGAAGCGAGATGCTTCAATCGGCGAGACGACAAGGCGTATCGGCTTAAGGTGGGCGGGTTCTTGACTCTCTCTCCCTATTCCTTTACGTCTAATAAAATATGTCATTGTATGCATAAGATGTTATCGAGTTAGCGAGCGTGGCTCGGCAACGAAAGGTCTAAGTATGTGTTGAACATTAAGGTAGAACATTGAACAATCGAACAATTGAAGCGACGTGCATCAAGTGTACGAGTCGTGGTAGGGCGGCGATGCTAGAACATTGAAAGACAATATGAGATGTGCATCATGTGCACGGCTCCGAGAATATTGAACACTAGGCGTAGAACATTGATTACGACGCTGAGCGTGCCTTCGTGCACGAAAGCTATGAAATGACTGAGTAACTACGGAATTAGGCTATGAGAATAACTTACGAATGGTACGCGCTGAATATGAGTACGAGACGACTAAGCCGTTGGGCGTCGTGCATCAATATGGATGTGTTGGGGCATAACGCCGACGGAGCTCCCAATATGGATGGTGGATTATGTTATGAGACGCGAATATGTTTATGGTGCGAGACAATATTTATGGAACGGAGGATTGGTTGGAACGATATGATTTGTATGCTATGGTACGTATTGCATGCTCAATGGACTCGGATAGCCCGTGCACGGGTGCGGCTTCCCTCGGACGGTTACGACCGGGGCACCGGGACCGTTCGGCCTAGGAGGGAATTATGTGTGGTATTTATGGTGCACATCATTTGAACGGATTGCGACCGTCCAGTGCTGTGATAAGCTATGATATTCGTAAGTTTGGAATCCTTCGGATACTGGGCTAGCAACCCGTATCGAAGTGATCGTAGGCTTACACATAAGAGATGCCAAGTCCATTACGGTGCGAAACACCGTGACCTTCATATAGATAGGGCCGGTGGGCTGAGATGAGAGCTGGGTGCAGGCGCAGGGCCTGCCACACGTATGCATATGTTTACGGTTATGATTGGTCAGTTGCATGACTCGTATGATTGCTTATGTAAGTTCTAACCATGGCAGGCTAGGCAAAGAGGAACGGGATGTGCACGAATCACTATGTTTACGTTTCAGATTATGTTTAACTGTATCTGCTGCAGGAATACGGTATGGAACACATTATGATAAGTTGCTATATATGAAGATTGCCATAAAATTGATCCTAAGGCTAAGTAGAAAGATCACCAAATAATGATGTATGTTTCACTAAAGATATTTAGTGTTTGGTTTGGGTGCGAGCGGGTCTTGGCTGCGAAAACCTTAAATTTCTACACCCGAGAAATATATCCAAGTCAGACTATATGTCCTTACCATGCTGGCTAATATGACTGTAGAAGACTAGATTCCATAACTTAGATGACCTAGCCCATATAATTTCATCTTGACAAAATTTAATTTAAATCAACAATGGATACCCAAAAATCAAATTTATCAACGAACATCAAGATTCAAAAATGAACAAAAATCCATTAAATCATATAAATACAAACTCAAATTCAACCATAATCCATCAAAATCAAATTCAACAACAGAAAGTAAAGATAAATCAAATCAAGGGAAGAAGAGTTTTCAAATTGAAGTTAAAATAAGATTCTCAAGGGTCATCCCAGGAATCTCTCAAGGGATCCTAACTGTGATTGAGTACCTTCAAAAATATATCCTAATCCTACTGCAGGCTGTAGTGGTACTCTAGTTCGAATACCACTACACAAACTCGACCTGCATGGGCTACCACTAAAAACGTGTCATGACCCGCACCCTAGAGTTAGGGCACAAGACGTGGGTACGTCCAGCCTACGCCGCAGTGTCAGCGGTAGAACGCTGTCCTAGGTCACAACATCTAACAATAATATGCTAAGCAGTTTATACTCCCCGAATGGGGGTGACATAGCAGATACAGTCTCCATCACATCTAAGGTAGAGCATAATGAAAGATAGATAAAACATGAAATCTAAAAGGGATACAGCAGATAGAAGCCTAAGTGTCTAAGATACACAAACCCAGAAATATATCTCAAAGCTCAAATACAGTAATCCATAAAATAAATACAACTCCAGACAACTGAAATAACTATCTAAACAACCTCTAATGTGTCTTCTCTAGGCTAGCAGGCAACCTCCAAACTATCTGTAAAATTTATCAACAAGTCCAGTCAGGACAGGAGCGAGCACAATACATCTCAACAAGTTATAGCAGGAAAGAAAATGTAATCATGCTAAAGAATAAAATACAGGATCTAAAGAATAGCATAATGTAAGAGAGAGACTGTGAGTAAATATCTATGATATATATAAAGAGAGACAATACTAGTGATTCAGAGAGTACTGGATAAACATGTGAATGGCTAAGGACTGATTCATGATTACACTACTTGGAATTGATTCATGATTACACTACTTGGATTTATTCACATGTTCATTTACACTCCCCCATCCCCAATCAATACACAAAGATCTATTCAAGTTACGTTAAGATTCATGATTATACTACGTTGCCCATAAAGGGTGATTCATGAATTGATTCGTGAAGGCTCGGTGATCATGAAGGTACATGAGTCACTAGCTGATTCCCGAAGATTCATGATAATAGAAGCATGAGATACGTGATGTAAGTGAAACACACAGGACAAAAGTATCTGATGCTCCCGAGAGGGATAACATCTCATGAAGGGATCCATATAGTACCAATCCGTGTTACCAACGTGTCAGCATCAAATAAGATAGTCTAAAGCAGAAAATATAATCCTAAACATGATATGAAATGATCAGAGAATGTACTCGCCTGCTATCTGAATGTCCAAAGGAAATGTACTATCCGATGAGAGGTGTCTGGCTCCTATTTAGAACAGCACAAGTCACAACAAGTCCAAAATGGTAAAATAAAGCTCTACTATGCATTCTACATGATTCTAGGTCATTTTAGGTCAAAGTCAACTCTGGTCAACCGTACTAGTCAAAATAGGTTAACTTAGGCAGTACTAAGTCTAAACCTAGACTAACAAGTCTCATTAGGTCTAACCAAGCCTAGACTAACACTCACACAAAATCACAAAGCTACACAAGTTATCAAACACACATTACATATATATTCATATATATTTTTATTACAAGCAAGGTGCATAAAGACAAGGAGTGAGTGATACATGAATGTATATGTAATGATACAGGAGCCGAAGTGGTTGCTGGTGGCTCAGCACCGAGTGGCAAGGATACACAGGTAGATGCAGAAGTATTGACAGGAGAGTCCGATAGGGGTGATGCGGATACTACTAATGATACAGGGGATACAGTGTTGCCAGAGGTGCCAGATAAGGTAGTATTGGGAAGAGGAATGAGAAAGAAATCACAGCCAGTGCGATTACAGAATTTTGTGACGAATGCTGTTCGAAGTAAAAGCTCCCCCTTCACCACAGTTCATCTGTTCCCGTCACTTCCTCAGGTACTTCGTATCCTCTAACACAATTTCTAAGTTATGACATATTTACTGCTGAACACAGAGATTTTCTTGTAGCTATCACTGCCGGTGTTGAGCCTACTTCATATCGCCAGGCCTTGCGAGATTCAGGCTGGCGCGCAGCTATGCAAACTGAAATACAGGCTCTGAAAGATAATGGGACATGGAGTCTCGTCGATTTGCCTCATGGGAAGAAAGCATTGGGAAGTAGATGGGTGTACAAAATAAAGTACAAATCCGACGGCAGTATTGAGCGCTTAAAGGCACGGCTGGTTGTGTTCGATAATCATCAGGTTGAGGGGATCGACTATTCAGAAACATTTGTCCCGGTAGCTAAGATGCCTACAGTTCGGACGTTCTTGGCTGTTGCAGCTGTGAAAGGCTGGACTTTGCACCAGATGGATGTGCACAATACTTTTCTTCATGGAGATCTGACAGAAGAAGTGTCACGACCCGCACCCTAGAGTAAGGGCACGAGACGTGAATACGTCCAGCCTACGCCGCAGTGTCGGCGGTAGAACGCTGTCCTAGGTCACAACATCTAGCAATGTAAATATCTAAACAGTTTATACTCCCCGAATGGGGGTGACATAACAATAGAAACTCAATCACAACTAAGGAAGATATAGCACGATATGAATAGAACTCAAGGAAATGAAATAGATAAAACCATAGTCTAAGATAATCCCAGCAGTACAAGTCTCAAATAAAAGAATATATACAAAACTGATCTCCAGAATAAGAGTCTAACTAGAACATGATCCAACTACATAGATAAAAGCCTAAAATCTAATCTAGGCAGTCGGGGAAAGGTCCTCAGCTACTGCTGGATCCTCCTGAGGGTCCAGCTCACAGGTGTCATCAAGGGCTGCCCCGTAATAGGTGTCCAGGCAAGCCTCCTCCTCGTCCTCTGTAATATTTCAACAGGTCCAGTCAGGACAGGAGCGAGCACAGTACATCTCAACAATTCATAGCAGGTTAGAAAATATAAACATGCAGTAAAGTAAGATACAAGTACTGAAAGAAAAGCAGTATGTAAACATGAAGAGAACTGTAATGTAAATATCTACTATACATAGAGAACTAGCAGTGACTAGTGAGTCAGAGTACAATCATGAACATGTAAATGGCCTGGGATGATTCTGATGCTACACTACGGAATGATTCTGATACTACACTATTGGTGTATTATTCACATGTCCATTTATACTCCCCCGTACCCCCAATCAATACACAAGGATCCAGCCAGGTTATGTTATATGATGCTATGTAACAGACCCCGAAGGTGATGGACCCCGAAGGTGATACATAGTAGTCCCATGAATGGGATAAGGATTCTAGGAAGACTCTACGATCATAAGAGTATATGTCGTAAGTGATCAAAGAACCAATGAAGCATGTGATACGCCATGTAAGTGAAACGCACAGAACATGTAGTACCTGATGCTCCCTAAGGATAACATCTCAAGAAAGGATCCATATAGTACCAATCCGTGTGACCAACGTGACAGTACAAGTAAAGTAATCTACTGCAGGAAATAATTCTAAACAGGATATGAAATGATCAGAGAATGTACTCGCCTGTAACTGAGTGTCCGGTATGAAACGTACTGCCCAAGGAGTGGTGTCTGGCTCCTAATCAGAACAGCACAAGTCACAACAAGTCCAGAATATCAAAATGGAGTCCTACTATGCATTCTATATAATTCTAAGTCAATATAGGACAAAGTCAACTCTTGGTCAACTTTGGTCAACTCTAGAAGTCAAACTAGGTCCACCAAGTCTAAACTAGGCTAAACTCACTAGCTAGGTCTAATAAAGCTATACTAGACTCTAACAAGGCTATACTCACAACATTCAAGAATTCATAATACCTATGTATATACACTATATATATAGATACACAAAAAGAGCCACACTAGGCATTAGGCTAAACACTATGCATTCTACACATAGATATGTCACTCACACATATATACATTACACATATGCATATAGGCATATAATATACTCATGAAAACCTATGGGAAGAAAACATGTGTAGGTGTGTGAACTATTGTGTAGAAAAGTAGCTAACAGTGCTAAGAACAGTCCTCACATGAACTGGAAAATCAAGTGTAAAGGTGTACTGTTGTGTCTGTGTATAGGAGGCTTAGTGTGAAGTGTGTCACAGGAATACAGTCAAATGTGTCAATGTACACAGCAGGAAATAACTTGGAGAAGAAACATGTAAACTAGTGTGTGTGTGTAGGCAATATGACAGTTAGAAAATGTGCAAGAAATACAGGCTGTGTGTGGACAGTGTATTAAGAGCAGGAAATACATGGCAGCAGCAAGTAAGACTGTGTGTGTGTGTGTGGAAAAGGTATGTGCACAGGAATAAGAATGAAGGGGTGTGTAACAGGAAAAAAATGGAGTGTGTGCATGCTCAGAAATATGCAGTGCTAGCAAGTGTGGCCTGTGTGTGCAACATTCAGGGAAAAATAATCTGTGTGTGTGTGTAGAGTGTCCAGAACAGTGAGAAGAGGATGAGGGTGTAACACAAGTGACAGTACCAAAATTAAGAGTTGTGTGTGAAACAATTCACAAAATCAGTGAACAAATATTAAAACCATATTGAGGAAATCTGGACTTATCCCACATCTCAGAAATGGAAGAATCTAACAGTTTACACCAACTAGGATTTGGTCCTCATAATTCCCAGATTCTACACTACCCATATGAACAGTACTAAACAGGGACTTCAACAGTCCAATGCAACAACTGGAATGATAAATCCCAACCCATCCTCTTAACCACAGACTTAACATATCAGGAATTCAAGAACTTAAAGTGACAGGGGATATCATAACTGGAATGAAACTAACACTAAAGTTTACTTGAACAGTCAATGTACTGAACTCCCACATGAACTCAACCCAAACTATACAATCCCACGTACATTTCAACAGGTAAATTATTTATCATAGGCCAATAACCTGTGGAAATCATGAGACAGTAATAAAATACAGATTGATATAGAATAAATGGTTTAAAAGTGAAGAACAAGTGTTGTGTCACATGTGTATCAGGAATCACAACCCACATCTCAAATTCGAAACCACAACTCCTTAACATCCTAACCAATTGCAAATCCTATCATAATAGTTAACATAATATTTAGAACCTAATAATCAATAAAAACACATTTAAAACCATTCAAAATCGAATTAAACAGAACCAACAACCTGTGCACTAAACCACACAGTGAAATGCACGTGCACACGCAAAAACGTGTCCGACACGACACGAGGACCCACAAAACTTCGGGGGCCTCGTGTCAGACACTGCCCGCACCCAGGTGTCAAGTTACACGTGTCCAAGTGGTGTACACTGTGCGCAAAGCACCCCGAGTAGCAGGGGATAGAACAGTCCCGAGCCCACTGTACGCACGCGTGTCCAGACCATTTTGCACCCGACACGGACACAAAAAGGCCATAGTCCCTTCATGAAGATTGAAGAGCACACCAAGATCTACAAACCTATTCAAACAGAAATTAAAAATAACAAAATCGAATCCTCAGAGGCATTTGGTCGAACACCTAGAATACTAGGCTGATACGTGTCCAATACGGACACGAAACGAATCCAAATCCTAGGTTTAAGCTATCCTACAGTAGGGGTAGGGCTAGGGCCTTCCTAAAATGGATTTGGACAGAATTTTAATGGACTATTGAGAGATTTACCTATTGATTCACAAAGGGTGGAAAAAGCCTCCAAAAGCAATGAGCTCCTCAAGCAACAAAGTGTCCAAATTGTTTCTTCCTGCACAACAATTAATTCCAGCAGCAAGAGGAAGGAATTTAGGTTCTAATGGAATTTGTTTGAAGGAAAAAGGAATTAAATTGGATTTCTTATGATTTTTGAAAGATGTAACTCACCTTCTTCCTTAGAAATGTGCTAGAACCCTAAAAGAGGCTAGCCCTAAAAACTAGGAGGGATTAAATAGGAGGGAATCCCTAGGTTCAGCTAGGGATGGCTGACCACTTGGCTTTGGGTTAGGGTTGAGCTAGGTTTGAGTCCAATCTAGCTAAGTCACATAATGACTTGTGAAACCACAAGCCATTCACCAAATCAAATGATTTCTAAATTTCTAATTCTAGTTCTATGAATCACTAACCACTAACTTGAGTCACACTAGGTTAGACTAGGGTCACTTGACCTAACCAAGCCCAACTAACCATGGTTAGTTCCTAGGTTGGTCTACATGAGTAAAACTGGCCAAAAATCAAACTAGTCCAAATAAATCCAAAATAATTTCTAAAAATTCCCATAATTTCTAATTAATACTAATAAATTTTATTTACCCCAAAAATGACAAAAATACCCTCACACTAGAAATGTGGTAGTGACAAATCTACCCTCCTTAAAAGAATTTTGTCCTCGAAATTGAAAGGCGAAACGCAACTTATGAGAAGGATAGAAAGTATACCTCAAGGTCCAAAAAGATAAGGGTACCGCTCGCGCATCTCATCCTCCCGCTCCCAGGTAGACTCTCCTGGAGAATGATGCCTCCATGCGACGCGTACCAAGGGTATCACCTGGTTCCTCAGAACCTTCTCCCGTCGATCCAAAATCTCCATAGGCTGCTCTGGATAGCTGAGAGAAGGGCCCACCTCAATCTCCGAATGATCGAGCACATGGCTAGGGTCAGCCACATACCGTCTCAACTGTGATACATGAAATACGTTGTGGACCCCCACAAGTGCAGGCGGCAAGTCTAGCCTGTAAGCCACGTCACCGACTCTCCCGCTGATAACGAAAGGGCCGATGAAGCGCGGGCTAAGCTTTCCGCCTCCACCAAAACGTATCGTACCATGAGTCAGAGATATCTTCAAGAAAACCTGGTCTCCGACCTAATCACAAGCAAGGTCTCAATTAATAATAATAAATAAACATGATCAAAAATCACAAACAATAACCTAAATCTAATCCTACTCTAATCTGTACCTCAAACTCCAAGGGTCTCCGGTGGCTATCGGCCCAGTGCCGATGTCTGTCCTGCGCCACGCGAAGTTTGTCCCTGATAAGCTTCACCTTCTCGGCCGCATCCACAATCATCTCTGGCCCCAGCAAAGCTCGCTCACCAACATCATCCCAGGATAAGGGTGTACGGCACCTACGCCCGTACAGAGCCTCGAAAGGTGACATCTCGATGCTGGCCTGGAAACTATTGTTATAGGCAAACTCCACCAAATGAAGATGATCCTCCCAGGAACCTCCAGTCCAGGACGCACGTCCGCAGCATATCCTCGAGAGTCTGAATAGTCCGCTCTGACTGTCCGTCCGTCTGGGGGTGGTATGCAGTACTAAACTTGAGCTGAGTGCCCAAGCTGGTCTGCAGACTCCTCCAGAAATGGGAAGTAAAACGGCTATCCTGATCTGAGACGATGCTGACCGGAACTCCGTGGATCCTGACTATCTGCCGCATATACATCTCCGCCAGCCTCTCTGTAGATGTACCCACCTTGAATGGCAAGAAATGGGCCGATTTGGTCAACCTGTCCACGATGACCCAAATCGCGTCTTTTCCTCCTGGAGTACGCAGCAATCCTGATACGAAGTCCATCGTGATATGCTCCCATTTCCACTCGGGAATGGGCAGCGGCTGCAACAATCCACCGGGCCTCTGTCTCTCCGCCTTGACCTGCTGACAGACCAAGCACCTCGCTACGAAGTGGGACACCTCCCGCTTCATTCCTGACCACCATACATGCTCCCGCAGATCTCGATACATCTTGTTGGCACCCGGGTGTATAGAGTACTGGGATCTGTGGGCCTTCTGCAAAATCTGCTCTCTGAGCTCCCCGCTAGGCACATATAGCCTGGCACCGTACCTCAGGGCACCATCCTCTGCAAGTGAGAACTCAGGATCCCCCACTCCCATACTGACCTGCTCTCTGATACTCTGAAAAGCCACATCCTGAAACTGAGCCGCCTTGATCTTATCCATCAAGTCTGACTGAATCTGCATCCTCCATAGCTGCATCTGTACTCCCGGCACGATCACCTCAATCCCAAGGCTCTCCAAGTCGGCAAGCAAATGCCGATCCATGGTCAAACATATGGCCGTCGGATACCTACTCAAAGCATCGGCAACCACGTTGGCCTTCCCTGGGTGGTACTGAAGTAGGATGTCAAAATCCTTCATCAACTCCAGCCATCTGCGCTGCCTCATGTTCAACTCCTTCTGAGTGAACACATACTTAAGGCTCTTGTGATCTGTAAAGATCTCCACCCGCTCACCATACAGATAATGCTTCCACAGCTTCAAAGCAAAAATCACTGCTGCCAGCTCCAGGTCGTGGGTAGGGTAATTCTTCTCATGGGGACGTAACTGCCTGGAAGCATAGGCAATTACCTTCCCGTATTGCTGCAACACACAACCCAGCCCCTTCCCTGAAGCATCACTATAAATAGTGAATCCACCTGATACCGAAGGCAACGTCAGAATCGGAGCTGTCGTAAGCCGCTTCTTCAACTCATCGAAAGCCGCCTGACACTCCTCTGACCAAACATACTCAGCATCCTTCCGGGTCAACCGTGTCAACGGCTCTGCAACCCGGGAGAAATCCTGCACAAATCTTCGGTAATATCCTGCCAGCCCCAGGAAGCTCCTGATCTCTGACTGAAGTCGGCGCTGCCAATGCCTCAACTGCTACAATCTTCTTGGGGTCAACTGAGATACCATCTCCAGTCACCACGTGCCCCAAGAAGTCCACCCGGTCCAAGAAAAACTCATACTTGGAGAGTTTTCCATAAAGCTGCTCCTTTCTGAGAACCTCCAGCACTATCCTCAAATGCTCCTCGTGCTCTTCCTCAGTCTTGGAATAGATCAAGATATCATCAATAAACACTACTACAAACTGATCCAGATACTGATGGAACATCTTGTTCATCAGGTTCATAAACACAGCTGGTGCATTGGTTAGCCCAAACGGCATAACCAAAAACTCGAACTGTCCATACCGCGTCCTGAAAGCGGTCTTGAGAATATCCTCCCCCTTCACCTTCACCTGGTGATATCCCGACCTCAGATCAATCTTGGAAAATACCCGAGCTCCGCTCAACTGGTCAAACAGATCGTCGATCCGCGGCAGTGGGTATCTGTTCTTGATCGTGAGGTTGTTGAGTGCCCTATAGTCAATACACATGCGTACTGACCCATCCTTCTTCGGCACAAACAATACTGGTGTACCCCATGGCGACGAACTCGAGCGGATGAAGCCCTTGTCCTGTAGCTCATCCACCTGCTTCTTCAGCTCCACCAGCTCGCTGTTGTTCACCCGATAGACATGCTGAGAGATGGGTTCCGCTCCTGGAACCAAGTCTATCGAGAACTCTATGTCTCTGTCTAGTGGCAGTCCCGACAACTCCTCCAGGAAAACATCTATGTACTCTGCTATCAAGGGATGTGGAATCGTCTGCTCCTCGACCGAGACTCCACAGAAGACTCCGCTGCTCTGCTCTGCCTGACGTCTGGAGTACTCGAACTCTGGCTCCCCTGGCGCTCTGAACAGAACTCTACCCCTCTACAATCGATGCTGGCGTGGTGCCTGCTCAACCAATCCATGCCTAGTACTATATCGTAGTTCGGCAATGGCATTACGAGCAGGCTCACCTCCAACTCACGGCCTCCCAAAACTACTCTCCGACCCTTACAAACATCATGCACGAGGATAATGCCACCCCCGGTCGTGATCTTGTAAGTCCTAGGCAACGATTCAGCTATGATACCGCGTCTAATCGCAAAAGATACTAAAATGAAGCTATGCGACGCACCGGAATCAAACAATACAAATGCTGGACTGGAGTCAAGAAGAATCAAACCTGCAATCAGCTCTCCAGTCACCTCTGCATCTGCAGCTGCCATGGCAAAAGCTCGCCCCTGCTGGCCTCCCCTGGCCTGCTGCTGGTGCTGGACAAACCTCTGCTGCTGCGTCGGCAGGGCTGGTCCCCGCTGCTGGCCCACTGGAGCCCTGGCTCCACCTTCCGGAGCTGCTCGTCCCATATGGCACTCCCTCATCTGGTGATCTGCTGAGCCACACACTAGGCACTGGCCCAGCCTCTTCCTGCACTCACTGGCAGCATGACCATTCCTCCTACAGTATCCACAAGTGATAACCTGCCTCTGGCCCTGCTGGTGCTGCCTCGGCTGCTGCTGGTGCTGAGCTGGCCTCTGCTGGATCGGCTGAGGCTGGAACTGCCTCGGCTGCTGAAACTGAAAGTGGGGCCTCTTGGCCTGGCCCCCGCTGCTACTGCCTCCAACTGGGTCTCTCCCTCTCTTGAACCTAAGCTCAAGATCATCCTCAGCTAACAGGGCCCCCGTCAAGATCTCCTCAAATGTAGCATCTCGGTTCCCCTTGGTCAGGGACTTCACCTCCTTGACTAGACCCTTTCGAAACCTCTGGGCCTTCGCCGTCTCGCTCAGACCCTCAACAAACCTGCCGAGACGGCCAAACTCTCCTGCATACTCCTCAACTGAGAGGCTTCCCTGGACCAAGCTCTCAAACTGGGTCTCCAAGGCTCTGACTGCTGAATCCGAAAAGAACTTCTTCTTGAAGAAGCCCCGGAACTGCTCCCAAGTCTGCCCTGGTACTCCCACCCTGGGGTCCGACTGATACCAAGTGCAAGCAAGATCTCGCATCCGGCTAGCTGCGGCCTCGATCTGAAGGTCTGCCGGAATCCTGGCCAAGCGGAAGATCTCCTCCATATGCTCGAGCCACTCGTCGGCATATAGGATCCCCTCTGTCCCCATGAAGTCTCTGGGGCTCATCTTCTGAAACTGCTCGATCCCTGGTATCCTCTGCTGCTGCACCACGGGTCGAGCTGCGGCTGTCGTGACAGCCAACTCCATGCCTCGGTCCTGCCGAGCCTACTGTCGGTCCATGAACTGCTGAAAATATGCGAACATCTGAGCTGCGTCCACATGTCCTGGAGGCGGTGGTGGCTGGAAAGGATCCTCTGGATAGACCGGATCCTGCCTCCCAGTCGGTGGATGCATATCCCCTGCTGCGGCTGCCGAAGTCTCAACACGAGCTGAGGTGGCAAGAGCTGCAGTCCCCTGGCCTCGCCGTGCTGGCTGAGAGGTAGCAGTCCCCTCTATAGCATCCTCATGGACGGCACGCTGTGAACGAGTCTCTACCATCCTGAAGATAGACAAACAAGAGTATCAATTTCTGAGAAAGAAGCGATATAACAAAGGCGGACAATTATAATTCAAAGGATCAGCAGACAAAAGGATTTAGATGGCAATAAAAGAAATTTTCCTAAAGTGATTGAGTATCTTAAAATTAATGTCCTATATCCTATAGCAGGCTGCAGTGATACTCTAGTTCGAGTACCACTACACTTCTAGTCTAGACCTGCATGGGCCACCACTAAAAACGTGTCACGACCCGCACCCTAGAGTAAGGGTACGAGACGTGAATACGTCCAGCCTACGCCGCAGTGTCGACGGTAGAACGCTGTCCTAGGTCACAACATCTAGCAATATAAATATCTAAACAGTTTATACTCCCCGAATGGGGGTGACATAGCAATAGAAACTCAATCACAACTAAGGAAGATATAGCACGATATGAATAGAACTCAAGGAAATGAAATAGATAAAACCATAGTCTAAGATAATCCCAGCAGTACAAGTCTCAGATAAAAGAATATATACAAAACTGATCTCCAGAATAAGAGTCTAACTAGAACATGATCCAACTACATAGATAAAAGCCTAAAATCTAATCTAGGCAGTCGGAGGAAGGTCCTCAGCTACTGCTGGATCCTCCTGAGGGTCCAGCTCACAGGTGTCATCAAGGGCTGCCCCGTAATAGGTGTCCAGGCAAGCCTCCTCCTCGTCCTCTGTAATATTTCAACAGGTCCAGTCAGGACAGGAGCGAGCACAGTACATCTCAACAATTCATAGCAGGTTAGAAAATATAAACATGCAGTAAAGTAAGATACAAGTACTGAAAGAAAAGCGGTATGTAAACAGGAAGAGAACTGTAATGTAAATATCTACTATACATAGAGAACTAGCAGTGACTAGTGAGTCAGAGTACAATCATGAACATGTAAATGGCCTGGGATGATTCTGATGCTACACTACGGAATGATTCTGATACTACACTACTGGTGTATTATTCACATGTCCATTTATACTCCTCCGTACCCCCAATCAATACACAAGGATCCAGCCAGGTTATGTTATATGATGCTATGTAACAGACCCCGAAGGTGATAGACCCTGAAGGTGATGAACCCCGAAGGTGATACATAGTAGTCCCATGAATGGGATAAGGATTCTAGGAAGACTCTACGATCATAAGAGTATATGTCGTAAGTGATCAAAGAACCAATGAAGCATGTGATACGCCATGTAAGTGAAACGCACAGAACATGTAGTACCTGATGCTCCCTAAGGATAACATCTCAAGAAAGGATCCATATAGTACCAATCCGTGTGACCAACGTGACAGTACAAGTAAAGTAATCTACTGCAGGAAATAATTCTAAACAGGATATGAAATGATCAGAGAATGTACTCACCTGTAACTGAGTGTCCGGTATGAAACGTACTGCCCAAGGAGTGGTGTCTGGCTCCTAATCAGAACAGCACAAGTCACAACAAGTCCAGAATATCAAAATGGAGTCCTACTATGCATTCTATATGATTCTAAGTCAATATAGGCCAAAGTCAACTCTTGGTCAACTTTGGTCAACCCTAGAAGTCAAACTAGGTCCACCAAGTCTAAACTAGGCTAAACTCACTAGCTAGGTCTAATAAAGCTATACTAGACTCTAACAAGGCTATACTCACAACATTCAAGAATTCATAATACCTATGTATATACACTATATATATAGATACACAAAAAGAGCCACACTAGGCATTAGGCTAAACACTATACATTCTACACATAGATATGTCACTCACACATATATACATTACACATATGCATATAGGCATATAATATACTCATGAAAACCTATGGGAAGAAAACATGTGTAGGTGTGTGAACTAGTGTGTAGAAAAGTAGCTAACAGTGCTAAGAACAGTCCTCACATGAACTGGAAAATCAAGTGTAAAGGTGTACTGTTGTGTCTGTGTACAGGAGGCTTAGTGTGAAGTGTGTCATAGGAATACAGTGAAATGTGTCAATGTACACAGCAAGAAATAACTTGGTGAAGAAACATGTAAACTAGTGTGTGTGTGTGTAGGCAATATGACAGTTAGGAAATGTGCAGGAAATACAGGCTGTGTGTGGACAGTGTATTAAGAGCAGGAAATACATGGCAGCAGCAAGTAAGACTGTGTGTGTGTGTGTGTGGAAAAGCTATGTGCACAGGAATAAGAATGAAGGGGTGTGTAACAGGAAAAAAATAGAGTGTGTGCATGCTCAGGAATATGCAGTGCTAGCAAGTGTGGCCTGTGTGTGCAACATTCAGGGAAAAACAATCTGTGTGTGTGTGTAGAGTGTCCAGAACAGTGAGAAGAGGATGAGGGTGTAACACAAGTGACAGTACCAAAATTAAGAGTTGTGTGTGAAACAATTCACAAAATCAGTGAACAAATATTAAAACCATATTGAGGAAATCTGGACTTATCCCACATCTCAGAAATGGAAGAATCTAACAGTTTACACCAACTGGGATTTGGTCCTCATAATTCCCAGATTCTACACTACCCATATGGACAGTACTAAACAGGGACTTCAACAGTCCAATGCAACAACTGGAATGATAAATCCCAACCCATCCTCTTAACCACAGACTTAACATATCAGGAATTCAAGAACTTGAAGTGACAGGGGATATCATAACTGGAATGAAACTAACACTAAAGTTTACTTGAACAGTCAATGTACTGAACTCCCACATGAACTCAACCCAAACTATACAATCCCACACACATTTCAACAGGTAAATTATTTATCATAGGCCAATAACCTGTGGAAATCATGAGACAGTAATAAAACACAGATTGATATAGAATAAATGGTTTAAAAGTGAAGAACAAGTGTTGTGTCATATGTGTATCAGGAATCACAACCCACATCTCAAATTCGAAACCACAACTCCTTAACATCCTAACCAATTGCAAATCCTATCATAATAGAGGTTTAACATAATATTTAGAACCTAATAATCAATAAAAACACATTTAAAACCATTCAAAATCGAATTAAACAGAACCAACAACCTGTGCACTAAACCACACAGTGAAATGCACGTGCACACGCAAAAACGTGTCCGACACGACATGAGGACCCACAAAACTTCGGAGGCCTCGTGTCAGACACTGCCCGTACCCAGGTGTCAAGTTACACGTGTCCAAGTGGTGTACACTGTGCGCAAAGCACCCCGAGTAGCAGGGGATAGAACAGTCCCGAGCCCACTGCACGCACGCGTGTCCAGACCATTTTGCACCCGACACGGACACAAAAAGGCCATGGTCCCTTCATGAAGATTGAAGAGCACACCAAGATCTACAAACCTATTCAAACAGAAATTAAAAATAACAAAATCGAATCCTCAGAGGCATTTGGTCGAACACCTAGAATACTAGGCTGATACGTGTCCAATACGGACACGAAACGAATCCAAATCCTAGGTTTAAGCTATCCTACAGTAGGGGTAGGGCTAGGGCCTTCCTAAAATGGATTTGGACAGGATTTTAATGGACTATTGAGAGATTTACCTATTGATTCACAAAGGGTGGAAAAAGCCTCCAAAAGCAATGAGCTCCTTAAGCAACAAAGTGTCCAAATTGTTTCTTCCTGCACAACAATTAATTCCAGCAGCAAGAGGAAGGAATTTAGGTTCTAATGGAATTTGTTTGAAGGAAAAAGAAATTAAATTGGATTTCTTATGATTTTTGAAAGATGTAACTCACCTTCTTCCTTAGAAATTTGCTAGAACCCTAAAAGAGGCTAGCCCTAAAAAGTAGGAGGGATTAAATAGGGGGGGGGAAATCCCTAGGTTCAGCTAGGGATGGCTGACCACTTGGCTTTGGGTTAGGGTTGAGCTAGGTTTGAGTCCAATCTAGCTAAGTCACATAATGACTTGTGAAACCACAAGCCATTCACCAAATCAAATGATTTCTAAATTTCTAATTCTAGTTCTATGAATCACTAACCACTAACTTGAGTCACACTAGGTTAGACTAGGGTCACTTGACCTAACCAAGCCCAACTAACCATGGTTAGTTCCTAGGTTGGTCTACATGAGTCAAAACTGGCCAAAAATCAAACTAGTCCAAATAAATCCAAAATAATTTCTAAAAATTCCCATAATTTCTAATTAATACTAATAAATTTTATTTACCCCAAAAATGACAAAAATACCCTCACACTAGAAATGTGGTAGTGACAAGAAGTATATATGAAGTTGCCGCCAGGTTTTTCGCATAGTGAACCCAACAAAGTGTGTCGCCTGCGTAAGTCTCTATATGGATTGAAACAGGCACCATGTTGTTGGTTCGCTAAGCTTACTGCTTCTCTGATATCCTATGGATTTATTCAATCACATTCCGATTATTCCCTTTTCTCTTTTTTTAAGGGGAAGGTAGAGTTGCATGTTTTGATCTATGTGGATGATATGATTGTGTCTGGTAATGACACAGATGCTTTAGATGCTTTCAAAAAGTACCTTAGTTCTTACTTTCACATGAAGGACCTTGGTGTGTTGAAGTACTTTCTTGGCATAGAGGTGGCTCGGAGTGCGGAATGAATTTCCTTATGTCAAAGGAAGTATGCTTTGGACATCATTTCAGAATGCGGTTTGATGGGGTCTTGCCCTGCTGGTTTCCCCATGGAGCCTAATCACAAGTTGGCAGAATCGACTAGTCCAAGGATGACGGATGCAGAGACTTATCGGAGGCTGGTTGGGAGGTTGATTTATCTATCATTTACTCGCCCTGACTTGGCCTATGCTGTGCATATCTTGTCTCAATTCTTATAGGAGCCTCGACAAGATCATTGGCATGCTGCTTTGAGAGTTGTCAGATATCTCAAAAATGCACCAGGACAGGGTATTCTTTTAAAAGCTGATTGTGATCTCCGTCTTTCTGGTTGGTGTGACTCTGACTGGGCAAGTTGTCCCTTGACTCGCCGCTCTGTTACAGGCTGGTTGGTGTTTCTGGGGGGGGTCTCCTATTTCTTGGAAGACCAAGAAGCAATCAACTGTTTCCCGATCTTCCGCTGAAGCTGAATACCGATCTCTTGCTGCGCTTGTTTGTGAGTTGAAATGGTTGAAGGAGTTATTGGTGTGTTTGGGCGTTCGCCAGGAGTCTGCTATGTCGGTGTATTGTGACAGTCAGTCAGCCTAGCACCTAGCTCAGAACCGAGTATTTCATGAGCGCAGTAAGCATATTGAGGTGGATTTGCATTTTGTTCGCGATGCTATTAGAGATGGCACCGTAATAGCCTCGCATGTTCCTACTTCTTCTCAACTGGCTGACATCTTCACCAAGCCCCTTGGAAAGCAAGTGTTTGATTCTTTCATTCCCAAGTTGGGCATTTGTGACTTGCATGCTCCAACTTGAGGGGGGGTGTTAGATTATATTTGTAATGTAAATATGGCCCATACCCATAAGCCCAAATGTAGACACTATATATATTGTAACAAACCCTAGCAATGAGAAGAAGACATTATTATTTCCTACAGTTAAAAATTTTTCTTCTAATATATTTACTAATAAAACATTTGGCACAAAATGGAGGAGTAAAGCACATCTTAGGAACCTTCACCAAGTCGGTCCCATCGGTGCGTATATTGTTAGGTCTAGGTTAGGTCCATGTCTGGCTTAAAAAGTGAAAAGACAAAAGAATTATAGTGCAACAAACCAAGATGACGAATCACTCGTTTCGCCTTCAAAATTTGACCACAAATATAGGCTAATTATATGGGCACAGCCAAAAGTGATCGGGACTAGTCTATTTTTTCAATTTTTTTGGTTGTCCAGTTTCTAACAAGGACTGCCAGGATCTAAGAAGGACTGCCCACTTTTCTGGCAGTCCAGTCTGTAGACTGGACTATCAGAAAAGTGGGCAGTCCTAGGACTGCCACAATGGGATAGCCCCGATCACTTTTGGTTGTGCCCATATAATTTGCCCAAATATATTCCATTAAATCGTGCCTAAGCCTGCTGTTAACTGACTTGTCCCGTACTTGTTGCATTGGCAAATGAATAAAGCTGCCAATACTTCTGCATCATGCTCTAAGTAATTCTTGTGGAAGAATCTCACCGTCGCTCGTCTATCATATTATGTAGTATGATGCAACATTTCTCAATGTTATTTAAAGCATCTTGATCCAAAAATATTATCTGTACTTGAATAATCGTCCATCTTGCATGCAACACCCCGAATGTCCTCTCTATGTTCTTTCGTGCCGCATTTTGTTTTTTGTAAAATGTTTCTCAATTTCAGTCAGATGAATGTTTAATTGTCTGGATCAATGTGTCACAGTGAGGTAGATGCAATCAGTGAGATAATATGGCACGTTGTACAAAATACCCTTTATTTCATACGGAGTGTACGGGGTTCGACATTGAACGAACATGTCAAAGAGGTGTGGGTGATCCAACACAGATATATCCTTCATTTATTTCATTCGGAGTGTGATCCAATACAGATATATTGTTGTAGTTTCCGGTGTGTCAAAGAACACATGTCAAATCCAAAGATCATGAGATCAGCTTCAAGAGTTAGTGTTGGTGTTGGGAACGCGGTGTGACTCGAACCGAAGTTAGCCCATGAGATACGATATTGGACTGGGATCATACGCCTTAAAGGAAATTTTTGTAAGTCCTGAATCAATCACAATTATCTACACCTCATGACCCCACTTCCTACCCGATGTGAGACTAAATTATCAACTTCATTGTCACCACCTTTGAGGGCTCATCCGGAAACGAGATACAATCCAACAATCTCCACCTTTATCTCGTTTCTGCTAACCGAACAACCTTAGCGTCCATGTTACCTTTTTGCTCGTCTCCGCCTGCCGAGCACCCAGGAGATCGAACATATGTCATTTTAGCTCCTTTTTGATAGCCGAAGAGTCTATTAGCACCTCTGCTACATTTTTGTTCATCCCCGCCAACCGAGCACCCAGAAGATCCAACATATTGTGATTCGTTCGACCACAGAACCAAACCAACACGTCCATCCATACCATCATTGTGTGCTAACTATAATGTCTTGCTCCAACCTTGGATGCGTCAGACCCAACTTTGAAGCCAATCCATGTAGTTGCATATGCTCATAACCTCGATAAGAGAGCTCATATATTCGTGTATACGCATGTTTCGAACTAATTAGAGTCTTCCAAATCAGATCCGTAACCATGGGCTCTGATACCACTCGGTGTAACCCGAACGGAGGTTGACCCATGAGGTAACATATTTGACTGAGCCATATGGCTTAAAAGAAAATTTTCGCCTGAACGTGTATCCCAATTATCTACACATCCCATTTCCTACCTGATATGGTACTATATTACCAACTCCAATGTCACCCTCATTGAGGGCTCATCCGAAAACGAGATACGAACCAATCTATGCAAGATCTCACCTGAGATCCGTTGACGGTGTCGGACACAGGCTCGGACGTTACGTCGCTGTGGGGGAGAGTATCTGTCCCCCGGGGGTGCTTCTCCCCGTCGACTCGGACTCGGACTCCGAGGAACAGCAGTACCTTCAACTTCGATGCCTCGAACATGGCCGGTCCAAATAGCCTTGCCACCTAAAAGAAAAGCGCCACAATTATAGCATACTTCACTGCACTGCCAAAAGAATAAGCTCCAGAACATTAACATCTAAGTTTCATAGAATTTAGCACGAGCGAGCGCCTATATATATATATATATATATATATATATATATATATATATATATATATATATATATATATATATATATATATATATATTTCGGAGCTGTTACGTTTCCTGCAGATTGTAGTTGTAGACGTGACCGTCGGCCGACATGGCGGCCGACCATTGGCTCTCTGGTCCAGATGGAGTCCGGAGATAGCAGGAAAGTCAATGGACGGCTGCCATATCGACTGACGGTCATACCTGCGATTACAAACTGCTGACAAAATATTATTTTTGTATATACGTACCGGAACAATGCAAAGGGGGCTAGTGCTTCTTCTTCTTCTAGGCCGCCTCCTACTGTCACAGATGAGCAACAACGAAGAAGAAGAAGAAGAAGAAGAAGTATGTCGTGGTGGCAGCAGGGAGAGAGCAGCTGAAGCCATCGCTCTCTCTTGTTGTTGTACCAAGTACCAAGTGGTTATATATGAGCTAAGAAAAACTTTTAGCCTAAATTACAGTGTGATACCCTCTACTATTTAAAATTTTTAACTCCATATCTTCAACTTTGTATCAACTTAATATCTTACAAAACAAAATTGACGAAACTATCCCCTTCAACTAGTACATTTTTTAATCATCTTTTTGTTTGTTAATTATTTTTTAGAAGATTTCATTTGTCAAATTGGTTGATAAAATTGGTATCCGAGAAAAAGACCATAGATTTTGTTTAGGAAAGATGGATGTTTTTCGTTTACTCACTCAAGAGACCTCACTTTCAAATTCCGCTCTAGGTCTCGAGAATTTTTGGACCGGCCCTGCATCCCGCGCCGCGGCCCCAACCGTTCCCCCCTCCCCTCTCTCCGCCACGCACTGCCACTACTGCCGTCACCTCCGCGGAGAGAGAGGGGGTGGGGTTGGGATAACAGCTTTAGGGGATCTTTTTGGAATATCAAATTGATAGCTATCAAAGTTGAGGCTATCAAGTTAAATTTTTTGATTAGTCAAGGGTATCAAGTTTGTAATTCTTGAATACTTAAGAATATCAAGTTGTAATTTAGCCAAACTTTTATTCTAGTTCGGTTTCTCTTTCTCGACGAATGGGTTGATAGAAAGTGTTGGCAATGGCATATACATAATGGGAAGAGAGAACTCTAGAGCAAAATCACATTATTCATATAGTTTCTTGAAGAATGCTTGTGGTGAAGGGGACCGCTAGGTAGGTGAGGAGAGGCTTTCAAGCAACGGCTTCACTGTTTCGTTTGTCTTCGGTGTCGGTGTCGGTGTCGGTGTCGGTGTCGGTGTCGGTGTCGAATTGGAGATGGAGACGAGCTCGGACCCAAGAAGAGACTCGGAAAAAAAAAAGTAACCCACAACATTCTACCAAGTGTCCTTCCTTGCCATCAGTGTCGAGAAGAAAGAGGGGATAAGAGACTTCGTGATACACACATGTAGATCAATTGGCTTGGCTGTATCAGAGAGCATCACACACAAGATATTTATTTTTTATTTTATTTATTTATTTTTTTATTTTATTAAAAAAAAATTCAAAGCCCGTGGACTTTACCCAGCCGGCTTTGGCCCGGGGACCGCGTACAAACGCCACCCAGCTGCCCCCGTTGGGGCTCGATCCTGAGACTCCTCCCAACATGCCAACAGTCTTACCGCTAGACCGCGTGCCATTGGCAGACACACACAAGATACACATGTAGGTAAATTGGCGGACACAGAAACCGAAGACACGTGACACGCCCCCATGGACCCCATAAAATTGAGCCTCTCCTACTATTTTCGAGGCACAGCCCGACTAATGAAAGGTCGACACGTGTCGTCGGTTCACGCGTCGGTCCTCCTCCCGCTTAGGTGATGTTTGGGTCGAGGAATCGGAGCATTGGAAAAATAAAGTAGTTCATTTCATGTATTTGGATGCCAGAAGAAAGGTGCAAGAAAGTAAAATGGTTCCAAGAGAAAACAAAAATGGAAGAAAAAATGGATTCTCCACCTACCCAAAGTTGTATTCCGACTATTTATTACAAAAAATAAATAAAAAAAGGACTAAACTATTCATGCTCAAAGTTGTATGCCTTTCCAAAATACGAGAAAGCTTTCCAATTACGAGAGAAAATTTTGATAAAAATTATAATTTTCTACAGAAAAGAGAAATTAGTTAATTTTATTTCCTTTCCTTTCTGCAAACCAAACAGGCCTAGTACTGGAAGAATGTTCAAGCAGATGCTTCCATCTTTCTTCAACCTCTGATATTTGGGTAGAATACTTGTACTCATATCATATCAGCAAATATATGTGTTATATTGTACTTATTGAACAATATTAAAGTATACACTTTTTAGTAACCACTTGATCTATATATGGTTTCTTACATGTTAATACTAACAAAAATGATATTCAAATCAAGACAAATATAACAAATGCAGCAGATATATGTGAATATTTTTCGGCAAAAATCTTGATGGACAACATGTGGCATATTCAAAGCTAAAAATAAATATTCTGTTAATCCCGGGGCTTGATCAAAGATGGAAAAAACTGATGCAATCGAGATCTGAGATGTCACACAAAAACTTTGCAGTGATCAAACTCAAGATCTACGATGGTACAATAAATCAAATAGCCAAATTACAATCTGAAGGAGGGAAAAAGAGAAGAGAAGATCTCTCGTTCTTCCTTGCAAACGTGTTGCAATTGGGACAGAACGAGTTACAATAAAACTAGAGAGAGATGAGAAGAAGAACAATGCTGGGGTGTCAAAACACCGTTGCTCAAAGCAAGATTCGTCCCACACGATCTGCTTCCAGGAACCAGCAAGTTGAAGAACTTGTGGAACGCTCGAATTCACCTCTGTTCAGACTCCTCGGATGGACTTGCAATGGCGGCATCTACTCTCTCTCTCTCTTTCTCCTTTTCTGACTTGTAATTTTTCGTCGTAGTCACAAAGGAGGCCAGAAGAGAGTATTTATAGAGAGAGGGTGGAAACCCTAGCCGCCTCTTCAGTTATGGAAAGATTAAATCAAATCCCAAAAGATAGCAACGAGATTTAATTCAAATCCCACGAAATTAATTCAAATCCCATAAAGATAGGATCTGAATTAATTCAAATCCCACAAAGATAGGATCTGATTTAATCGCATTGATTCAGTCTTTCCTAACTGATTTGCAATCTGCACAGTCAGCGGATCCCTCCATGCGGCAGCAGCAGCAGCAGCCTGGCCGCATGGACCGCATGTGCCGCATGAGCCGCATGTGCCGCATGGTGCGCCAACAAAATGCCACATTACGCCTCATGAGCCCATGAGCCCGAGTCCGAGTCCGAGTCCGAGTCCGAGTCCGAGTCCGAGTCGCTAAGCCCCTTTGGGGCTTAGCTCCAAATGGAATTAATCCAAGAGAATGACAAAAGCATTAATGCTTAATCCTTGGAGCCTTATTCTTACCTCCTTGTAAAATCACCCACATGGTTCCCTCCTTAGGGTCACCACCCCATGTGCATCTCTCAACAACACACCCAAGTATATATGTTGAGATAACTCATGATGCATTTCCGATGTGGGACTAAAATTTACAAGGCATGTTGAGAGCAAGCTCTCTCCATGTAAGAAAGCACCAACAATTCCCCACATATCACAACATATATATGTGTCCAGGGTTGAGCGTTCCCCACAGTAACTGTCCATTTTGCATTAGGATAGATGTCGCTGACGACTTGAATCTTTTCGCATGGGTTAAATAACAATATGATACAAGAATGGACTACGCCTTGAATTCTGCACCACAATTGTAATTCTCCCCACTCACAAAGTGTAGTTACGTGTGCTTCTGGCTGCACATTAAAGGCCCTGTGCCAGCCTGGTTTCAGTGTATAATTTTGGGCGTCTACAAGTTTACCCTCAAGAGACGGCCTGATATCTCTTTCCATACACTATAGGTGAGTTCTTTATTAGAGAGATATGGCATGAAGCCTTGCGCTTCCTTGCGGTGCTACGCCGCTATGACATGGCCTGAAGCCGAGGCATTACCCCTCTGGGAACCTCATCGTAGTGTCATACTACTGTAGCATGAGGTCACAAGCCTCTTTGTAGTGCCAAACTACCCAGCATGAAGCCTAAGGCTTCCTTGCGGTGTTACGCCGCAACGACATGGCTTGCAATGCCGAGGCTTTACCCATACCTGGGTACCTCATCGTGGTGTCGTGCCACTGTAACATGGGGCCATCCTCCCCTTTGTAGTGCTGTCTACAACTCTTTAATTACGTCATACAGCATTAGGCTACCTACCTATTTGCGGTGCTACGCCGCTGTGACTTGGCTTGCAAAGCCGAGGCATTACCCCTACCTGGGAACCTCATGGTGGAGTCACCCCACTGTAGCATGGAGTTTCACTCCTTGTAGTGCTGCTCTACCGTGCTTCCTGTAAAGCACACCAGGCATTCACTCTGCCTGAGAACTCATTAAGGCGTTTAAGCCAACCTTCCACAGGATCAGTTTTTTCCGCAGAAAAAATACATAGTAGACAACAGTGGTTATGGGTCCGTATCCCTTCCATGTTACAGAGAACAAGTACCCACTGCTACCTGATAGTTTCCCAGTCAGTGATCCTCCTTTGAACCAAAAGTTAGATGCCTAGTAGATTTCTCTTTGAACTAATAGCATAAAACTTTATGGTAGGATTACAAAGACACACTATCAGAATGCCTTCAAGCCCATTTTACAAGCTGTGTCATCGACCAACTGGCGCTTGAGGCCTTTCGTGAACGGATCTGCCAGGTTCTCCTGACTCCGAACATCAATCACTGCAATTACACCTCTTTTGATAAGATCGTGTACTGCCGTTTGCTTCAACCGCACAGTCCTCTTCTTTCCGTTGAAGAGGTCATTTGATGCCACCGCCGCAGTCGCCTGGTTGTCACAGTATATCAGTATCGTCGGTATCTGAGCCCCAACCACTGGAAGATCATACATGAGCTCCCGAAGCCATTCTGCTTCATCTGCTGCAGTTTCAAGTGCATAGAATTCAGATTCCATGGAGGAACGAGAGAGTATAGTCTGCTTCTTCGACTTCCACGATACAGCATCTCCACCCAAGGAAAAGACATATCCACCTGTGGATCTCTCGCTTTCCACTTCTGAACACCAGCTAGCATCACTGAAGCCTTCCACTACTGTCGGATACCCGTTGTAGTGCAGTGCATATGTCTGAGTTTTCTTGAGATATCTCATCACCCGCTTCACAGCTTTCCAGTGCTCAACCCCTGGGTTGCTTGTGAACCGACTCAGCATTCCCACGGCGAAAGCTATGTCAGGCCTTGTGGCAGTGGTTGCGTACATCAAACTTCCGATAACGCTAGAATACTCCAGCTGCCTGACGCTTTCCCTTGATGTCACGACCCGCACCCTAGAGTAAGGGCACGAGAAGTGGGTACGTCCAGCCTACGCCGCAGTGTCGGCGGTAGAACGCTGTCCTAGGTAAATCATCTAACAGTATAAAGGTACCTGTACAGTTCATACTCTCCGAATGGAGGTAACAACATAACATAAGTCTCAATCACATCTAAGATAGAAAAATGAAGAACAGATAGATAGTAACTCAAGAGAAACATAGCATAGATGAAATAAGACTGTGTCTAAGATCCATAACATCAGAATGTCAACTCATAATACAATAAGTCTAAGAGTCTATACATCTCCACATCTCAAAATACAACTCAGAATGTGAGACAAAATGATATAGAAAAGACTGCCTAGACTAAACTGGTCTAGACTACTGGAACATCCTCATCAGCTGTAGGTGAAACCTGCTGAGGGTCCTCGGTACAAGTGTCATCTAGCCCTGCTCCATAATAGGTAGTCACCCAAGCCTCGTCCTCATCCTCTGTAATATTTTCAACAGGTCCAATCAGGACGGGAACGAGCACAATACATCTCACACAGTGCATATCAGGTTAGGAAATACGATACAGGCAATAGAGTAAGATACATGAACTGCTGAAAGGAAATATACGCTGTAAAAGAGATAGCTGTAATGAAATATCTACTGTATATAGAGAACTATAAGTGACTAGTGATGTAGAGCATAAGATAGGCATGTGAATGGCTAGAATTTGCACATGATTACACTACTGAGTTTGCACATGATTACACTACTTTGGAATTATTCACATGTCCACTTCTACTCCCCCGTTTCCCCAACCAATACACAAGGATCTATACAGGTTACGTTATTTATACATGATATCACATGGGGCCCATGAAAGGGTGCACATGATAGTATACATGAGGGCTCAGTAAACATGAGAGTACATGATCACATGAGTGCACATGAATGATGGAAGCATAGGAGTACATGATGATAGTGAAACACACATAACATGAAGTACCCGATGCTCCCGAGAGGGATAACATCTCATGTAAAGATCCATATAGTACCAATCCGTGTTACAAATGTGACAGCAACAAGTAAAGTAATCTAGAGCGAGAAGTAAAGCCTGAACAAGTATGAAACGGTCAGAGAATGTACTCGCCTGCTGTATGAATGTCTGTAGAGAATATGCAGTCTGAGGAGAGGTGTCTGGCTCCTGATCAGAGCAACACAAGTCACAATGTGTTCTAAATAGTAAAAATGAAGTCTACTATGCAAACTACATGATTCTAAGTCAATCTGGTCAAAAGTCAACTCTTGGTCAAACTAGTCAAAGTTAGGTCAACACTAGTCAACTAGTTAGGGTTTTAGTCAAACTAGTCAAACTAGTTGTTTTAGGTCACTCCTAGTCATTTCTAGGTGATCTAGGTCAACTTTGACCTACAGTTGACTTTGGTCAACCCTTAGTCAACAAGGGTCAACACAAAGGATTTTGGGTCATTAGGGCTAGCCCCAAGCCATAGGCTAGTAATCCTAGGCCATAGGCCAATAGTCTAGGTTTTCTATATAACCTATAGTTGGGAACATATACATATATATATATGATACATATATAGATGTATGAATCTATCTAACCCAATACCCAATATAGGAATATCATATAATATACAACCACACATATATATACATATATGTATCTAATACTAATACATATATATATCAATATATATATATACATATATATCTATATATATAATACCTATATATATACTATATATATATATATAAGACATAGAGAGAGAGACTTAGTGAGAGAGAGAGTGTGAATGAAAGAGTGAGACAGTGAGAGAGAGAGAAAGACTTAGTGAATCAGGGGGTTTCCAGGAATTCCTGAACCCAAACCCATCCAAAACACACACACACACAATACATATACACACATAGGTATATATATGTATAACTTAACCCACACAATACCAAATTACCCCAAAATCGACCCACACTCTCACATACACATATACTACATATATACACATTAAAATACATTAATATAATACATAAATCATTAGCAAAATCGAATCAAAATTCGATTTTGCAAAAACTGTGAATTTTCAGAAAACAGGGTGTTACAAGTCTACCCTCCTAACAATAATTTCGTCCTCGAAATTTAAGACGAAACTGAATAATGAGAAGGATAGAAATCATACCTCAAGGTACAAATAGATAAGGGTATCGCTCACGCATCTCATCCTCCCGTTCCCAGGTGGACTCTCCTGGAGAATGATGCCTCCATGCGACACGAACCAATGGTATCGTCTGGTTCCTCAATGCCTTCTCCCGTCGATCCAGAATCTCAACAGGCTGCTCTGGATAACGAAGAGTAGGACCAACCTCGATCTCGGAATGATCAAGTACGTGGCTAGGATCTGCCACATACCGTCTCAACTACGACACGTGAAATACGTTGTGGACTCCAACCAATGCTGGTGGTAAGTCTAGCCTGTAAGACACGTCTCCGACTCTCCCGCTGATAACGAAAGGGCCAATGAAACGCGGGCTAAGCTTCCCACCTCTACCAAAACGTATCGTGCCACGTGTCGGAGATATCCTCAGGAATACCTGGTCTCCGACCTAATCACAAACAAGGTCTCAATTAATTATGATAAACAAACATGATTAACAAAACACAAACAAGACAACCTAGTTCTAATCCTATCTCTAAACTGTACCTCAAACTCCAAAGGTCTGCGGTGGCTATCGGCCCAATGCCGATGTCTGTCCTGCGCCACGCGAAGCCGATCTCTGATAAGCTTCACCTTCTCTGCTGCATCTACAACCATCTCAGGCCCCAATAAAACTCGCTCCCCTACATCATCCCAAGACAAGGGTGTACGACATCTACGCCCGTACAGTGCCTCGAAAGGGGACATCTCGATGCTGGCCTGAAAACTGTTGTTATATGCAAACTCTACTAAGTGCAGGTGACTCTCCCAAGATCCTCCAAAGTCCAGTACACAAGTCCTCAACATGTCCTCCAGTGTCTGAATGGTCCGCTCTGACTGTCCGTCTGTCTGCGGGTGGTATGCAGTACTAAACTTGAGCTGAGTGCCCAAGCTAATATGCAAGCTCCTCCAGAAATGTGAAGTGAAACGGCTGTCCCGGTCCGATACAATGCTCACTGGAACTCCATGAAGTCTGACTATCTGCCTCATATACATCTCTGACAGCTTCTCGGTAGACAAACCCACTTTGAATGGCAAAAAGTGGGCCGATTTGGTCAACCTGTCGACGATGACCCAAATCGCATCCTTCCCTCCTGGAGTACGCGGCAATCCCGAAACAAAGTCCATCGTGATGTGCTCCCACTTCCACTCCGGAATGGGCAATGGCTGCAACAGTCCTCCTGGCCTCTGCCTCTCCGCCTTGACCTGCTGGCAGATCAAACACCTGGCTACGAAGTGTGCTACCTCGCGCTTCATCCCACTCCACCATACATGCTCTCTCAGATCTCTATACATCTTGTTGGCTCCCGGATGTATCGAGTACTGAGAACGGTGGGCCTCCTGCATAACCTGCTCCCGAAGGTCTCCACGGGGCACACACAGTCTGGAACCGTGCCTCAATGCGCCATCTGCTGCAAGAGTGAACTCATCGTCCGCAAATCCCTGGCTGACCTGCTCCCTGATGCTTCGTAGAGAAACATCATCGAACTGAGCCGACTTGATCCTATCAATCAAGTCCGACTGAATCTGGAGGCCCAACATCTGCATCTGCACTCCCGGCACAATCACCTCGATCCCAAGGCTCTCTAAGTCCGCTAACAAGTGACGATCCATCGTCAAGCACATAGCTGTCGGATATCTGCTCAAAGCATCGGCAACTACGTTGGCCTTCCCCGGGTGATACTGCAGAAGGATATCAAAGTCCTTCATCAGCTCCAGCCACCTGCGCTGCCTCATGTTCAGCTCCTTCTGCGTAAACACGTACTTCAAGCTCTTGTGGTCTGTAAATATCTCCACGCGCTCTCCGTACAAATAGTGTTTCCACAGCTTCAGAGCAAAGATAACTGCCGCCAACTCTAAATCATGGGTAGGGTAGTTCTTCTCATGGGGCCGTAACTGCCTGGAAGCATAGGCAATCACCTTCCCATGCTGCTGCAAGACGCAACCCAAACCCTTCCCCGAGGCGTCACTGTAGATAGTGAACCCGCCTGATCCTGCTGGCAATGTCAGAATCGGAGCTGTCGTCAACCGCTTCTTCAACTCATCGAAAGCGGCCTGACACTCCTCTGACCAGAGAAACTCTGCGTCCTTCCGGGTCAGCCTAGACAACGGCTCTGCAACCCGGGAGAAATCCTGGACGAACCTCCTGTAGTAGCCTGCCAATCCTAGGAAGCTCCTGATCTCTGCCACTGACGTCGGCGCTGCCCAAGCCTCAACTGCTGATATCTTCCTCGGGTCGACTGAGATCCCATCTCCAGTCACTACATGACCCAGGAAGTCAACTCTGTCGAGGAAGAACTCGCACTTCGAGAGCTTGCCGTAAAGCTGCTCCTGTCTGAGAGTCTCCAGGACCACTCTCAAGTGCTCCTCGTGCTCCTCCTCGGTCTTCGAGTACACCAGGATGTCGTCGATGAACACCACCACGAACTTATCTAAGTACTGGTGGAACACCTTGTTCATCAAGTTCATGAACACCGCCGGAGCATTCGTCAACCCAAACGGCATCACCATAAACTCGAACTGGCCGTACCGCATCCTGAACGCCGTCTTCGGGATGTCCTCCCTCTTCACCTTTACCTGATGATAGCCTGACCTCAGATCAATCTTCGAGAATACCCGAGCTCCGCTCAACTGATCGAAGAGATCATCGATCCGCGGCAGTGGATATCTGTTCTTGATCGTCAGACTGTTCAGTGCCCTGTAGTCGATACACATACGTACCGACCCATCCTTCTTCGGTACAAAGAGTACCGGTGCACCCCAAGGTGAAGAACTAGAGCGGATGAAGCCTTTGTCCTGCAACTCATCCACCTGCTTCTTCAATTCCACCAGCTCGCTGTTGTTCACCCGATAGACGTGCTGTGAAATGGGTTCCGCACCTGGAACCAAGTCTATCGAGAACTCAACGTCTCTGTCTGGTGGAAGCCCAGGCAATTCCTCTGGAAACACGTCCATGAACTCAACAATCAATGGATGTGGAGCTGGCTGCTCCTCGACTGAAGCTCCACAGAAAACTCCGCAAGTCTGCTCTGCCTGCCGTCTGGAATATACAAACTCTGGCTCTCCTGGCACTCTGAACAGAACTCTACCCCCGCGGCAATCTATGCTGGCATGGTGCATGCTCAACCAATCCATACCGAGTACAATATCGTAGTTCGGTAGTGGCATTACGAGCAAACTCACATCCAACTCTCGGCCTCCCATAACTACTCTCCGTCCCTTGCAAATATCACGAACGAGGATAATGCCACCCCCGGTCGTAATCTTGCAAGTCCTAGACAACGATTCAGATATAACATGATGTCGAATCGCAAAAGATACTGATACAAAGCTATGGGAAGCCCCAGAATCGAACAAAGCATAAGCTGGAATAGAATCGAGAAGAATAGAACCTGCTATCAGCTCTCCAGTAACCTCGGCATCCTCTGCTGCCATGGCATAGGCTCGTCCCTGCTGACCACCCCTAGCCTGATGCTGGGTGAACCTCTGCTGCTGAGTCGGCAAAGGTCCCTTCTGCTGCCCTGCCGGAGCCTTGGCTCCGCCTCCCTGAACTGGTCGTCCCGAAGACATGGGACACTCCCTCAGCTGGTGGTCTCCAGAACCACATAGTAGACACCTGCCAAGCCTCTTTCTGCAGTCATTCCATCCATGACCCTGCTTCTTGCAGAAAGTGCAAGTGACGACCTGCTGCCTGGGTGCCTGCTGCTGGTGCCTCGGCTGCTGCACCTGCTGGAACGGCCTCTGCTGCTGGAATGGCCTCTGCTGCTGGTGCTGAAAATGAGGCCTCTTGGCCTGTCCTCCACTGCTGCCAGCTCCCTGGGTGTCGCGGCCCCTCTTGAGCTTCAGCTCAAGATCATCCTCAGCTGCCATCGCTCCTGCTAGAATGTCCTCAAAGGTGGCACTCCTCTCACTCTTGGTCAAGGACTTGACTTCCTTGACCAAGCCTTTCCTGAACCTCCTCGCCTTCGCTGCCTCGCTAAGGCCCTCCACGAACCTGCTCAACCGGCAAAACTCGCCGGCGTACTCCTCCACGGTCTGGTTCCCCTGAACCAGGTTCTCGAACTGTGTCTCCAAGGCGCCGACTGCCTGATCTGGGAAAAACTTCCCCTTGAAGAGCTCCTTGAAAGCTCCCTATGCCTGCCCTGGAGTACCTACTCTCGGATCCGTCTGATACCAGGTACGGGCAAGATCCCGCATCTGGCTAGCTGCTGCCTCCACCTGGAGTCCGGCTGGTATCTCCGCCAATCGGAAGATCTCCTCGATGTGCTCTATCCAGTCATCCGCAAAAAGAATTCCCTCAGTACCCAAGAAGTCCCTGGGGTTCATCTTCTTGAACTCCTGGATGCCAGGAATCCTCTGCTGCCACGGCGGTCCTGCTCCTCCCTGCGGCTGGGCTGCCAACCTCTCTATCGTCGCTGTAGCCAGCTGATGGACATCATCAATGCCTCTAGTAAATGCCGTCGTCTGTCGCTGCTGCTGGGTCTGCTGCGACTCTAGAAACTGCTGGAAATATGAAAACATCTGCGCAGCATCCACATATCCAGATGGCATCTGCTGCTGGTACTCCTGCTGGTACTGCTGGTGCTGCTGGTGCTGCTGGAACTGAGGCTGACGAAACTGCGGGGGAGGCATGTCTGGGGTAGCTGGGATGGTCCCCCGAATAAGTAGAGGTGCACCCCCAAACGTGGCAGAAGCTCCCACATGAGCTGGAGTAAGGGGAGCTGCAGTCCCCGGGTCCTGGTGAGCTGGACGAGAGGTGGCAGACCTCTCAGTGGTGTCACCTGGACCGAGACGCTGCGATCGTGTCTCCACCATCCTGAAGACAGATTAACAAGAAAGTCAAAATACGGAGAAGAAACGATATAGTCAAAGGAGACAGTTTATTTCAAAAGAAAGACAATATCAGCAAGAATTTAGATAGCAGGGATTTAGATAAGAGTTTTTCCTAATGTGATTGAGTACCTCAACTACATCCTATTTCCTACTGCAGGCTGTGGCGATACTCTAGTTCGAATACCACCACATAAACTGGACCTGCATGGGCCACCACTAAAAACGTGTCACGACCCGCACCCTAGAGTAAGGGCACGAGAAGTGGGTACGTCCAGCCTACGCCGCAGTGTCGGCGGTAGAACGCTGTCCTAGGTAAATCATCTAACAGTATAAAGGTACCTGTACAGTTCATACTCTCCGAATGGAGGTAACAACATAACATAAGTCTCAATCACATCTAAGATAGAAAAATGAAGAACAGATAGATAGTAACTCAAGAGAAACATAGCATAGATGAAATAAGACTGTGTCTAAGATCCATAACATCAGAATGTCAACTCATAATACAATAAGTCTAAGAGTCTATACATCTCCACATCTCAAAATACAACTCAGAATGTGAGACAAAATGATATAGAAAAGACTGCCTAGACTAAACTGGTCTAGACTACTGGAACATCCTCATCAGCTGTAGGTGAAACCTGCTGAGGGTCCTCGGTACAAGTGTCATCTAGCCCTGCTCCATAATAGGTAGTCACCCAAGCCTCGTCCTCATCCTCTGTAATATTTTCAACAGGTCCAATCAGGACGGGAACGAGCACAATACATCTCACACAGTGCATATCAGGTTAGGAAATACGATACAGGCAATAGAGTAAGATACATGAACTGCTGAAAGGAAATATACGCTGTAAAAGAGATAGCTGTAATGAAATATCTACTGTATATAGAGAACTATAAGTGACTAGTGATGTAGAGCATAAGATAGGCATGTGAATGGCTAGAATTTGCACATGATTACACTACTGAGTTTGCACATGATTACACTACTTTGGAATTATTCACATGTCCACTTCTACTCCCCCGTTTCCCCAACCAATACACAAGGATCTATACAGGTTACGTTATTTATACATGATATCACATGGGGCCCATGAAAGGGTGCACATGATAGTATACATGAGGGCTCAGTAAACATGAGAGTACATGATCACATGAGTGCACATGAATGATGGAAGCATAGGAGTACATGATGATAGTGAAACACACATAACATGAAGTACCCGATGCTCCCGAGAGGGATAACATCTCATGTAAAGATCCATATAGTACCAATCCGTGTTACAAATGTGACAGCAACAAGTAAAGTAATCTAGAGCGAGAAGTAAAGCCTGAACAAGTATGAAACGGTCAGAGAATGTACTCGCCTGCTGTATGAATGTCTGTAGAGAATATGCAGTCTGAGGAGAGGTGTCTGGCTCCTGATCAGAGCAACACAAGTCACAATGTGTTCTAAATAGTAAAAATGAAGTCTACTATGCAAACTACATGATTCTAAGTCAATCTGGTCAAAAGTCAACTCTTGGTCAAACTAGTCAAAGTTAGGTCAACACTAGTCAACTAGTTAGGGTTTTAGTCAAACTAGTCAAACTAGTTGTTTTAGGTCACTCCTAGTCATTTCTAGGTGATCTAGGTCAACTTTGACCTACAGTTGACTTTGGTCAACCCTTAGTCAACAAGGGTCAACACAAAGGATTTTGGGTCATTAGGGCTAGCCCCAAGCCATAGGCTAGTAATCCTAGGCCATAGGCCAATAGTCTAGGTTTTCTATATAACCTATAGTTGGGAACATATACATATATATATATGATACATATAGATGTATGAATCTATCTAACCCAATACCCAATATAGGAATATCATATAATATACAACCACACATATATATACATATATGTATCTAATACTAATACATATATATATCAATATATATATATACATATATATCTATATAAATAATACCTATATATATATACTATATATATATATATAAGACATAGAGAGAGAGACTTAGTGAGAGAGAGAGTGTGAATGAAAGAGTGAGACAGTGAGAGAGAGAGAAAGACTTAGTGAATCAGGGGGTTTCCAGGAATTCCTGAACCCAAACCCATCCAAAACACACACACACACAATACATATATACACACATAGGTATATATATGTATAACTTAACCCACACAATACCAAATTACCCCAAAATCGACCCACACTCTCACATACACATATACTACATATATACACATTAAAATACATTAATATAATACATAAATCATTAGCAAAATCGAATCAAAATTCGATTTTGCAAAAACTGTGAATTTTCAGAAAACAGGGTGTTACACTTGAATTTGGCTTCAGCTTCTGATCACACCTGTATGGCGTATCGATCCCTGGAAAGATCCTTATACCCATAGCGTGTGAGCATCTTCTCAATGTAGTGAGATTGTGACAGCGCTACTCCAGTGTCTGTCCGGATGATCTTTATGCCCAAGATGACATCTGCATCCCCCCAAGTCCTTCATACTGAACTTGGTTGAGAGGAACTTCTTTGTCTCTGTGACACAGCCTATATCCGTACCTAGGATTAGCATGTCGTCCACGTACAGAAAAACGATGACTCCTCTTCCATCAGCGAACTTTGTGTAAACACATTTGTCCGTCTCGCTGACTCTGTAGCCGTTTGACCTAATAACTTTGTCAAACTTCTCATGCCACATCTTGGGAGCTTGCTTCAAACCATACAATGATTTCACCAACTTGCAGACTTTGTCTTCAAGACCTTTGACGACAAATCCATCTGGCTGTTGCATGTAAATCTCTTCGGTCAGCTCCCCATTCAAGAATGCAGTCTTTACATCCAACTGATGTATCACCAACTTATGTATAGCTGCAAGAGCGATTAACATCCTGATGGTGGTCATCCGGGCTACTGGAGCGTACGTGTCAAAGTAGTCTATCCCCTGTTTCTGAGAAAATCCCTTGGCTACCAGCCTGGCCTTGAACTTGTCAATAGTTCCATTTGCCTTCATCTTCTTCTTGAAGATCCATTTACATCCGATGGGCCTTTCTCCTTCAGGTAGATCTACCAACACCCATGTGTTATTTGAGGTGATAGAGTCAAACTCGTCATTCACTGCCTCCTTCCAGAAGATAGCATCTCTGGTCTTCATCGCCTCATCATAGGTAAGCGGATCTGCTTCCACATGATAGGTGACAAAGTCATCTCCGAAGTCTTTCGGTCTCCTCGCTCGCTTAGCTGACGGCTCTGCGAGTTCTGGTACAAGAGTTGTTTCATCAACAACAGCTTCTTCTTTAACTACTGGCTCATATGAGATTTCAGTCTCATTTGCACCTACATCATTTTTCGGAATGTCCGAAATAACAATGTTTTTGTCTTTTGCGAACTTGTCTTCAAAGTATTCAACATCGCGAGATTCGATGATATGATTTGACTCAATATCAAGAAATCTCTGAGCATCACTCTTCTCGGCATACCCCAAGAAGATCGCCTTCGTAGTCCTTGTCCCTAGCTTCTGAATCTTCAGATCTGGGAGTTTCACATACGCCAGACACCCCCACACTCGAATGACATTCAAGTTTGGTCTGACTTTGAACCAGAGTTCATGAGGAGTTACGTCCGAAGTTGCATGTGGCACTCTATTTAGAATAAAAGTGGCCGTCAATACAGCTTCTCCCCAGTAGCATTTAGGAAGACCCGCGGTTAGCAGCATAGAGTTCATCATTTTAGTCAACGTTCTGTTCTTCCTTTCCGCTACTTCCGTTGGATTGAGGAGAATATGGAGCAGTAGTCTCGCATATGATTCCATGTTCTTTGCAGAACGATGCGAATTCATGAGACCTGTACTCCCCACCTCGATCACTTCTTAACCTCTTGAGTTGTTGTCCAGTCTGCCGTTCAGCTTCGGCCCTGAACTCTCTGAACTTCTCGAAGGCTTCGTCTTTAGACTTGAGCAAGTAGACGAACGCGTATTTTGAGAAGTCGTCGATGAAGGTTATGAAATACTTCATCCCGGCCTTCGTGGAGAAATGTTTGAAGTCACAGATATCGGAGTGCACCAACTCCAGAAGATCTGTACTTCGATTGACCCGATGAAAGGGTTTCCTTGTGATCTTCGTCTGAGCACACACCTCACACTTCTCCACCTTACCCCCACATTTGGAGAGAAGTCCTAGACTAGACATTTTGTTAATTCTTTTACAATGAACATGTCCTAGTCTATTATGCCACAACTCAAGAGAATAATCAGAAAATGCAACTGCATTAATGTCTTTAAACTGGTTAACAAGCTGAATTTTAAACATTCCTTCGGTTTGATAAGCCTTCCCGAAGTATGTTCCTTTCTTGGACATCACCATCTGACCAGCATTGATGTCCATCCTCAAGCCTGCGTTGCAGAGCAGGCTCCCAGAGATCAGGTTCTTGGCAATTGCCGGAACATGCTTCACACCTTGAAGCGTCAGAGTGTTCCCAGAAGTGAGTTTCAGTTCCACGGTCCCGATCCCCAGAACTTCAGCTTGGGCCTGGTTCGCCATGACAACCTTCTCAAATATTGGCTGGTACGTGACGAACCATTCCTTGCCTGAACAGACATGGCAAGTCGCTCCAGTGTCTATCCACCAGTCAGAGTCAACCCCCACAGTTGTGACCTGTCCGATCATAGCAACAATGTTAGAAACCAATGAAACCTTATTAGGCTCACCTTTCTCTGATTGTTTAGGCTTATATCTGCATTCACTCTTGTAGTGGCCTTTCTTGCCACAATTGTAACAAATCACGTGGGACTTGGTCTTCTGATGCTTGAAAGAAGGACCCTTCACTTTTAGATTAGTGAAGTCCTTCTTCTTGGGATGAGAAGCCGCCTGCTTCCCCTTGGGATCTCTCGTCTGCACAAGATTGGCTTTAGCCAACTGTTTGGACAGAGTGTCCACCTTCTGTTGGGAACGCATCTCGTCCTCAACATGGATCTCTTGAAGTAGATCCCCCAAGCTAATGTCTAGCTTCTTTCTGTGCATCCTTGCATAGAAGGTACTCCATCCAGCAGGAAGTTTTGAGACGATCCCTCCGACGACAAACTTGTCGGGAAGGGGCATCTCTTCGTCTTCCAGTTTCTGACGCAGCTTCAGAAATTCCTTCACCTGTGGCAGCATGGACTTTTCGTCCTCAAAGAGCAATTTGTGATATTTTTCAACCACAAACATTTTGCTCCTGTTCTTGTCTTCTTCATACAGATTTTCCACAGACTCCCATATGTCTCTGGCAAGTTCCTTCTTTGAGTAGGATTCTGCCAGGGAGTCCTCTATAGCATTCAGGATGAGAAGCCTGCAGATGCTATTTTTCCTTCTCCACTTGGCCTGGAGTTCAGTAGCCGCGTTGATTGCGGCAGTAGATCCAGTGTCTGGAACAGAGGGTTCTTCCTCCAACAGAACATGATCAACGTCTTTTAGTTGAAGAGTTAGGTACACCTTTCTCTTCCAGACTTGATAGTGCTCTCCATCGAACTTTTCCAACTTGCAGAAGTCCGATTGGAGGAGCGAAGCATTAATGTTTTCCATCTACACGGATCTTGCTTTGAGATTGTTAATCCCGGGGCTTGATCAAAGATGGAAAAAACTGATGCAATCGAGATCTGAGATGTCACACAAAAACTTTGCAGTGATCAAACTCAAGATCTACGATGGTACAATAAATCAAATAGCCAAATTACAATCTGAAGGAGGAAAAAAGAGAAGAGAAGATCTCTCGTTCTTCCTTGCAAACGTGTTGCAATTGGGACAGAACGAGTTACAATAAAACTAGAGAGAGATGAGAAGAAGAACAATGCTGGGGTGTCAAAACACCGTTGCTCAAAGCAAGATTCGCCCCCACACGATCTGCTTCCAGGAACCAGCAAGTTGAAGAACTTGTGGAACGCTCGAAGTCACCTCTGTTCAGACTCCTCGGATGGACTTGCAATGGCGGCAGCAACTCTCTCTCTATCTTTCTCCTTTTCTGACTTGTAATTTTTCGTCGTAGTCACAAAGGAGGCCAAAAGAGAGTATTTATAGAGAGAGGGTGGAAACCCTAGCCGCCTCTTCAGTTATGGAAAGATTAAATCAAATCCCAAAAGATAGCAACGAGATTTAATTCAAATCCCACGAAATTAATTCAAATCCCACGAAATTAATTCAAATTCCATAAAGATAGGATCTGAATTAATTCAAATCCCACAAAGATAGGATCTGATTTAATCGCATTGATTCAGTCTTTCCCAACTGATTTGTAATCTGCACAGTCAGCGGATCCCTCCATGCGGCAGCAGCAGCCTGGCCGCATGAGCCGCATGAGGCCGCATAAGACCGCATGGCCGCATAAAGACCGCATGACGTGCTAAGTGCAAAGTGCGCCAACAAAACGCCACATTACGCCTCATGAGCCCGAGTCCGAGTCGCTAAGCCCCTTTGGGGCTTAGCTCCAAATGGAATTAATCCAAGAGAATGACAAAAGCATTAATGCTTAATCCTTTGAGCCTTATTCTTACCTCCTTGTAAAATCACCCACATGGTTCCCTCCTTAGGGTCACCACCCCATGTGCATCTCTCAACAACACACCCAAATATATATGTTGAGATAACTCATGGTGCATTTTCGATGTGGGACTAAAATTTACAAGGCATGTTGAGAGCAAGCTCTCTCCATGTAAAGAAAGCACCAACATATTCCAACCAAAAAATGCACCAACAAGAAAAATATCAAATAACTTTAAAATCTCACTGGAACTAAATCATGATGAAACAAATTCACTGCTATATGCTTTAGTCTCCAACATTAAAGACATGCTCTTTCTAGAAATGTTAATGGGCTCAATGGAAATTAAATGTATGAAAATAATATTTCGACATCAAAACACAAGAACAGTAACTTTTGCGTAAAATGGTTAACAGCAAGATGTCACAAAAATTCCAAATTATTGAGATCAAATGGCTTAGCTTCATATAACCCTTCACATCTCCAGTTCAGTCATTTACATCTCTTAATCTTCATCGCTTAATAGTAACTTGGAATATACAAAGTAGTAAAGGAGTTGACCAAAACCTCAGAAATAGTGATGGATGGAATTCAAAATGCTGAGAATTCACAAACAAAAAACCAAGTCAGTGATTGGTCAAGATGGATGATGCTTGTGGTATGGGGAAGGGAGTTTACAGGACATGTTCACTCCACTGTAAGCATTCAAAGCCTAGGCGCAAATCAAATTCTTCTTCTGTTGTCCACTCGTGTTTTCTTTGATGCTGGGCCTGCATCGACATGCTCGCCGCTTGATTTTATCTATAAGATGTTCATAACAAAATTCACTACAAGTTCAATGTACTTGTGACAAAGTTGTAAGAGAGGTCATTTACCTTATCAAGTTTATCCCTGACCAGTCGAACAGTCTGGTTCATAGAAGAAGATGAGAAGTAATCCTGCAATCGACATGAAAATTTAATAAATTATGATGATATATGTTAAGGAGTCTCATCTCAACAACTACACTTGGATTTACACTTTAGGCTGTGTTTGATTGGGTCCATGGAAAATATTTTCATCACAAATTTTCCACCAATTATAGTGTTTGATAGCTTATATTTTCCATGGATATTTTCCAAAAAACTATCATTTTCCATATTTTCTTCTAAAATGGTGGAAAATGAAACTTGTCCAACTCATAGGAAAATATTGTTTTCCATGGAAAATAACTATTTCCGTGGAAAATAATGACAATCAAACACCAAATAAAGTTCTCCATGGAATTTTTTTCCTAGGAAAATAATTCCATGGAATTAATTTCTTTTCCACATATTTTCCACCTTGCAATCAAACACGGGTGCGTTTGATTACAAGGAGGAAAATATGTGGAAAATAAATTAATTCCGGAATTATTTCACTAGGAAAAAAATTCCATGGAATTAATTTGGGCGTTTGATTGTCATTATTTTTCATGGAAAATAGTTATTTTCCATTGAAATTGATATTTTCCTATGGGTTGGGCCAGTTTTATTTTCCACCATTTTGGAGGAAAATATGGAAAATGATAGGTTTTTGGAAAATAATTCCATGAAAAATATACGCTATCAAACATTACAATTGGTGGAAATTTTGTGATGAAAATATTTTCCATGGAAAAAAAGCTCAATCAAACACGGCCTTAATTTTATAATGTCATGTGGACTTGAAAATTTTAAGTTGACATGTATCCTGGTATCAACAGATTAACAAGTGGCAGAAGGCTGAAGCATACCTTGTCTGATGACACATGATTCATACAAGGGTCCTCCATATATGAAGATCGGCCTGATTGTGCATTTTCCCTGCACAATATATAACCACCATCAGCATTTATTAACCAATGATAACTGTGGAAAGTTTCCACCATTAGGGATCAAGTGAAGTAAAGCAGTTTTCTGGAATAAAATTTAAGAACCATCCAAAAATTTGGCCGCAGAGAGGAACACAAGACTTTTGCTATTCATACGATAGGACCAAACAGCTTGTATGACTCCTTTTCTTGGAGAAGTCCTGTACTGCAAGAGGGGTGAAGTTTACCTATATTTGGTATGAGAAGCATTTAAAACTGAGGAAGCCTGCCCAAGCTGACTGGAAGAATCTGACTTATGAAGACCATAACCGACTTGAGAAAGGCTATTCGATCCTCCGGTTCTGCCAGCTATAACAAGCAGAGTCGTGTTATTAGGTGCAAATCCAAAAGAAGAAAGAGATATGTGAAACATTATTCCGATAAGTAGAATCTGAAGTTTACACTTAATTCGCCCTAGCACATCATTCCTCCTTCCCTCCAGTTTCTCCTTCACATCAGAAAGGCTCTCAAACTGGGGAGCATATGAAATCTGAAGTCGATTCCCAAGAAATACAGACTCGTCGAGTTTTCTCTTTGCAAACCTTCAGCAGTGAGGGGGTTACACAGAAATCAGATCTAGCAGCTTACAGTTAATTTATCTTCTCATTATTCATCTTTAAGAATGTTGTAGGATATGAGAGAGAAAAAGAACTATTATTCCAAGAAATTAAGATATTAGGGAGGTACATGAATAGCATAATCGATACTAATTCATCTTTGTACTATTTCCCATTTAAGAGCGATAAATTCGTTAATTTCATGATAATTAGAAAATAGAGAACATAAAAAGACATGTATAACACCGAAGATCATTCGGAAAAAAGAAGAAGAAGAGATTGACCCTTAGGAATAAATTTGGCATAACCCCTTAAGTTTTAATCCTAAATCAATAACAAGCCGAAGTTAAAATTTCTATTGTGAGGCCATACAAAGTTTTCATTGGATGAGGCAGGCCCTTTTTCATAAGGCTGCTAACAACATAGTCAAAATATCCTCATTCTGCTATTTCACTAAGGGGTTCGGTAAAATTTATCTAGATTTAGTTTCTAGTAAACCCAAACCTTCTGAACATTATACAAATAATGAAAGTCTATAGGGACCCAAAACATAGTTGACTGATTGACCGGAAGTTTTATTCCAATGGACTTCCATGATAGCCAAAACCACCTATGTTGCACGGGAAAATGGCATCCGTATCCTGTCCTTTTTCGGGTGGCATAGGAGACTACAAATGTACCTATTTCAGAATATTGGGTCCGTTTGGATAGTCTTTCTGAAATTTTATTCTAAAAACAGTTTTCTGAGAGTAAGTTATAAAGTTGTTTTCTGAGTATGAAAATTTCAATTTTGCGTTTGGTTACTTTCATCTCGAAAATAATTTTAAAAAATAAAATTTGAAGATTACGTTTGGTAAAATATTTTTAGAAATTAATTTTTTTAACTGTGTCCATTCTGTATCCTGTGTCCAACCGAGATTAGGGGGTCGCCGACGAACTAGTCGTTCCCGAGCGTCGCGATCTGTCCGGTGACCGCGACCTCGCCGGAGAGGAGGGGGTTGTAGGTGACGTTGAAGATGTTGATGTCGCTGAGCCGGTCCAGGCTCGCCGGGAGCTCGCCGGAGAAGTTGTTGGAGGAGAGGTCAAGTTGGGGTCCCGCCGGAGAACCGGTTGTTGGAGGTGGCCGTGACCGTCGGGGAGGGAGGAGGCGGCCGAGTGTTCGTCACCGCTACTCGAGTGTTCGTCACAGCCGACCTCGAGGAGGGAGGAGGCGGCCGAGCTCGTGATGGACGAGTGTTCGTCGCCGTCGTTCGTCGTCGTCGTTCGTCACCGCCGAGCTCGAGGAGGAAGGAGGCGGCCGAGCTCGATGAGTTCGAGGAGGGAGGAGGGAGGAGTTCTAGTTGTTCGTCACCGCTGTTCGTCGCCGTCGTTCGTCGTCCGGGGAGGTTGAGCAGAGGAGTTGGAGGAGGGAGAGCTCGAGGCCGGTGGCGCTCTCGGCGGTCGAGCTCACGGCGGTCGAGCCTGGTCGAGGTTGAGGCGGCCGAGCATGGTCGAGGTTGCTGTCGAGAGAGGGTGGTCGAGGTTTCTGCCATGGGAGGGAAGGAGGATGGGAGAGAGGATGAGGCGGCCGAGCCTGGTCGAGGTTTCTGCCATGGGAGGGAAGGAGGATGGGAGAGAGGATGAAGAATCGGCAGGAGAGAGAGGGTTGAGAGAATGGGGGGGGAGGGGGTTAGGTGGGGTGGGGTCCACCAAAAGTTTTGGGAATGAGCTTTCTAAAAGCAGGTTTTTTCTCCTTTCCGAAAACAGGTTTATAACTTCAGTTTTGAAAAAAAGTTTTGGGAAAGCAATTTTTGAATGGGAGCTGCCAAACGCAGTTTGGGTTCGAGTTTGAGTTTAAAATCAAAAAACGAAGTTTAAAAACACAACCAAACGGGGCCTTAGTATCCCGTATCCGTACCATGTCCTAATTCATATCCATTCCGTATTCCTGCAACATAGCAAAACACACAGTTGGGCAAGGATGTGGAATAATAGCCAAAAAGAAAAGGTTAGGGTGTGGTCATTATGGACTCCTTAATCGTGGAAGCGTATCTGAGTTGTGCATAAAATTCAGGGAGAAACTTACCCTTCTTTATATGCCCACTTCCATGCCTGAACTTTCACCGTTTAATCCATAGTCATCCGAAAAACTTGTGATGTGTTACTATTACATTGCACACATATACCACAAACCAAGCCAAAACACGCAAGTTTAAGCATGGTTTGTTTTCCTTCAAGCTCAAAAACTTGGATCCTATGTTACACAGATTATTGTGTCGACATTTTTTCATATTTCTCCCTTTTTCTTTTAGTTTTTTACTTACGCAATTGAAGTGAAAAAAGAGCCACAATTTCGGTATCACGGTTCGATGGGGCAGAGTATCGGATCGGACATGCCAAAAATTACACGATACCCCCAATACGTATTGGTATCGGCCGATATTACGAATCATCACTATAGGCAGGAAAGACACAACATGGCACAGTCACCATGACATGGACACACACTGCACCGACTTTGACGTGTCCTATATTTTGGTATGACGTGAACAAGAAAGTAGGTCAAAAACAAATGGGCCAATATTTTGAGTGATTGTGCTATCTAGGACGTGAAGAGAAGAATATTGATGAAATGTACACATTTAATTAGCACAACTTCTCATAGCAAAGCAAAGATACAAGGGTCATAAAAAAGCAAACAAGGCGAGTGTCTAACTGTAAACAAGGACATACTCCGAATTTGAAGAATAGCAATCATAATATAATCATAACCCTTGACTGGGCTTGTTATGAACTAAATAACACGTAATTTAAATGTAGAGGCCGGACCTAATTTTTAAGAGATGGATCTATCATTTACCTAAAAATTCAATTATCCTTAGATGTAACAACTTAATAAATCATAATCACCTTGCATTGCTGACCTGTGAAAATTTGATCCAGTATACATCGGTAAAAGCCTCACAATCTTCTGCATCCATTGGTTTGCACCTGTTAAATGCAACATGGGAAAAGGAAAAACCAGTTAGATGATTTCTACCAATGAGATGACAAGAAGAAAGTACTTCTTTTTGTTCACATGAAAATCCGAAGAAAGGTTATAACCCTTTTGGATAAACAAGATTTTCCATGAAGGGCTACCTCTAGACTAGTAAGTTAAGAGTTATCTAGAAGGTTGAATATCAACTAGGCATCCAAATCTCAAGCCTAAAACATTATAGTGGTGGTTTCTTAACTGAAGATTATTTTTCAAGAGGAAACTGTGTTCTTATGTTTAGACCATTCTCCTTGTATCATTCCTCTTGTGAACATTCACTATGCCATTTGCCAGTAACTTATATGTGCATAAAGATAACCTTTTTTGGAGGTAAATTATGAAAACATTACACATTCTTTGTCCTCTCCAAATCGCATAATGATAAATTGATAAGGTAGCTGCCATTACAGCTACTATAGTGGTTTTACCGTTAGTCGCTCCACGTGACAGTCATACACGAGAAAAATAGCATACTGAGAAAATAGTGGTCATAGTAGCAGCTATTCACCAATGTCACTGTAGCAGCTAATATAATGAGATATCACCAATATAACAGATTTCATGGGACTTTCCTAATACTATTTAGCATGTATGGTGCTTATTACTATTTTTTATGTTTCTTCCTAATAAGAAATAGCAGACGACATAAGTGATATATCGCCATTATATCAGATTCATGAGCTGATTCTTAATATTTATTGTGACTTCCAAAAAAAATAAAAATGGTTGTATAGACATATTTATTAAAAATGGGCCTACCTCAAGCTCGATCTATTTTTTTAGAAAATTATTTAACAGAATCTTAGGCAGACTTGTGTGTGGTCCTAGTACCATCCTACTCTATAGTGGTTCCCAAGTCCTAAGTAGGAAGTACAAAGTCAAATATCACAAGGAGTGTGTAGCTATGTACCCCCCAAATTGACAAGAAATCTCATGTTTTCCCCCAACTCTCAACGACTAATCAAATCGTCAATTTTAACGTCCGGATCAAGTAACCTAACTAACTAGGGGTGTTACAGAACCAAGCTATTCAAGAGCTGGCTCGATCTCGGCTCACTAAAAAACTCGTGAGCTGAGCTTAGCTTGAGCCTAAGAATAGGCTCCTTAGATAAAAGAGCCCAAGCAAGAGATTAGAGGTATTCAACATGCAAAGTTGCGAGCCGGCTCGTTTTTATTTATATACTTATATTAAAGAAATATCTTACACTAATATACTTTTCTAATTGTGTACAAAATCCATTTAAAGACTTTCAATCTGATAGTATGCTTACCAAGATGTACTTGGTTTGGGACAAAGCACATGAGTACATAAACAAGCTCAATGTCACGCACAAAATTTTTCGCTCCAACAAGACAATGTTGCACAACATATCAAACCAAAAAGTTTAGTTGGAAGACTCTAGAATTCTCCAGAGTATGGTGGAATCCTCTTGAACTCTCATGAGACTTCAAAGTTCTAGACTATTCTTATCATGTATATATTTTATATGGAGTCTTGTAAATATCTAGGTTCTAGAAAGTTTCCACGGTTAGATGGTGGACACATGGCATAATCTTAGTCATTCTTGTAAAGTCCTTGAGACTATATAAAGGGGGAAGGTTTCATTTGTTCCTCACCACCCAAGATGTTGTCAAGTCTCTCTAGTATAGTGAAGTTTTCAACAGTCCAAGCTCTCTTTTGCTCCACATTTTCTCGTTCTCGTCTTAGCGGTCTAACTAAGCATTTGGGAAAAGTTTGCACAGGTCTTCGACGAAGAAGTTTGTGTTTCGCACAAAGTGAGGTGCATGCAAAAATACTAATTTCGTGACATCGAGCTTGTCTATAACTCAAGCTCATCAAGATTTCAAGTTTTAAATAGTGGCTCGCGATTCGACCTCGTGCTCGCAACCATTTTTAAAGGGTCGAGCATGAGCCTACTCGTCTGAAAGCTCAAAGTTAGCTCGAGCTCTGTGTTTTCTTAAGAGAGCCGAGCTCGAGCATTGGGGGTGCTCGCTCAAACCTCGGCTTGTTAACACCCCCTAAACGTATCAATTCGAAAATGCACCACCGAATGGAGCGCTCGTACCAGGGGAGGGGCATGGTTCGATGTTAGAAACGACATAAGCTTAACATGGATGGAAACCCGTCGTGGTGTTCTCACTAGTCCCGTCTCATCATACTAGTATCTTCCTTTTGAGGCCAAACTGGGTAGACACTGGTCAGATCTCCGACCAACGCCCAACCATCATTTCATTAACACATCACCCTCCCGAACCGAAGAAACTACAGAGCCATGACCCATTCTAAGTACATACCAAGACCACACTAGTGTCTTCTTTTCCTAAAGCCATGACGATGCATCTTTTTCTCTTTCCGAGAAATGACAATGTGTACTATTAGATTCTTTAACGTCACACCACAACCAGGGCCGTTTCTGGGCATGTGCAAGTTGTGCCACTTCCGTATATATTACTAATGTGAAATCTACATTTTTAGATTTAGGCCTCCGTACTTTTTAGAAACTGATATAATTATAACAGTATTGTGCTTTTTCAAAAAAAAAAAAAAAAAAAAAAAAAAGAAGGACGAATAATAGGAAATTGGTGGCACGTACTCTAGTATCGCCCCATAGGAAGCGAACAGGTTCGAGAGCTCGTCTCCGCATCCTAACGCCGGCACGTTCCTCACGATCAAATACCTGCTCGACAAATAATTTATTGATTGAGTTTATTAACGAAACAAAATATTTTGTATTTTTTTGGGTGGGTGGTGGGGGGGGGGGGGGGGGGGGGGGGGGGGTTGCCTACTTGGACTCTTCGCAGACGGTGTAGACGCGGACGGCCGGCGGTTCTCCTCTGTCTCTCGGCATCGCCTTCTTGCCCACCAACTGCTCGACCAAAATAATTATTTTTTGGTTGCAAATTCGGACTTTCGGAGTCTGGTCTAGGGATAGATCATAGATGTTGGGTTTTGAATCGGGTTATGGGCTCAGTACCCGAATCCGATATGTTGTATTTTTCTTTTTTTTTCTCTTCTTATAACCAATATGAAGTTCAAAACATGTAAACATGGTTGATAACTAAATACTAATCAAAGTAACACTTTAGGGAACTTTTATGTGGCCGACAATTTCATATTTCCATGAATTTTATTTCAAAGATATCATTTTTTACAGATATTGTATATTATCATGTTTTGTACATAATCAGTATTTTACATTGCAGTCTATACAGCCTTTCAGACGACGTCTAAGTAGCCATGTTCGATTTAAAATTTCAAAAATAAATAAAATAAATCAACACTTACCTGTATCATTAATTGGGCGGCAGCGGCGGCGGATTGGATATTTTCAAAAACTTGAGAATATGATAAATCGTTTGGTACACTGATTGGTTATTTTCAAAAGTTTGATATTCCTAGAAATAATATTATTTATAATCAAATTTCTAGGTATTTAATTGTATTGCTTTTAATATAACACATAATATTCTAAGTTTCTAACAATATAGAATTATATATTTCTTACTAGAAATAAATTGATAATAATATATTATTATTTTAATTGTCCATATCTACAAATAATATTATAATAATATAATGAGTTGGATATAACTTGGGTCTAGTTAAGTCATGTCGAATCAAGTTTGTGTTGAGTTTTGGTCTTGTTCTGATTCTAGTCAACTCAGCTTTTCAACTTGATGTTCTCAACTTTGATAGACATTAACTTGATACCCTAAAATTTAAATAACAAAATTATCCTCATCCTTCTCCCCTCTCCCTCCCGGCGGTTGCACCACCCCTCCCTAGATGTAGTTTGTTTAAATATTGAATATATTTTAATTAAATATATTTTTTTTTGTAGAACTTTGCATACATGTTGAGATAATACATGTACTTAATTTAAATATAGTTTACATATTGAATATATTTTAATTAAAATTTGTTCTTGGTAGAACTTTGTATATATGTTTAGATAAATGTTTAAATAGTTATACGGATCTTAAGTTTTTTTTTAAACAATTAATCATAAAAATTTTAAATTATTTTACGTGAGGATATACATAGGTAGGTACGTATTGGTGGTAGTTAATTATAATATAAGAATCAATTTTTTTAGTAATTACTACGTGATATACAAATAGTTTAGACGGCTAATCTTTGAGCTGTTTTTAATCCGCATTATAGCGGAAGAGAGATGATTATGATACACACCCGTTATTCTCTTCAATTTTATATTGGATCTATTGCCAAATGCCGTACTTTTGAAGGAGTTTATAAGAGCATCCACAGTGATAACACTCCAAATCATACTCCAAATCTCTTTAAATCATACTCCAATAATTAATTTTGAAGTATTTCCTTCATGTTGGTACACAATGGTATAGTCTAAATAAACACTCCAAATTGACAAGTGGCAACACTCCATTTGTTTTTCTCCTTATTTTTCTTTCATAATTGACAAGTGGTAACACTCCAAAAAAAAGAATGAAGGAGAAAAGTAAATATGGTGGGCCCGCAAGTAATATAGCTCAACTAGTGGACTCTCCAAATTTGGAGAGTCTCTTAGCTTTCTACCATTTTTCAAGTGTGGACAAGAGTCCATTGGAGCAATCAAGTGCTACAGAATTTGGCTAAAGACCAAATATAGCACTTGAAATTAGTCCCACTGTGGATGCTCTAAGTATCTTAAGTAAGAAGTATATAAAGAAAGTGTGTTAAAGAGAGCATTTAAGAGAGGGTTCTCAAAGAGAGTCTCTTACTTTTGAAAATACGGACCTGTTTTTATACTAAAAAGCAATTTGTATTAAAATATTAAAATTTGTTAATTTGAATTATATAGTAAACTAATTTAATTAGATTAGCTTGGTTTAAAAGTTAATATTGATGAAAATTGAAGTTTGGTTAGTTTTAAATCTATACTAGATTGGACTAGGAATATAAATTTTTGAATTTGATTAACTAAAGTATATAAGAATATAATTCAGGTTATAATCTAATCATGTTAATTGTATTTAAATTACATATAATAGATTCGTATTAAATTATGAATTTTGGAGATTGAGAAAGAAAAAAAAACGATTAATTAATTGTTTTCTTATTAAAAAGTTTTAGTTTTATTTATTAAAAAATAATTAATAGTGGAACCCACTACTCAGACCATCGCACCATTTAACCCAATTGACATTTGACTTTTGGACTTACATGCAATCAAAGTTAATATGTTTGCTTCTTGACTTAATTCTAATATGATAAACATGCAGAATTTCTAACTAGTATATATATGTGGTTATGTATTATGTAATATATTCAATGTAATATTGTAAGTCTATAAAATTGGTTCAACTCGAGTTAAACTACTGGTTTGACCCCACCCAGTATCTTGACTGGGTCGATCTACAGTCCGATTTTAAAAAGGGCTAATTATAGTCTAGACCATAAACTTTATACCAGCTTAGAGTTTATGTCATGACATGTCCATAGAGATTTTAGTTCCTGAATTTATGTTACCGTGTACATCTAGGATCTAAAAATATTAAATCCAAGGACAACATGTTAGGACCTAAACTCTAATTATGAAGTTTTTAAACATTATTTTTAGGATTTTATTAACATATGCCTTAAGGACACATGATAATACGCTGATGAATGTGTATTTTATATTGGTATTATACTAGTATATTTATCAATGTGCATTCCACTTAAAACGTGTATTCATAAATGTAAAATGTATATTGATAAATGTACGATAGAAGTACCATATAAAATACACATTTGTCAATGTATTAACATGTGTCATAGGACACATCAACAAAAGGCTTATTTTTAACACATATCCAACACTATACAGTTTATAATAGTGTTTTAAAAATCGGACCAGATTGACCGGCGGTTGTTTTTTTCGGTCCAGTTTAGTATTGACCCAATATTTTATTTAAATATATATATATTTTTTGTAAAAATCAGTATCCATAAGGGATGAAAATTGGACCACTTAGGTTAACCCAGATGTTGAACCACTGGTTGAACTAGTTTGACCCGACCCAGTGCCTTGGCCGGGTCAATCTACGGTCCAAATTTTTAAACACTGATTTATAAACCAGAACATATCTGATGTGGCTAAATACTATGTTTTAAACATTTTTTTTTTAATTATAAAAATGTAAGTTTTATGTTATATATATTTTTATCTCTACTATTATAAAGGGCCTTCAAAACGCTCAATCTTGAGCCATCTAAGCCGTGTATATTATCAACTATTTTCTTTTCAAAAGAATAAAATAAAATTTTAAAATATTTTATGTGTGGATAACCGTTTCTCTCTCCTAACGTAAAAAATTAGAAATCATCCAATACTAGAATATATTTAAAATTTAAATTGTGTTTAAACTAACTACATAATATTATCTAATTAAACAAATATCCATAATTTGAAAAATAATCATAAAAAATTATATTAAAATATATTTAAATTAAATTTAAAATATTCTAATATAATTTAAATTTTTATATAATTTATTAATATTATTATTGATTTTTTTTATACGTGTAAAGGCTTCAAACGGCTCAAAAGTGAACCGTCTAAGTCGTCATTATATCACGGTCTATTTTATTTAAAAATAAAATTTATAAAAATTGTTAAAAAAATTTAAATTTGTTAACATGCAAAATCAAACTCAACCAAACAAAAAAAATATCTTACACCTTAACCATATGGGTTAGAAGAGATACATGATAAGCACGTGCATTTACTACTTTTGAGAAGAGAGAGAGAGGGCATGGTTGACACAAGAGATTTGGGGATGGCTGCTCTGCTCAGTTTATAAACCAAGAGATCTGATAAACTAAGCATACCTCAACTTCGTGTGTTCCGTTCCGTCTCGTCTCCTGACATCTCCTGCTACAAACATACAGATCTTCGATTAGATTTCGGTACTCCGACGCGGTAGAGTTACCGCCGATGGATCTGGGCAGCGGATTCGACAGGGAGAGGCACGTGTTCTTCCTCCAGATGATGGCGGACGGCCTGCCGGCGGAGTACCAGACCCAGGAGGCCAACCACCTCACCCTCGCCTACTTCGCCGTCTCCGGCCTCGCCCTCCTCGACGCGCTCGACCGCGTAATTCCTCTCTCTCCTCTCTTTCTCTCTCCCCCCCCCCAGACAACAACATCTCGACACGGACACGGACACGGACACGGACACGGCAAGTGATGTTTGTTGAGACTTCCTTGGGAGTTTTGTCGGCGCCTCCACCAGTAACTACACGGATCGGCGTCGTGTCGCGTCTCTTGCTTGTGCCGGTGCGACGTAAGATTCCTCGACCATCCGTCAAAGTTCAGGACGGTCCTTGTCGACGATTCTGGAGGATGTACTCGGATACTGAACGACGCGGTACGGACACGTCGGCTCGGACACGGACGCCTATTTTTATTTTTTTTTAATATCCGACAAGTGTATTTCGGGGGGTCCGGCACGAGGAAATATGCAACAAAACTTAGGGAAGTCCTTGTCAACAGTTCTGGGGGACGGCGACGAGCTAGGTCGCATGGACACGTATATTGTAGACACCGCGATATCCTATACCAGTGTAATTTTGTTGGGGGGGGGGGGGGGGGTCTCTATTGTGTCCGATACGAGGAAATATGGACACATCACTGATTTTTGACGCGCTTGACCGTGTAATTTCTCTTTCCTCTTTTCCCCCAACAACAACAATTAGTTATCCACAACTAGACACGGATTGGACACGGGCACGACAAATGATGTTCGTTGAGACTCCCTTAGGAGTTTTGTCAGCGCCTCCACCAGTAACTATACGGATCCGCGTCGTGCCGCGTCTTGTTTGAGTCGGTGCGACGTAGATTCCTCGACCATCCGTCAAAGTTCAGGACGGTCCTTGTCGACGATTCTGGAGGAGGGTGGCTGTGGGCTAGGCCGAATGTACTCTGATACTGCACGACGTGGTACGGACACGTCGGCCCGGCAGTGTGTTTCGCGGGGCCCGACACGAGGAAATATGCAACAAAATTTAGGGCAGTCCTTGTCAACAGTTTTGGGGGACGGCGATGAGCTAGGTCGCATGGACACAGATATTGTAGACACAGCGGTATCCTATCCCAGTGTAATTTTCTTTTTGGGGGGGTCTCTATTGTGTCCGACACGAAACTATGGACACAGCACTGATTTTCGATCTTTTGGAGTCTCCGTGCTTCCTAGGTGATGGGAATTTGCTTCTGACCAGTTCATACGATGTACAGGTCGACAAGGAGCAAGTGGCTAGTTGGGTTCTTTCTTTCCAAGCATACCCTAGAGATAAAACTGACTTGAATGATGGTATGGCCTTACCAGTACGACTCTTTATATTTCCTCTCTCTTTAAAATGAATCTTATTCGAGTTACTTTCAGGGCAATTCTACGGATTCCATGGTTCCAAAACTTCACAATTCACGGATGACAGTAACGTATGTTGGTTGAAACAGAGTAATTATCGTGTTTTGTCGAGTGGGGTATTTATCGATGTGTTTCGTTACTAATGTGGTTGTTTGTTGATTTCTTGTGTCAGCAGGTTTCGAGTCACAATGGCAGTCATCTTGCGAGCACTTATTGTGCTTTAGCCATATTGAAGACGGTTGGCTACGATCTGTCAAGTATCGATCCCGAGACGATCTCAGCCTCCATGAGGAACCTCCAACAGTGTGATGGGAGGTTTGGTTCGCAACTTCATCCTCTTGTGTATATAGACATGATTAGTTTGTATTTGTTTTTAAAGTTAAAGTTTTATTATTATTTCTTTATTTGGAGAAAAGTATTAACACATTCCCCCCCTTTTTGTATAACATAGTTCAATAGAGAAATCTACATGATTGATCCTAGATAGCTGAGAAAATGTATGGTGATTATTATTCATCTTCTTAGAGTAAATGTTGGAAAATTTACTGGGGGTTTCATCCAGTGTACTGAAAAGAAGATCAACCGCGACTGGTCAGCTGACTTATCGTCCACTTAATCCGAATAATCGGGTGCCTGATTAATTAAAACTTCCACATGAACGCATAATTGCTGTTAATTGGCTGAGTAATCCAATTAATCTGTAACCAGTCATGGACTGATTGCGTAATGAAGGACCACATAATATAATAGGAGTTTCAACTTTTTCTTCATCGATGCATATATGTGTGTGCTATATATAGGACCCTGTTCTAGAAATCAGGATTAGTCAGTGCTTAGGCGCTAGCCGTCCGGTGCCAGCCTAAGTGCCCGTCCGACAACCATGTTATTTAGGGTTTATGGGCAATATTCAGAAAGGAAAAAAAAATTTAGACCATCTTTTTTTTGTTCCCGCCCGACTCCCGCATAGCGACTTTTACAACCTTCATATAGGTATTAGGTACTTCAAAAGTCTTGATACTTCAAAAGTCTTGATACTTATCCAACTCTCAAGAACTCTAGATATATAAATTTATTAATGTTGTTTAGTGGTATTTTATATATTTATCTGCATACAAGTTTTATCTGTGATGTGTGAGATTGTCATTCGTTCACTCTTTGGCTTAATGTGTTATAGAGATGAATGCAATTTCCTATAGTAAATCATATTATCTTAACTCTTTGTCTAGACTCTTTATAGTCTAGGAAAACTTGGAGAGTGCTCCTTGGTTGCATCAGCTTAAAAGGTTCTATGGCATGACTCTCTCCTGCTCATAGTTAGTTTAGCTAGGAATTTGGCACCAACATAGAGGGTCATAAAAACTTCGTCAAATCTTTGGAGCTTTTTCATGCCAACCCATTCTCATGGCAGAGGGCTTGGATGATAATGATGATGATAACAAATGTTACAAATTTGATCATATATATATATATATATATATATATATATATATATATATATATATATATATATTAGTTTCTACAACCATTGGGCTCAATTTAATGTTATCATGTGGTGTGTTATCCTCAAAGGTAGACACATCACAGGTAAAGCTTTAAGCTGAGAACTTCCTTTTGGTTTACATTGTAGTGAAGACGTGAATATCGAATGATCTTTTGTTATGTAGACAAATAAATTTAGAAGGATGTTCGACTTCTCCTTTGATTTTGAAGATGATAAGCTAATTTGGATCCCTTGGCAGCTTTATGCCCACTCATATTGGAGCAGAAAAAGATCTTAGATTTGTATATTGTGCTGGTGAGTACTTACAGTTGCATTCTTATGTTACTATGCCATCTAATTTCTGTATTAACCTGTCTTTATATCGTCGAACTTGACCAATGTTGCAGCTGCCATATGTTTTATGCTCAATGATTGGAGTGGAATGGATAGAGAAAAGGCTAAGGAATATATACTTCAGTGCCAGGTGTGCAATACACGATATCTTATTCAGTATCTTTTGTATGGGTATTTTTGTACATTTCGGGATTACTCTATGAGCTTCCTTATACGTTTAACTATTGCTTGCAGTCCTACGATGGCGGCTTTGGTTTAGTACCAGGTTCAGAATCTCATGGTAAGTAGGGTCCTACGAATTCATTACAATGATGGTTTTAGTTTTTTTTAATGTGTTAAGACTTTTCTATGGGCTTATGATAGGGTAGGGTCATGAGGGAAATAATGTGGTAGGTTTTTGAGAAGAAGCAAGTCTCACTAGTAGACTACTATATTAAGATTATTAAGGATATGAATGGAGTTGTGACTAATAATAAAAATGATGGATGTACGGCTCTATTTTCCATTACCATAAGGTTTATACCATTAATCGGTATCAAGTCTTTACCTCTTTGCACTGTTTGTGGATGGACTTACTAAACCCATTCAGGATAATGTTGTTTTTGGATGGAAATAATGTTGTTTGTTGATCATATTGTGCTAGTTGATGAAAGATGAAAGTAGGGGATGATTAACTTTTAGAATAGATTAGTGGAGAGGAACTATGGGGTTTAGAAGATTTACAAAAATAGATTGTGTAGCTAAAGCAAAAAATTTCAAGAAGAAATGAGAGAGTAGTTCATATTAATGGCTGTTAGATACCTAATAATCGTTTCTTAGGATTAGTCATTCATCACAATGATGAGATAAATAAATTGAGAAAGATTTTCATAGAATTAAAGTAAGATGCTTGAAGTGGAGGAGTGCTTTATGATTGTAGGATACTATAAGATTTCTGCACAGTCCATCCTAGCCAGTTTCACAGAATATGTCTAAAAATGAGCATAGCTGAAATGATATGCTAAAATGGATTAGTGTCAGTGGCAAGATAAAATAAGAAACAAGTGTATTTCATTGAAAGTTGGAGGATGTGCCAATCAAGAATAAAGCGATTTTGAGCTGCTTTTAACATGTTTGATAACTTTGATTGTGGGCAGTAGATGCACCATCAATGTAGGAGTGACTCTCTATTAGGTAAGGGCGCTGCTAGAACTAGCGAGTAGGGTTTAACAAACTTGGATTATGGATGCAACAACGATATTGTATTTGCTAATATTAGAGAGGAGATGAACCTTAACAATGCATAATCATGAAAGATGCAAATAGCCGACTCAAACAATTTAAGATGAAGGTGCTATTGCTGTTTTTTTGTATGTGAGCCTTTCCTACGAGGCACTTTGCTCAACTCAAGTGTAAGATTTGGCCCTCTGGTGCTGGTGGATACAGGTTTGATCTCCAAAACAGCCTCTGTATAATGTGGGTATGGCTGTGTGCGTCTTGTCCCTGGTCCCTGCATTAGAGGCAGCCACTAACACTTCTCTTTCAGCCTTTACTTTTCTTTTTGAAAATATATATTTTATTTCAAGCAATAGGAATAGGATTACAAATGTCCGAAATAAAATGTGGTACAATCCTATCTCAACATTCTTGTCCAACAATATCTCGAGCATGTTGGACTAGCCTATCAGCAGCTATGTTACCCTCACACTTCACATCTTCCATTGAGATGCCCTCAAAAGCTTGCAAAAGGACTTGACATTCAGCCTTTCCTATATAAATTTAGAGTGTCAACTAAGTCCATTACTTAGTTACTCTTCAGTTATGTAATATTTAATCATAGCAAATATGAATTATTCAATAAATTATATTAGATAAGATCTTAAGAGAATGACATTGAATATTAATCACTTTATTTTCTGTTAGATATACTCCTCTCTAACTTTATCTACATCTAACGACGAGGAGACAATTATAGGCATTGGAAGAAATCTTATTTGGGATTATGAATATGAATTACGATTGGTGTCAGTTTCTACTGATTTATCTTAAACTATAACATTATAAATAATCTATTAGATTTCCTTTTATATGAGAGATATGATGCTTATTATGAATAATATAGTATATAATAATGTGTGTCATTTTTTATTTTCTACTGTCATAAAGTTTCCAGTAGTTATATTGAGAGTATTAAGGATATACAATGGAGTTACGACAATCGTGGTAACTATTGGAGGATATAGTAATTCGTTTCTTATTACCATTGGCTTACATCGATGATCAACATTCAGTCGTTACGTTTTTACGATAGTTATGGATGAAATTACTAGACATATCCATATGAGATTTCATTTTGTATAGTGTTTGTTGATGATATTGTGTTGGTTGATGAGAGTAGCCAAGTGTTGGATGCTAAAATATAAGTGTGGAAAAGACTTTGTAATCTAAAGAAATTATGATCATTATAATGAAGATAGAGTATATGAAATGTAAAACCCGAGGTAAAAGAGATATGAGGAGGGTGTAATGCCCCGCTCCGTACGGTGCATTATGCTGAGTCGTTGACTCGAAGAGTCGCGTAGACCCGATTAGGTATCGATGCGAATCGATACAAGAGTTATCTTGTCCCGAGAATGCATCGAGTCGGATTGATGCAAAGAGTTACGTTGATCCGAGGAATGCATCGAGTAAGTTCGATGCAAATGTTAAGTTGGCCCGAGAGAAAGCATTGAGTCTGTTCGAAGATTCTAAGAAATCGAATCGATGCAAAGCACAAGTCCGATGCAAACGAGTATTGATTTTAGTTGGTTTCGTGTGCAGGCTATACGTTTACGCTGAAATATAAGAGGTCGACATTTTGCCTTATTTGCAATGGTGTCCGCAAAATCAAGTCATCGCCTTGCAACGGACTGAAGCATATGCACGGTTGGCCAAATCGTTTGAATAATTCAACGTAGCACGAAGTACTCAAGTAGCTAAGTCATAAGAGTTTGCTGTGCAACAAAGATATGAAATTGAGCCGCATCAGCTCGGCGAAACGACAAGGCGTATCGGCTTAAGGTGGGGGGACTTTGACTCTTCTTTCCTAGTCCGTCATGCTTAATTAAAATGTACCATTGTATGCTAAAGTTAACCTATCGAGTCCACGGGCGTGGCTCGATCGAGAGATGAACATAGTGCGTGTCGAACACTAGATAGAACAATTGAAATGAAACGTACATCAAATGTACGCGCTATGGAACATTAAATATCGCAAAGGCGAGCGCCTTGGCGCGTAAGTCATAAGAACATAGGATAATTGTATCGACAAGTGCCTCAACGCACGAGTCATTACGTGCCCTCGCGCACAAGTTAGTATGCTAGAACATTGAAAGACTATATCGGCGCGAGTGTCTCAGTGCACGAGCTATAGAACATTGAATACCCTATCGAGGCGTGCCTCAGTTGCACGAGTCAGAGGGAAGGAACATACATTGAACACTAAGGCATAGAACATGGAAATTACGGTATCAAGACGTACATCGCATGCACGACTCGAAGAATAGAGAACAATCGTATCAAGGCGTGCGTACATGCACGAGAATAATAAAAGATGGCTTCATTGCGAAGAGAACAATTGTGGCATGAATGTGACGGAACTGTTAGATATGACATGATGCCTCAAAAATGTTCGGGACCTTCGGGTCGTTCGTTTGACGAACATTAAGTTGGGACATGGTGCTATTGAACATTGAAACGAAGATTGTAGGAAGAATACATTGAAAGAATAGAGAAATGTGAGACGACGTAAAGTTTGAGTTTCAGACTCAAGATTATGTTTGGTTGTATGAATTTGATGCGCGCGTTGCATGGTCGAATGGACTTGAGATATTGCCTGTGCACGGGTGGGATATGAATTCCCTCGAACGTGTTATATTTGTCGGGGCACCGGGACCGTTCGGCCTAGGAGGGATGAATAATCATTGTTGGTGCACATCTTTTGGGTATGACTTGCAATCTGCTACTGATGTGATAAACCACAATTGATGGTAAGTTTGGTGTCCTTCGGATATTGGGCCAGCAAATTCGTATGGGGAGGACGTCGGATTATCCAGTGTGAGAAAAGAAAAGATAAACAAATTAGTCCATTCCGGCGCAAATACGCCAACGACCTTCATATGGTCAAGGAACGGTGGGCCGAAAGTGCAGGAACAATAGATCCTGCACAGAGCACTTATAACATGACAGGGAAGGAATGAGGCGTATTCACCTTGCGTCGGTGCAAGGACGAGTGCGTCAGCGTTGGTAGGAAGTCACGAAACAACACGAGATTGCTATTGGTTGCCTGCTTGCTTATGCGAATCAAAATAACATGCTTGCCATGATATCATGTCTTACTACTTTCGAATATGCCATGAAACAGATCCTAAGAAGAACATAGAAAGATAACTAAAATTGTATGTTGCATGAATCAATACATAACAAATATCAGTTTATTTCAGTGGGTCATTGATCCATACAGCTAGGACGAAAGTACTAATCCCCCACTAGTTTGCTAGCAGGTTCAGTGAATGGTCTGCTTGCAGCGGAGCTTCGCTTGAACGCGCTGAGGCATGGAATGCCATAGCGTTTGAAGCGTGCGACCGCATTAACGTTCGGACTTGCAACATGATTGATGCGGCCGAGATATGGAAGGCATGATGTATGGAACGGTGAAATCCTTTGTGGGCAAGAGAGAACTTGAGTGTTGTAGCCAATATGACATATTCAGTTGGGCTATTGAAAGCCTTTGTAATCTCAGTTCATTTATCAATAAAGAGAATTGTTTCGTATACTCTGTTTTCTTCCGTTTGCTAATATCAAATCAAAGATAACCATTTGAGAACTTGTCATTTTGTCTTGTACGAGTGCAATTCCAGATTCGTATGGCATCACGCCCAAGCGAGGACGATGATTCGGATAAATCGATGCGAGGACGAACGATTTTCCGGGTCGGGACGTGACAGAGGGAGTCCATATAGATGGACAAGAGACACTTAAAAGTGGTTTCATTATAATGGTGAGATTGTGAAGGATGTCATAGATAGAGTTAAAAACATGATCGTTGAATAGAGTACTTCTTGAGTATTTTGTGATCTTAAGATACCTCTGAAGTTGATAAGAAAATTTTGCAAGACTCCAAGAAAACCAACCATGCTTTATGGATCGAAGTCTTAGGCAATTAAGGGACATGTCTAGAAAGTTGGTATAGCTGAAATAAGAATGCTAAGATTGATAAGTGTCAAATACATTAAAGGATACGATAACAAAATAATGTATCCGTGGGAAGTTAGAGGTGTCGCCAATTGAGAACACGATGAGAAAAAATCGACTTTAGATGGCTTGGACATGCAACGCAGACCCATAGTTGCCCGTAAAGAGGAACAATACTATAATACCTAATGGAGTCGCTAGGACTAGAGATAGGCCTAGTCTAACATGGTTTGAAGTGTTAAAGAAGGATATGTATTTTGTTAGCATTACATGGAATATGACCCTTAACAGAGCTGAGTGGAAGAAGAGGATTCAAACGGCCGACCCCAAAAATTTAGGATAAAGGCTTTGTTGTCACAGGCGACGCCTAGGCGTGCAGGTTGAAGAGGTCTCGCCTCGACATGGAAAGAGTTTTCCTGGGTGAGGTTTTACTTGCCTAGGCACCTGCCTAGGGTCTTCCAGGAGAAAAAAAAGGTTCGCCTAGGATCGTCTAATTATGCTTAGTATCCTTACTTGATGTTGAATATTGGTTATTTCATATTTGTTGTTTCTTATATTACTTTTATGCTTATTGCTTATTAGTTATACTACATATTTGTTGTATGCATAATTGCAAAAAAAATGATTCAAAAACAGCGGATCCTGGGCAGGCGCCTAGGCGAGGCATGTGGCTTGTCGCCTTGCCTAGCGCCCAGTACAACATAGCCACATAGGTATAAAGTTAACAGTTTTTATGTTGTTTTGGGTCTTTTGACTACTCACTGTTATGATTAAGTTTTCAAGTATATAATAATTAGTGTGCTATTATTATATGAAATGTGTTCAGTAGTGAGCTCAATATCTGGCTTTGTCTTAGTGGCACAGGTGGTGCGACGTATTGTGCTGTTGCTGCTCTTCGGCTAATGGGTTTTATTGAAGCTGATGTTTTGTCTAAATCTACACAGTCTAGTGTCATTGATATCCCATTGCTAGTGGAATGGAGCTTGAAGGTACAGTTTCTTTGAAAGCATTTTTTCATCTAATGATGAAGTAGAATATAAAATATATTTTAAATGTTAGCTCATAAATAAAACCTTCTTGCCAGTGTCAACTGTCAAATAACAATATAGTTCCTATCTAAAGCACTTTATTGGTTAAACAAGTAGTCTGTAAGCAGATATTTAGTATTTCTCTTGAACAATGAACATGAAGTGGATGAGTAGGTTCATTAGAGTACTTTACTGGCTAAACGAGTGGGTTGTAAGCTGAGGTTTAATATTTCTCCTGAATAATGAATGTCGAAGTGGAAGAAAGGATAATTGGAGACTTATGTTTGACTATACTGGAAAGTAATTTCTCTGCCTCTAGTGACAGAGAAGCAATTGAGATGGCATGCATTAAACAACACAGATCTATGAAAATCCCGGCAAGTAGAGCTGCTCAAGTTTTGTGAAAGAATATTTGGAGGTGAAGTGGACAGACCAAATTGTGGACCCGAGTTATGACCAATGGTTTGGTAGAGCTTGGTAACAACAACGTTATCCCTTTGGAAATGGTCAATACCAGTTTCTCTGACCTCAGTTTTACAGTAGGAAGTGTTGTTGTTTTAAATCTCTTTCTAGCAATTTGCTCTCTAACCATCCAGTTGTGATACTATTCGCTTGGTATGATGCGTCGACTATTTTTGCAATCAATAAATGGTGTCTTTGGATTCAGAAGGATAACTAGCATAGTCATGCATTTAGATGGAAAGTTTTTTCTTCATTTACTTGTCGACTGTTTAGTAAATGTGGAATGTTCCCCCATCATGACTTATTGTGAGTGCCATATTCCATGTCATCTTTTGAATTGTATGCTTGATCTTATTGTTTATGCTTTTTCTGGAAGGTAATTGTTCTATTTTACGCAACAGCATATGCAAATGTGTTTCAAATGCTCTAGAATTTTCTACATGATACAGAGACAAGGGCTGGATGGAGGATTTCAGGGTAGAGCCAACAAACCCAGTGATACATGTTATGCCTTTTGGTAAAGCTTGAACTGAGATTGAATTTAGAGGAATTTTTGTGCACAATTTGCTTAAACTTGTTTGGTCCAAACAGGATTGGCAGTGTTTTGAAGATCTTAGGGGCCTATCACTTTGTGGATAAGTGTGCTTTGCGGAGGTTCCTACTTTCCTGCCAATCTCAGGTATTGGAACTGCTCCCTTTAGGCTAAACTTGCTGCTCCGAGATTACTCTGAGTTTGTTGAATATTGACACAGTTGGAATGCTCTTTCTCTGCACCAGTATGGTGGAATCACAAAATTTGCGGAGGATATGCTGCCTGAACTTTACCATTCCTACTTTGGATTTTCTGCGTTGAGTTTGTTGGAGGAGCCTGGGCTGAAGCCACTCTGCGTTGAATTAGGGGTCGTAGTATCAAATGATATTGCACTCTGAACATGTCAAGCCGGTGCCCAACTTACAGATGATTCAGATTTCCTGTCGTCTTCGTGATAGCTACAGTGGATTCTTGATCCGAGTTTCTTCTCTCGTAGACTGTATTATCAGCCAGCATTTATTTTGTAAGCTTTATTCTATTTTTATGTGTGATATTTATCAGGAAACGTAATGTTATTAGGCATGATTACCCTAATCTTCGTTGTAACAAAGGTATCATCAATACACTATTAATTTTCTTTTGCTGCAACACTACACTTTGGTTTGAACCATTTCATTTTCTAAATGTGGAAGTGTCTGCATCAATATATATGGTTTGTGTCCGATTCTTCTGAAACAGTGGTTCTTGGCAGAATGATCTGAAATTCTGCTTCGCGGACCGCATTCATAACGATATTTTCTGGATTTTGGCCATGTTGATGAAAGGTTTGGATTCTGCAACTTCAGTACTGGTCCAGATTGAAGACTGGGACACAAAGGAGAAGAATAATTGAAAAGGCTAAAAAAAGAGGAGATTCTTATTCAAAAGGGTGCTGGCCTTTGAAGAGGCCACTATTTATAACCTCAACTTGCAAAGTGGATGAAGTGTACCTTTTTTTTAGCCCCTGGAAAAAAAAAACAAGGGATAGAGATGCTTCTAATCCAACGACTATTTATGGCAGAGTTTTAAAAGTAAAGAACTTATGAGTTTGCTCTAGGATTTCTGAATTACAATCTACTTGGTGTTGGCCACCTCTTTTCTTTGGACACGACTATCCGTATCCCATGACCTACTAAGTACAAAAAAATAAAAATAACCCCCCCCCCCCGTCCTCCTCCTCCTGCGACCCCTCCTCCTCCTCCTCCCGACCCTCCTCTTCCTCCTCCCCCGACCTCGACCCCGGAGGAGGATGAGTGAGGAGGAGGAGGAGGAGGGGGGTCGGGAGAAGGAGGAGGAGGAGGAGGGGTCGTAGGAGGAGGAGGGAGGTGTAGGATTTTTTTTTTTTTTTTTTTTTTTTTTTTGTGCTTAGTAGATCATAGGATGTGGATAGTCCGTCTATTTTCTTTTTCTTTCGCCATTTTGTTTTTTCCCTTGTCCCTAGGATTGGAACCCATACCTCCCAATAATCTACACCAGCAGCCCTGATGACATTTGGATCTGGGTAATTTAAGTAAATGTCCATATTTGTATTTATGGTCCTCTAAATTTATTACTTGTATGTATAGCATGTTTGTTCTCATTATTAAGCATCTATGAATATCATTATACTAGTTATGAAGAAGTGAAAATAAGTCATCTTAAAATCTAGAGCACTACATAATCTATTCATCATAAATTCTAATGTTATATCGGGTTTATAAATAGTACCAATTATTTTTATAAGGTACATTTATTTATTACTCTAGAACTCTATCGAATTTTATACCTACCTCAAATTCTAGTCTGACTTGAATCTTATGAAGACATGGACAGAATCTTGAAGTCTTTCGAATTAAAGAAAAGAAGACTCATATTCAACCTAATAAGCTTTCCGAACACCTGTATTAAAAAATAATAATCACATGCCACTTAGAAAATGACTCTAACTTAAATAGTTAAATGTATCTTATTTTAAAATAATCCTCCAAAATCATATTAATTATTTAGGAATCCCTCATATTATTGACAATTAAGAGCATCCACATTGGAAGTGATTTTAAGTGCTACATTTTGACTTAGTTAAATTTTGTAGCACTTGAAGACTGCAGCGGACACTTGTCCATACTTGAAAATTGCTAAAAAAATAAGATACTCCAGATTTGGAGGTGTCATAGCTCTGCTACATTAATTTCTGGGTCCACCATATTAGTCGTTTTTAACAAACATGAAAGAAAAATAAAGAGAAAAAATAGAGAAAAAAAATCTTACCAAACAGGAAAAGAAAATAAAGAGAAAAAAGAGAGGAAGAATGTTAATTTTGAATATTTGTTTGGAGTGTACCATTGTATACCAATATCAAGGAGACACTCTAAAAGTAATAATTTACACAATTTTTAATAATTTAGAGTATGTGTTTGGAGTGTATCCACTGTGGATGCTTTAAGTCATGAGCATACTTCCGTAAAAAAAAAAAAACTCAAAATTCTAGATAAAAAGACAATACTATCCTCCTCCTTCCTCTCTATTCCCCCTCCACTCCAGTCTACACCTAGGCCTCGTTTGGTTCGCGGAATCATCGGGTTAGGAAAGAAAAATGATTACTTTCCAATGTTTGGGTGCCAAAGGAATTGAGGATGAAAGGAAAATGATTTCCAATGGATGAAAAATCAGGGAGAAAAGTAATTCCATCCATCCAATCAAGGAATCACTTTCTCACATTGAAGTATTTACTTTCTTTTCCAAATTTCTTGACATGTCCAAACATCGGAAAGGAAAATCAATAGAAGTTGTAATTTTTCAAGAACCAAACGAGGGCTTATGACTAGCAAAATCCTTATTTCACTATAGATGATTTAGGACCTATTTGTCAATAAGTTAGATTCAGAGGACTTGTCCCTACTTTTCTTATTTGAAAATTCTAGCATCCAAATCTTGACCCGTCCCCTGACAGTTACAAGAAGGAACGAACGAAGTAAGGAAAGGAAGGGAAGCACGTTTATATATCTATATATAGTCCCGATACATTGAACCGAATCAAACGCAGAAAATGTCGCAGAGCGCAGCGCTGTCCCTCTCTTCTCCTTCCTCCTCCTCTCGCGCCGCTCCTCCTCTCAGCAGCAGCAGCACCAGCAGCACTCCCAAACCATCCTCCGTCTCGCTGCTTCCGAAGAGGGTCCGCTGCGCCGTCGACTGCCGCGCCGGGCCGGGCCTCGCTCTCGTCGTCCCGGAGGATCCGAAGAGGAGGTGGGGGAGGGGGAGCGTATGGAGAGCGGCGGCGGCGGCGGCGGCGAGTTCGATCCCGGAGGAGGAGGAGAGGGGCGTCGGTGTCGATGTCGTGTCGGAATCGGAATCGGAATCGGCGTCGCGTCTGATGGCGGCGGTGCAGCTGGGGGTGCTGACGCTGCTGTGGTACATCTTCAACATCTGCTTCAACCTCTACAACAAGCAGGTCAATTTCCCCACGCCATTTTTTTTTTCTTTTTTCAAAGATGCTTAGAAGATGAGGGAAATTTGGAGGGAAAATGAATTCCGGAACGAAAAAGGGAATCTTGGATTGGTTTGGTGGAAGGGTTTTTTTTTTTTCTTCTTTAGGAATCATTTTATTTTTGTGCTCCTTTTCCTTGGCATACAAAAAAAAAAAATGAATTTTCTTTTCCAACATTCTGATTCCGTGAACCAAACTGAGAAAAAATTATTCACTAGTTCTAACTTAGCACGTGACTGTGGGGAGCATTGGGTCTACTTGGTAACGGTACTTTTATCTGTTTTGGAAAGTTTTTGAACCGATCATTTATGAAAATACTTCACTTGCTTGTTAATTTTTTTTAGGCACTCGTTTTGGTCGGCTTGAACTCTCCAAAATTGACGTAATATAATTTTGGACACCCTAAATATATAGGTTTTGAGAGATTTTATTATTTTATTTCATTTATATTCTCACAAAAAAATATAAATTATAACTACTAATACTCTACCTATTTTTTTTTTCCTTATTATTTGTGTTTCTTTTCTAATTTTTTTTCCAACTACGGCTACTTTCTCCGGCACGTGTTTTTATTATTTTGATCAAATATGAACTTTCTCCTGATCAAGGCATGGACTGTGTGCCAGTATATATGGACATATAGATAATTTTATTCGCATAATTTTTTTTAGAACAACTCATTAATGAATTACCAAATATGGGTTGGATTGTTACTTAAAATCACAAAAAATTGGATCCCTAGCAATCGGTACTCTAAAAACAACTTATGACCACTACTACTACAATCGTCAACCAGATCATAACAGTGCCATGACACAGTAAAGAATAGTGCTATTAAAAAAGTGTATCATGAAACTATTGGAGACAATAATTTCTCCCAAACTTGGCCTTGACGTTGTCAAAGCCTAATTTTTTTTTTTTAGAACAAAAATTATAGATCCTTGGAAGAAAATTATATTTTCACGTGAAATTTGGCAATAGATTCTAGGAACCGACCAGAATTTGTGCACCCGATGCACATGACCGCTAGAAGTATTATTTTTTATACAAGATCGTACTGTATTTCCGAGGAACCTCGACCAAGATTCAAGAAGTTTCAGGGACCTGTACAATAAGACCCTGTTCCTGGTTTGCTAATTTTGTTCTTTATTTTATACATTGCACTCTAGTTTTATTAAGGAGCTCTTACTTGCCCACGGTTTGTAACTACGGACGTGACAGCCGGCCGACGTGACGGCCGGCCATTTGCCTCCGGTCCGAATAGGACCCGGAGATAGCTGGAGGACAATGGGTGGCTGTTACGTTAGTTGACGGTTACGTCCGCGGTTACAAACTGCGGACAAAATATCATTTTCGTTTTACTAATATTCTACTAGGAAGAGATTGCATCTCGCGTTGGGCAATTTGGGGTTTGGAGCCTACACCAGTGTCATGTGACACTGAGCTACTAACTTTTTGCTTATGCATCCCCACTTCACAATTGTTAAATGTTTTCTTTAGTTGGTCAGTGGTCGCCACTGGAAGCCCATAGCTTGTATTGTTCATACAATTATATGATATTTCTATAAGATCCCTAGGTTAAGCAAGGATGACAAGTCAGTCCAAATTTTAGTGCTAACTGAAAAAATAAAGCAAGGATGACAAGTCCGTCCAAATTTTAGTGCTAACTGAAAAAAATACATTCCACTGCAAGCAACAAGTGTATATATCACTGCAAGCAACAAGTGTATATATATATATATATATATATATATATATATATAGAGAGAGAGAGAGAGAGAGAGAGAGAGAGAGAGAGAGAGAGAGGCCGCCATCTTGGAAGTGTGGCCGCCCTGCGACCACCCAGCCATCCCATGCCCCACGGGGGGGGGGGGGCTCGAACTTGGGACCTCCCCCAAGTGAGCCCCCCTCCCTAACCACTTGCGCTATATATATATATATATATATTGGAACCAGGTAAATTGTTTCTGGAATTGCTCCCACTGGAATTCGAACTCCTGACCACTCGGGCCGCATGCATCTCCCTTAACCACTAGCCGCTAGAGGTCATCTGCGTATATATATATATATATATATATATATATATATATATATATATATATATATATATATATATATATATATATATATATATATATATTTTATATATATATATATATATATATATATGGAGAGGCTGTTTCCGTGACTCGAACTTGCAAGGGTGGAGGTAGCAAGTGTTACCGTTACACCATGCAATGCCCTCTTTATATGTTTGACTTTTAATCTTGGAGTCAATTGGTGTAATGGTAAAGGTTGGAGTTTGTATATTGGAGGATGCATGTCCGAGTCATAAAACAGCCTCTCCATGATATGGGGGGTGAGGGTGTGCATTATCTTGACCCTTCCCAGACTTTGCATTGGCAAAAGCTTAGTGATACCTACAAATGCATAAACGCTAAAGAAAGTTGTGAACAACATTTTTGGGACTTAAAGTCTGATAACCAAATTTCAAAGTTAAGTTTTATTTAAGTCAAACGAAAAAAATATGTTGATTCGCTATTAATTCATTGCTCGACTTAGTCCTTATTTGTTGGAGCAATAAATAAAATTATTCACCTGAACATACAACCAATAGAAAATTCAATTCCCTAAAATGTTTTATGATGTTTGTTCTAGATCACTACTCTGCTTGTTTGAAATGCCATGTGTAAGCGGCGATAAAAAGTATACTCTCCTGAGTTCAAATGTCAGGAAATCTGTTGTAATATGTTCAATGGCAAAGAGAAGGGGATCATTTCATAGGTCAAACATGATTTGCATATTCTGAATATTTATCAATCCATACGGAAATTTACCATGGCCATGTTTCATCTTTCAGGTTCTGAAGGTCTATCAATTTCCACTAACCATTTCAGCGTTTCAATTCGCTGTGGGAAGTGTTCTTGTGCTTTTTATGTGGACTACTAATCTTTACAAGAGGCCTAAAGTCTCTTCTTCTCAGGTACTTTTACATCTAATTTAATTGGGTCGCATGTAGGTTTGATCACTGATACTAATCACAAATATTGTACAATTTGTAGCTTCTGGCAATTTTACCATTGGCTATTGTGCACACTCTTGGCAATCTTTTCACTAATGTGAGTCTTGGAAAGGTTGCTGTCTCATTCACGCACACTATCAAGGCTATGGAGCCTTTTTTCTCTGTAATGTTGTCTGCAATGTTCCTTGGAGAGGTAAGTTTCTCTGTTACTAACACTATTATTTTACTTGCAATCCCCTTAATATTTGGTAGAAACTTATAGAGAGAAGTTGCATGGTGGCTTCATTTTATTATTCTGATAATATGTTTCTCTCTGTTCATAAGTTGTTTTTTTTTCTCTCTCAGACAGGACGAAATCAAGTAGATAAAACCAGTTTCATTCATAGTAAAGCAAGATGGTCACTAGTACAAGTTAATAACTAGAACCAGATAATAACTAGATACAAAAGGTAAAAGTTTAGAAGATGAGAACCTTGATCAATCTAGTCAATGGAGCATCACATTTAGACATTTGCTTTCGTAGTATCAATCCCCAAAACACCACGAGAAATGTGTATGGCCAAAGCAACAAGCCCGGCAACTCCAACTATAAATAGAAGGACCAACATTTCTTACTTTAGATTTCCGAATCTGGAATCAAGCTTCTACCAAAATAATGGACCTCTTCTATATTAGGAAAGATTTATGATTAACAGACTTGGAACTGATACTCTTTGATTTATTTCACTTCCAGACAATTAGATGGAGCAATTTCTTTATCCCCTTCACCAGACAATTACATGGAGCGATTTAATTTACCCTAATCTTATCAATTATCTTGACGATCCAATAATGAGAGATAATAAAAAGGGGTAAGGTAGAAAGAACGTAATTGACAAGGATCAGTATACCGCCTCTGGAAAGGAATTTTCTTGTTTAGAGTAGTTAGTTAAAACTACTGGATTTTATGCCCATTTAATAAGACCTTGTATATTTGTTGCTTGATCTTTTTGTTATCAATATCATGCCATATCAGCTCAATCATATAGTAATTTCATTTTATGTGGTGTAGCCACTGAAAGGATCATTTCTTTTACCTGTGGATAGTAATTGGTCAGGGGAACCATAGATACTGCTCTTTATCTTAACACGACTCATGGATTATGATTCTTTGCTCTTACTATAATCTTGTTCGTGTTGGGATGAGAATGAAACTTATATATTCTTTGAAATGTTTGCCCAGTTTCCTACTATCTGGATTTTGAGTTCTCTCGTGCCGATTGTTGGTGGCGTTGCATTGGCATCTCTCACAGAAGCTTCTTTTAATTGGTAAGTAATATGTCTTGAAACTGTATTCTTCTAATTCCGATAAACCAGACTATTTCTACGCTCGAGCACTACTTTATGTTACTGATCAAAGTTGAATGCATGTTCTCTAAAGTTGCCCACACCATTGTTTTACTACCATGACACTCGACACTCTCTAAAGGCTACGTACACATATTCTTCCGTTCCTTTTGTGTTATAGAGTGGACTAGCAAAATATTTATGAAACCTTCATCTCCTGGAGAACAGGGCTGGATTTTGGGGTGCAATGGCTTCTAATCTTATGAACCAATCACGCAATGTGCTCAGCAAAAAACTCATGGTTAAGAAAGAGGTAACCTATATTTTGTGAAAGATTGTTGTCAACTGTTTGCTTATGCATACTATTTTTAGTTAACATATGTAGTGATTGTGTCTAACGTGATTATCATCTCCTTTAACAGGAATCTCTGGACAATATAACTATCTTTGGGATAATAACAATTATGTCATTTTTCCTGTCTGTCCCTGTAGCTTTGTTTATGGAAGGTATCAAGTTCACTCCAGCTTACGTGCATTCTGCTGTGAGTATTATGTTGGATAGTGGATATTTATAAAAACTTTACCTTTTCCTTTAGAATAAGGTTTTAGTAATGCTTAAAACCGTTGATAATGGATATTATTTGTTCTTCTTCTAGGGTTTGAATATCAGGGAGATCTATTTGAGATCAATTCTTGCTGCACTCTGTTTTCATGCTTATCAACAGGTGATACATCATACTTAACTATTTCGTCTTTCTTGTTTTTTGCAACCAACTAAATCACGAATAACTTTCACTCAAGAAAACATTTCAAACCGGTACTTCGAATTATATTCCTAACCTACTTTTTTACTTTTATTGTATTCGTGTTTTCTGTTCACCTAGAACATGGTAACATGCCCTTCAACTTATTCATAATATTGCTAACCTTAAGAATGTTGTAGATCCTTAACTTTCACTCAAGTTAGCAATGCTTCACTACAACTAACTGCATTTTTTGGAAAGAAAGAAATTTGATCACCTTCGGAATTTTTGGCACTGCCAAATGGCAATTGTACATCAGTAGTGCAAAAGAAAAGATACAACTCGATACCATTTAAACATTTGAATTATTAACTATAGAGCTTGTAATGCTTACCAAATTGCATAAATTCTTGTGATAAGATTATAACAGGAATGTGTTTGTTCTTTATACATCCATATTTTCTTTTGTCATCAATGATTATCTAATGTGCAAAACTCTCACTCTAATATTTTTCATTGAAAGCCTCATATTGTGTTGAGATAGCATACATCCTTCAATTATTTTTGCTTCTAATGAGCGAGGAGATGGTTTAACATCATGTCTGCTTTTGATAGTTTGTTATTGTATTTCTTTTCTGGATTAAAATTCTAAGAGCAATATCTCAAATACTAAAAAAAAAAAAATTCTATGAACATTTTTGGTTTGCTTATATCCATGTTTGACACATCCACTGCTCTATACTATGTTGTAATTTCACCATCTACCTGGTTCTTATGATCAATTTCGGAACTGGTAGGTCTCGTATATGATACTGGCTAGGATGTCGCCAGTCAGCCACTCCGTGGCAAATTGTGTAAAGAGAGTAGTTGTCATCGTCAGCTCTGTCCTCTTTTTCAGGACTCCAGTCTCGCTAATCAATACTCTAGGTAACTCTTTCCTCAACTCGTACTACTAATGCACAACTGCTTGATTTGTTGAAACCCAGGATACCAAGTTCTAGTCCTTCTCTTCTAAAACACTTACGCGAGTTCTATTTCAGGAACTGGTGTTGCACTGGCTGGAGTGTTCCTTTATTCAAGGGTAAACAAACTGAAGCCAAAGGCTTCATGAGAATCCCGTCCATTTTACAATTGCGGCATTTCATTCTGGAGTAGCTCACGTAAATTATCATAGTTACGCTTCCATTTGCTGCTCCTCTTCATTTTTCGAGTGGCATTGTTTCCTTATACTTAGGATACAGGTTTTAATCCTTGTAACGTAATCAATTGCGATATTTATTCCAAAATGCAGGAGAATTGAGGTCTATCATTGGTGTAACTATTTCCTTTTTATTTGTTCATACAATTTTAAGCCCCTTCGACTGTAGCTTCAACTATTACTGTTACAAATAGGTTCATAGCATAATTGATACTTTGGTTGAGAAGGTGGAATAAAGTTATCTTGGCTGAACTGATTTTGAAATTACCAGGATTGTCCTTGGGCAAAATTATATGTATGGTCACTTTTTATATGAATTGAGCCCTTACAAACACTTGGTTTGGTCAGATTTGCATTTTAGGCAGCTTCAACGCTTGGTGATTCTTATAGGTGTGGCCTACTTTCTTCATGATACATTCTTGTTGTTTTCATTCAGAAAGCTATATACAGTGCAATACCAGAAATTAAGGCTAAATTACTCTCTGGCTTTCCAACTGTGGTGTCGGACGTTTTTGGTGGTTTAACTTTTTTACTGCTCGATGCTCGATTTTGGCACCCCTACTTATTAAATTGCTCTTTTGAAGCATATTTTGTCAAATTTGAAGCACATCCAGACCAATTCAAATATATATATATATATATATATATATATATATATATATATATATATATATATATATATATATATATTGCAGTACAAAAATTCAATTTAAATATTTCTATTGTCATTTTTTTTGAAGTGATCCCGATGTGCTTCAAATGCTTCAAAAGAACAATTTATAAAGTTGTGGTGCCAAATTAAATTGAGCAGTGGAAAATTAAGATGTCAAAACCATTCGAGCATTATAAATGGTGTGCCATTATGATTTGTTATTCTTAGGACTTAAACTATATGTTTAGTTAGAAAATATTAAAATAATTTAAATATGATTTGAGTATATTTTAATTAGGATTTGCTATATGTATATTTTTAAGACTTTGGATATGTGTTTTAGTTAGATAATATTGGGTACTTAGATAGTACCGTTATTTTAGGATTTCATACACGTTTATTTGTTAAGTTCTAGGGATTAATTAGAACTTTTTTATATACATGTATACATGCAACTTAGACGGCTCATTTTGAGCTGTTTTGAAGACTCTTTATAATAGTAGAGATAGGAAACGTTTTAGGCTTCACAATGAAACTTTTATGTTCCAAAAGTGTTCTTCTTCAATCTTATATATACTATATATGCACGTGTTGTACGTATTTAATCTTACATGGGAAGAACAAACGATACTCTTAATTTTTTACTATTTTTATGTAATTATCAAATACCTATGTTAAATTTAATGAACAATTTTAAATTTTTTTATATAGTAAACGTAGATAAGGATATTTGTAGAAAAAAATTTCACGGTAAAATTTATATTTTTTATATTATATAGTAGTATAGATATATCAAGATATGCTTAAATTAACTAAGAATAAAGTTTGGTAAATAAATTAGTTGAATAACCGTCATTTCTCAAGTAGTTATTTGTTTTTCATATTGCATTAATTGGAAGAAATATATGACTAGTACGGTAGCCTATGTTGTTCGGACACGATACATGCAGGACACAACATGTACACATGGTCAATGTTGTTGTGCCATAGTGCATGCTTGAGCAGTTGAGTGTCCATGTTGTAGCCAATATGTGTCCTTTTTCGGCGTTAAGGACTACTGTCTTGATTTGACAGAAAAAAGCTTTCCAATTTGAAGTTAATAAAAAATTACCTTCGGCCATCATGTCACAGAAACATGAAATAAAATTAGGTAAAATCTCAATTGAAAATTAAGTACGACCACATAACTGAAATTTTTTCTACAAAAATGCAAATAAAAGTTTTTTTTTTTTTTTTTTTTTTTTTTTTTTTTTTTTTTTTGCTTTTGAAATAAATTATGCTAGTTTATAAAGTACCATGATCAAACTTACTTTTGGCTATTTATAAGGACACATCAAAGTTTAACCAATCTAACTTTGATTTATTTACAAGTTTGCCATTGAAAAATTACTTAGGACTAGTCCAACTCTAGGTATATAAGTCAATTTTTTTTCTTTCTCTTGTCTCTTTCCTTAGTACATCAAAGATGAATAAGAACAAGAATGTGAGATGTGTTTTCTTCTCATCTTCTTTTTCTCCACCATTTTCATCATCACCTTCTCCATCTCCATCAAAACCTTAGTTTCTTTTACATTCTCAATTTCGATGACACCTAAAAGCTTCTCACAAATAATGTACAAACTCTAATATTGGTGGGTGAACAAACAATGTACAAATTCTTTGGTGGGTGAACATGACATTCTTTGTGAAGCAGTCTCGGTTAACTCCCTGGCCGACAAAATCCTATTTTGGCAGTCCTAAGATTGACCAAGTCTACTTACTGTCACAATTTCTAGCACTCCAAAATAATTCTAGTACTGCCAAAAATTTGGACAGCCCTAAAATGGACTTGCTGGACAAAAAGTCCATTTTAGGACTGCCCAAATTTCCTGGTAAGTGGATAGGACTGTCATAAATTTTGGCAGTCCCAACCGTCCAAATTTTTTGTTTTAGGTATAAATATATTTAGAGATAAGTCTCTCAATTTTGTTCATTTCAAAATAAACATATTTTAGAAATAAGTCTCTCAATTTTAAATCTATTTTAGAGTCTCTCAATTATCTACTCGGTTTAAAAAATTCTAAATTCTAAATCTATCTTATAGATAAATCTCTCAATTTTCTTCATTAATAAATCTTCATAGATAAATCTATCAATTTTAAATCTATCTCATAGATAAATCTATTTTTGGCCGTCTTATTTTAGAGATAAGCCTCTTAATTTAAAATCTATTTAAAAAACTCAAAATTTATCTATTTATTTAAAATCTATCTAATTAAAATCTATTTTAAGAACTCAAAATTTTAAATCTATTTCAGTAGTACCACAATTTCTGACAGTCCTAAATACTTCTAAGTCTGCCAGAAATTGTGGCAGTCCTGAAATGTATTTGCTGTACATTAAGACTGCCACAATTTTTGGAAGTCCTTAATACATTTAGGACTGTCAAAAATTATGGCAGTCTTGGAATGCACTTGCTGTACATCAGAATTGTCACAAGTATTTAGGATTGCCAAAAACTATGGAAGTCTTAAAGTCGACTTTGTCGAATGTTGTTAGGGTTTACTTCGATCATAAAATTGGTTATAAATAATTGAAATAAACATTACATGTATGTTTTCCATCATGATAATTTATACTTGAATTTTTGGAATAAACATTACAAGAAGAATATGAGAGGGAAACTAGCGTTTTGGGAATAGAGCTTTTGGGTGCCATCGAAGTTGGGTATGAGAGTTCGGGGAAGGGGTTAAGATGAAGAAGAAGATGTAGCTTAGGGAGGAGGAAAATGATGGAGAAGAAGAAGAAGAAAGCTCGGGTTTTGGAAAGGAGAGAGAGTAAAATATTGAAATGAAGCTCAAAATTTTAAAATTTTTTTAGGAGAGGGGGACAGTCCAATGAGTAAAAAAATGGAATGTCCTGAGTAATTTTTTCTCAAACCTGGACTATTCCTGATCAACTTTTGATGTGTCCTTATAAATATTCTTACTTTTTTGTTGTTATTATTCTAATCAAAATTTTATGGTATAATTCAAACTAAAACACAATACACTATTAATATTACTAAAATATTATCTATATGTTTTTAAATAAAATTTAAGGGGCAATCAAAATTAGTCCCCACATAAAAATATATGAAACCTGCAAATTTAAGTACATTAACAAATTAAGTCTTCATATAGGGGAAGTTGGGGACAGTGAGCCAAAAAGATGCAATACAGCGTGTAAAAAAAAATATCCTTAACTCAATGGTTAGCTGGAGCAGCTCCACCGTCACCGTTGCCACCACCACCACCGCCATCGATGCCCATCATCTTCTTAAACTCGTCGAAGTCGACGAACCCGTCCCCGTCGGAGTCGACCGAGGCGACCATCTTCTCGCAGTCCCCGACGGTGCACTTCTCCCCGAGCTTCTCCAGCACCATGTGCAGCTCCGCTGCCGACACCAGCCCGTCCCCGTTGTCGTCGTACAGGTCGAAGGCCCCCCTGAGCTCCTCCTCCTCCTTCCCCCGGACCCGGTGGAAGTCCGCGAACTCCCCGAGGTCCACGAACCCGTCCCTGTCGGAGTCCATCTCCCGCAGCATGGCCTGCACCTCCTCGTCCGACATGTCCGAGGCGCCCAGGGCGGCGCGCACCGCGTCCCCGAGCTCCGAGGGGGAGATCCTCCCGTCCCCGTTGGCGTCGAAGCGGGCGAACACCTTCCTCACCTCCTCCATGTCGACCTCCCTGTTCGATTGCTTCTCCATTCTTTGTTTCGTTAATTATTTTTATTTTTATTTTCATTCTTCTTCTTCTTCCTCTTCATATATAGTTTGCATGCATGCACGTAAAAATAGTAACTTAGACGTGTGGACAAGAACAAACTCTTTTTTCCTGCAAATTTTGTGGTTCTTCCGTCAAATTCGAGCGCTCATTATATAAATTTGAATCCAAATCAATTTTAATAGTGTTGGTTTATCCAAAATAAATAAATAAATAATAATATAATAATAATCAGGGCCGGCACTGTGTTCATGGCGCCTACACAAACTTTCAAAATGGTACCCATATATAATGTTAAAAAAATTAAAAATTAAAATAAAAGTAAATTAAAAATATATTTCCACCAAGTATTGAACCTAGGATATATAATGGACAAGTCTAACATAATAATCACTACACCAAAATTATTTTTTTATTAAAAATATAATGAATATAGTGCAGCAAGCTGAATGCATGCACAGAACTTATGCTGGCCTACACAACCACCAAGCGGAGCAACTGCCGGACATTCATCAATTAAAGGAGAACACAAAGTGGATCCCCGCCATCGGGGTTTGTCAAAATTAATGTTGACGGTGCGGTATCATCTTCGCGTCTGGCCGTTGCTGCAGTCGCTAGAGATGACAAGGGAGGATTCATTGCAGCCAATTCAATTGTCCTGGAAAACTTACACACATATGGTGATGATCGAGCGTTATTAGTTGAGATTCTAGCGGTTCGCCAAGGAGCTTTTCTTGCTAGCAAATTGCAGGCAGGTGATATGATTATCGAGGGAGATTCCATCATTGTCCACAGAATATTCAATGGGGATGACAATCTCATCCCATGGAGACTCAGAGATCAAGTTCAGAGCTCCCGGGGAGAGATCCGCGGGCTGAACATTAGTGTGCGGTTCGACTTCACCCGTAGGGAAGGGAACATGGTTGTCCACTCATTAGCAACTCATTCTTTGCACAACGACTCCAATTATGAGGAGACATTATTTCTGATTGTATTTCTCATTTTATAGCAACTGAGGCTATCGCCCCAAGTTGACAGCAATAAAATTTTTGTTTTCCTAAAAAAAAAAAGGAGCCATGTTACATGCTAGTTCTGTTTGAGATAAAAATTTATATATATATTAAAAAATAAAAATAAATAGCAGATGACCTCTAGTCTAGTGGTTAAGAGAGATGCATGCGGTCCGAGTGATCAGGAGTTCGAATTCCAGTAGAAGCGATTCTAATAATATACAGTGTTGGTGAGACGAGTGTAGAGATATCTATTTTTATTTATTTTGCGTTCTATTACAAACTGACACAATATTGTAAAGACAACACAACCAACATGGACGCGAAATATTAGTGTATTTTGAAATATTTGTATTTTATAGTTTTCATTACATAAAGGTCGAGGTATTGGTGGGCTGAGGTGGGCTCAATCCCACCTCCAACCCAGCATTTTTTTTCTTTTCTATATACCCCAGCCCACATCCAACGCTAGACCCATTAAATTAGGGCTTACCGCTTACTTCTCTCTCTCTCTCTCTCTCTCACACACACACACACGCGCACACACACACACACACAGCGTCCGTCCCCTCTCTCTGTCTTCATGTTCCTCTGAAGTGATGGAAGAAGGGGTTAGGGAAAAGAAAGGTCATCAAGTAGATTTAGCATCCTCTTTGAGCTATTTTATCGTCTTTTTGATTCACTGGTTCTGGTTGGAATGACCCAAATGTCTTTGCATATCATCTTTCATGATTTGTCTAAAGTTGTCCGGCATTGATTGTTACTCTCAACACCACATGACATTGTAGTTACATTGGCTAAACCTAGGTTAATCCAACGAAAATGATATTTTGTCCGCCGTTTGTGACCGCGGACGTGACCGCCAGCCCACGTGGCAACCAACCGTTGGCCCTCCTGCTATCACCGGATTCCACGTGGACTAGGAGGCAATGGAAGGCCGCTACGTGGCATGCAGTCACGCCCGCACTCACAAACTGTGGGCAATGTAGCAAAGTCCTTAATCCAATCTTTAAAAAAAAAAAAGTAACTGCAATTTCTGTAGGCTTCTGACCAAGCTACTAGTTTGTTTTACTAGTTTTATATACTTTCATAAATGTTATAGGAAACAACATTTTTCTAGTTTTATATACTTGCATGTTTCAACTTTGCACTTATTATGTCCGTTATTGGAAGTTTTAATACCAATATTAATGCAGTACCACATAGGTGGCTTTAGAAAGTTCCATGTGTTTGCTTGATTTATGTTTAGTAAAGTCGGTCATGGTGGCCTTGAGGTCTATGTTTTTTTGCTGGTAGAAACTCAAGATTTATGTCAAATTGTCAATGCAAGGATTATGCTCAGTAGTAAAGGAAGTGGCTTACATGCTTGGGAGTTACATATTAACTGACTTGTAATTAATTAATACAAAGTAGAAGCTGTTAACAAAACTGTATGCTTGAGTGCTTTACTCTTAGACCATCTCCAATGGGGTTTCTATCTTCCCTATTTCTATGGAAGAAATCTTTTTAAAAAAAACTTCTCCCAATGGTAATTTCTATCACCATTTCTATCCTATGTGGCAATGATGTAGGATGTAAACTTTCTAGGAGGGTTTCTACATGTAGAAACTCTCATAGAAATTCTCCTATCTCTCATGACAATTATTATTGGACCCCACACTATTAAATTGGTCCTTTTACTATGTGACACATAGGATAGAAATGGAGAACCATTAGACCATCTCCAATGGTGATTTCTAAAATTGAGTTCTTATCCTACTTGGCATTGTACTTTAAGGAGATTTCTATCCTAGTTGGAAGAGTTTCTACATAGAAATTGTAGACATACAAAAATGGTCTCCAATGGTTCTCCATTTCTATCCTATGTGTCACATAGTAAAAGGACTAATTTAATGATGTGGGGCCCAATAATAATTGTCATGAGAGATAGGATATGAGAGTTTCTACATGTAGAAACTCTCCTAGAAAGTTTCTATCCTACATCATTGCCATCTAGGATAGAAATGGTGATAGAAATCACCATTGGAAGAAATTTTTTCTAAAATGGATTTCTTCCATAGAAATAGGGAAGATAGAAACCTCCATTGGAGATGGTCTTAGAAAACATTTTTGTTTGTCTACAATTTATGTGTAGAAACTCTTCCAACTAGGATAGAAATCTCCTTAAAGTACAATGCCAAGTAGGATAAGAACTCAATTTTAGAAATCACCATTGGAGATGGTTAGTTGCTTTGTCAGACATAGTTTGATGTATTATTCTTACCTTCTTTTAAAAAAAAAGGTAATTGCAGTTTTTGAAGGTTTCAATCAAGTAACTGCTAAGAGTATCGTTCTGTGCCATTTAGTTCACTTAGTGGTAGATTCCAATCTCTTAGCCGTAGGTTATCTTATAAAATGTGGATCCCAAATCAGTTGTTATGAGTTTCCTTCTTTTATTAGATTAATTTTGCTTGCAATTTCTGTGGGTTTCCAGTTTCTGAACAAAGTAATTAACTCTATGTGTAACAGTAAACATGAGTTTTCAGTTGTCTTGTTTCAAGTCTTTGAACTCTTTGCAGTTTGAACTTTGATGTAATATGCTTACCTTCTTTTACAAAAAATTGTAACTGCAGTTTCTATAGGATTCATGTTTCTGAACAAAGTAACTGCATTTTGATATAGAGTAATGCTATTTGAACCTCCAAATTGTCCCTCTAATAATCCCTCCTTATGTGGCAGCTGACGTGGCATATTAAATAATATTATGTGTCATCTGACATAGCCGATGACATGGCAAATTTTAAATCAAAAAGTTAATTACCCAATTTTGTCCATGTTAATTTAATGTTAATATTAATATTAATATTAATATTAATATTAATTAATATTAATTAATGTTAATGTTGATTTTAATGTTAATATTAATATTAATATTAATATTATTGTTATTGTTAATGTTAACGTTAATATTAATTTTAATGTTAATTTATGTTAATGTTAATTTTAATTTTAATTTTAAAATTTGTCACGTCAGCTGCCACATCAACATAGGCGTTTACATGAGATTCGTTGAGTAGGCTTGCGTTATTTGCCTGCTATAAGATAGCCACGTCAGCTGCCACGTAAGGAGGGACGGTTTGGAGGTACAATTTGGAGGGACAAATAACATTATTCTTTTGATATACTATGCCTACCTTCTTTGAAAAAAGTTGTAAGATCAAGGTAACAAACAACCTATAGTTAAATTATTTCTAATTTCATTGCTTACTTTCTATCTTATTAGGATGGAAAAAAAAAAAATGAAACTTTTTTTGTAATTTAAAAAGAAACTTGGAGAGGAATATCAACAACTGGAGCATCTTCGGATTCCAAATCTATTCTTGAACCTATATCAGATATTCTTATGTTATATGATAACTATTTTTTGTTGAAAAATGATATTTGAATCACACATTTGGATTATTACGTTATTTAAAAAAAAATTGTGTTTATATTTTTTTAAGGACATTTTAAGTTGAGTCTGATATATAGGAAAATCCTGACTCCGTAATTGATTATATGCTTACTATACGGTAGAGGTGAACTGTTAACATCTTGGTATGGTCAACATTATTCATACCGTCAACATTCACACTTTTGTAACTTATTATCGTGAATTTTTCTCATTAGTAAGTAGCAGCCATGAATGAAATCAATTTTTTTTTTTAGAAAAACTATCATACGGTAATAGTGAGTCAGACTTAAGTGTCATGTTGAATGCACATGACTAATCAGATAATTTTGTCCCTAAAATAACTGACCAATATGTATCCACCCTCTATTCGACCCACATAAATCCTAACCTCAATGTGCAACTATATATCCCTTGTATCGCCTACACACCCTTCTCCATCCAGGGTCGACGAGAGGATTAGGTTCTCCATTTATAACTTGCAATATTATTATAAAAACTATACAAAATGATACGAATTCCCTGTGTTTAGTCATACAATAATAATGTCTACTCATCTGATACATACCAATCTCTGATCAACATCCTTGTGAGCAACATTTTCTAACTATAAGGTGGTTGTATAAGTAGAATCAGAAGATGGTAGAAAGAGAGAAACAAAATATTACATTGTTTTTATTAGTTGTAAATGAAATATTGGAAGAAATTGAAATATATTTAATTAATAAGAGAAATAAAACTATCAAATTTTACACTTGCAGTCAGTTCTAATACCGAAAGAAGAGGAACGCCAGTTCTAATACCAATCAAATCAGAAGTCAGCAATGTAGAAGAAAGGGAAAAGAAGTAAACTTATAATATAAAATAAACTGAGCATACTGTTGAAAATTTTATTGTAGTTAGTTCTAATCCCAATCAGAACTCATCACCAGCACATAAAAAAGAAAAGAAAACAAATGCAGCAAATAAGAAAAGAAAAGAAAAATAAATGAAGGAATACAATATACAATTAGTAAAAGGAAGAACTGTTCAATACATTGAAATTTGGAAGAAAGCGAGATGTATTTAAACAAGATACATATAACTTCTTTCAATCTAATATAAGTAACCCACTCATGTGTAATGCTACTGCATACTGCATTTCCTAAGAAATTAATAGGGTGGAATGTAAAATATTTACTAAGTAAAACTATTGCACTATATTATATTATGAATATATGAATGTGAAAACGTCAGGTCTACTTGCTAATTTGTTGGGTTGACAATTAATTTATTGTTGTTTTGTTATTGTTGGTATACAAAATAATTAGTTAAGGTACCAGCCTAGTACCAAAATCAGAAAATAAACAAAATAATTATTTATTTCTGAACTACGTGAGCTTGTTCTTCCAACTGAGGTCACTCTCAAGGGAGATATTGTGAACAAATGAATTCGACCGTGTATCATCTACCGTTAATACATATTCTATTACAGTGAAAAAAAATCAAGATTGCAATGTATTTTCAGTAATTATACCATAAATTTTTTATTACAATAATAACAAAAAAAGTAAGTCCGAATATAATACTTTATAAATTGCATCATGGGCGGATCTACTTGTGGTTTGGGGTGGGCTTAAGCCCACCCAACCAACCCAACATTATTTTTTATACATGTAAATTGGTTTTTTAGTCACATCCATCCTCACCCCCACGTCACAAGACTCTCTACTCTCACAAATGTTGTAATGCCTGCGGTTCGTATTACGTATTTCTAGAATACGTGTACGTATTTATTCTTGTATTGCATGATTTTCTTGCTTAATTTCCTCCCTAGGCTTGGTTTATTCTTGGGTTGGGTTGGCTTGGTTCGGTTTGGGATTGCTCTTGGTTCATCATGAACCAAAGGGTGAACCCCATACCTACCACCACCACTCATATTTATTACCTATTCTTCTTCTCTCTCTTCATTAATCTCTTCTTCCTTCTCCATTAAACCCACCACCAACCAAGAACACCCCTTAGGCAAGTGCAACTTGCTTCCACAAGATAGCTCATTTTTATTGTTCCATTAGCTTCTCCTCATGTTTCTAAGACACATTAGAACTTGTCATTTTCTATTTTGAGGCTTTAATTTTTGTAGATCTAGAAATTAGTTATTTTCGGATTTTTGTGGTTTTGATCTATCAAACTTCTTTGTTTTCAAGTTTTGATGGTTCCATGTTGTAGAGAATTTTATTCTACCCAATTTTGACCTTTGAAAAGTTGGATTTGGACTTATTTTGACCAAGTTATGGACTTTTGAAGTTTTAGGTTCAAACCATGGAGTTCTTGCTGTTTTGGAGAAGACAGTGAGCAGTGTGCGAGCTTTTTAGCTTGCGCCACTAAGCTGCGCGCGCTCTTTAGCGCAGCGCAGTCTACCTCATACGCTGCCTTTTGGAAGCGTATGACTTGCATACGCTGACTTGGGTGACAAGGAGTCGTATGGACCTCATACGCTGCCTTTTGAAAGCGTATGACTTGCATACGCTGACTTGGGTGACAAGGAGTCGTATGGACCTCATACGCTGCCTTTTGGAAGCGTATGACTTGCATACGCTGACTTGGGTAACAAGGAGTCGTATGGACCTCATACGCTGCCTTTTGGAAGCGTATGTCTTGCGTATGCTGCCTGAGCGTATGCTTCCTGAGCGTATGCTGCCTGAACGTATGACTTTTGCACTGAGCGTATGGCCTTTGGCTGACTTGGTCTTATGTCAGCATGTCAGATTTGGTTTTATTTTCCTTACCCTGGATCTTCTATAGCCCTGTATATTGATATTTTATTAGATATTTAACGTCCACTTTATATCCTTACGCCTTTGTCCTGAACTGGATAATCACAAATTTACTTGATATGTTTGGAAAGGATAACTGAGCCTGACACGATAGTGACCCGTAGTGGTGCACTCCTGACATGAGTACCTGACATGACCTGATAGTGGCCCGTCGTGGCGCACTCCTGACAAGTACACTTGGCATGATAACCTGGCATAATATTTTTCGAAATGCTGTTACGACGGCTACCTGACATGACATGACCTGTATAATGACCTGGACACCGTGGGCGATTGTACTTGTACAAATAAACCAGTCCTGTCTTGCATCATGTCTAGGACAGGGACTCCTGAGTACCACGGTCAGGAGTACCTACTGAAATGGACTAAGGCTAACAACTAGAATAAATCCAGTAGTCATGAAGAAATTTCCCAGCTACAGGCAATCCCGTTATCTGGGCGTCCCACTTGGGATCTGTAGCCTGCCGTCGAGTAGGGTACATTTCCAGCACACTGTCATGTGTTGCACCCTCTAAGTCACCAAAGGGTACATGCGTTTCCTGGACGATGTACCCACTTGAATTCAATCCCTGATTGCGTCCGGATAGCCTGGATGGTCTGCAGGGCTTGTGGCTGTGAAATAATCTCACTGCATCTTGCTAGTAATTAGGCCTGTGATAACCCTAGTTAGTTAAACTATCAAGCCGTACTCTTTGCTTGGCCGTGATTGATTGGATGGAGTCTAGTCCAGCTTTGTCTCGTCCCGATCCTGTATAAGGTTATGACATGACATGATTACTCGTGCTTTACTTTAATTCAATATCAAGATTGTTACATGTCCTGAATCCTTCTTTTATCTTGTCGATAAATAGTGAGAATTCCAAGTTCTGCTCAGACGAAGGGTTACAACCCCGGTCCTTGTTTGGTTTACGGGTTGTAACCTGGTTATCTGAATAGTCCCATGGTTATCTCATCATATATCATCCTGTCATGCTTTTCTTAAAATTACTGTCTTTTATTATGTAATTATACTCTTGTGCTGATTACTGGTTTTAGTTCTTAAGTGAAGCCTCCTTTGTGGCACTTGCTCTTTCTGGGGTCTGACCCAGCTGGTTTTGTATGGCCAGATACCAGAGCAGCTCCAGAGGATCTACCGGTTTTTCAGCCCGATGGTGAACACCAGGCGTAACCAGGGCAACGAGTGGATTTATTTTTTTTTGCTCTCCCACTCTATTGTAAAATTATTCTTTTGAGGCGTTTAGCCACCGAGCAAGTGTTAGCTCGTGTACATTTTACTTACTGTCTGCCTACGGGCTGTAACATGATTGGCAACCTAGGGTTGATCATGTATGACTAAAACTCTTGCTAGTCCTCACATTTTGTAACGACTAGCTTCATGATCAGCTGAATATGTAATGTATGTGACGTCTTACTATTGTGTATTTGGTGATCTGACATCTTGTAACTATTATTAGTTGGTTGAGATTGAGACAATAGGCTATTTTATGACCTTAAGAGACTGATGGATTGTAGTGAAACCCTCACATATCTAGACAGCCGTGACCGTATAGCGGTGTGGATTCCATTCCGTTATACGTAGCTGGCTATGTCCGCCCCCGCTCTCCAGTATTCTGGTTCTGGGGCGTGACAAATGTCCATCTAGGGCTAGCTCGTCCCTCTCTCTCAGGGTCTGCTTGGATTGAGAGTTGAGAGGGTTAAGGGAAAATTAAGGAAAAAAAAATTATGCTTGGTTTGAGGGCGGAGGTTTATGATGGAGGGTTATATAGTGTTAAGGGTTTATTTCACCATATTTTATCCATTTTTTAATCCCTCAAATAGGAGGGTTAACAAGGCGGTTTGAAGAATTTTGTTTAAAAAGTCATAAATATTACGTATTTGCACTATAAAATATTATGATTTTTTTTCTTCATTTTTACTTGTTTTTAACATGTTGCTCCGTACCTTCCTAATTTGTGAAGATATTTTGACAAGTTCTAATTAAATTTAAATCAAATTTAATTTTATGACATATGTAATAATATTATTTTAGTAACTATCATATTTTTATTAATCATCCTCTCACTCAAAATCTCCAATCCAAATAAGAGTTATTAAACACCCCCACTTGACTCACCCTCCAATACAAGGTTCTATGTCAGGGTGTTATTCGGGCTGAACCCGACAGGCCCGAGCCCACAAAAATCCGGTCCGACCGGGTTTGGTCCGGGCCCAGCCCGGACCGGTTCATCTAACGGGTCGGGCCTGGTCCGACCCGGTTCTTGTTCAGAGGACCCAGCCCGGCCCAGTGACCCGGTCTGGGTAGGGCTGGGCCGGTCCGGTCCGGGTCATGGGCGGGCTTGGGCGGGCCGGGTTCGGGCCGGTCCAGCAGGCCGGTCCGGTTTAAGTTGGTTTTTTTTTCTTTTAACTTTTATATTTTTTAACTTTTATATTCTTTTAATTTTTATATTCTTTTAATTTTCTTTTTCTTTTAACTTTTATATTCTTTTAATTTTTTTAATTTTAATCTTTTTAAATTTATTTTTTAATTAAATTATTTTTTTAATTTTCCCTCCTCTTTTATCCGGGCTTGGGACCGGCTTGCTTGTCATAGGCAGAGTTAAAAAATTTTGTTTTTAAGTTTTTGCGTTTTTTTTAAGTTTTTTAGTTTTTTTTTAAAGTTGTACTTTTAAAGTTATATGTTAAGTTTTAAAGTTTTAAAGTTAAATTTTAAGTTTTTAAGTTTTTAAGTTTTTATTTTTAAGTTTAAAGTTTAAAAGTTTAAAGTATTTTTTGGAAGTTTTTTAAGTTTAAAGTTTAAAGTTTTTGAAGTTTTTAATAAAGTTTTATTAATTTTTTAAAGTTTAAAAGTTTAAAAGTTTTTAAAGTTTAAAAGTTTTTAAAGTTTTTAAATTTTTTGAATATTTGAAAGTTTGAAAATTCGAAAGATTTTTTTTGAAGTTTGAAAGTTTGAATATTTTTTTTGGAGGGTCATACCTTAGACTTGAGTCATTCTTCCTGCTCCTCCTACTCGGTTGCAGAAGCTTCACCCAATCCAAGCGATCCGAGGTCTAGCTCATTGATGTCATAAGCTTCATCCCTCTTGTTTTGGGTTCTTTTTTCTGCTAAAATTCAATCTTGAATGCAAACACAAGCTTCCAAGATATCCGGCTTCAACCGGCTCCTCTTTAGGCTCAACATCCTTGATCCTGCACTAAAACAAGACTCCGATGCTACCGTGGACACCAGCACCATTAGTAGATCACGTGCAATTATAGAAAGTATAGGAAATCTTTTGTCGTATTTTTTCCACCATTCTAAAATGGTGAAGTGATTTGAAGATTCATCTTCTTCATAAGAACTTAAATACAAAGACAACACTTGAGTGGGTTGGGAAAATTGTCTTTGTTTCTTCCTTCTTAATAAACGAAGGGCGTGGTCCTCTACGCCCGAGCTACTACTTGTACCAACTTGAGTGGGTCTGGTCGGCACAACATTATCTTCATAAAGTAGTACTAATTTTTCTAAAACTACCTTTACTTCTAATTTCAAATCCATAAGGTTAAGTTCCATGTTATCTGCATAGCCATCTAACAAAACTTCTACACCATCTAATTTGATGGTAGGATCAAAAATTGCAGACAAACAGTATAAAAGAGGTACATCACCCCAATATTTAGTAAATTTAGCTTCCATTCTCTTGACAACATAGTCAAAATTTGGAACATTTCTATATTTGGAAAACAAGCAAGACATGTTAAAAAGTTCTCGTAAAGCTAAACAAGAAGTAGGATAATATACACCAGAAAGAGTGCATGTAGCCTTATAAAAAATTTCCAAAAATTCACATATAGAAGTAGCAACTATCCAATCATCTTCAGTTACTGGATATTCAAAATTAAGATCCATGTTACAAAAATATGTAATAGCATCCTTAAACAGAAGTGCGGAGTTCAACATTAAATATGTCGAATTCCATATATGTGGAACATTCTTAACAAATCTTCTAAAACGAATACTAAAATGTGCACATGTGTTCTTAAAAGCTTGTTGCCTACTTGGAGACGTGTTCAAGCTGTGTAAACAATTTCTGAGTGTTTCTAAATGTGTACTAAAAAATTCAAGACATTCTTTTACAACTAAGTTAATAATATGGCAAGCACACATAATATGCAATAATCTACCTTCCAAAATAGGTTGAAATAGTAAAGACAATGAATTTATAGCAGCAGTATTATTACTAGCATTATCAAAAGATACAGATTGAATCTTGTTGTGAATATCAAATTCACGCAAGTGTTTTGAAATACAAGTGGCAATTGCGGAGCCCGAATGTGAAAATTCTAAAGTTTTTAAACAGACGATACGCTTTTGCAACATCCACAATGAATCTATATAGTGTGCCGTGATACAAATATAAGCATGGTTTTGTTTACTTGTCCACACATCAGAAGTAATAGCTAGTTTATTAGCATGCGAAAACGTTTCTTTTAAAGCAAGTGTCATTTCTTTAAAGAGTTTAATAGCCTCTTTTCTAGCAGCGCCTCTAGTAACTTTATTAAAACATGGATTTAAAGCAATTGTAGCATAATCATATAAAGATTCACTTTCACCCGAAGTAAATGGAAGTTCATCAACAATAATATATTTAGTAAATTCAGTTTTATGACGGACAGCTGAATAGGAAAACGTACCCACCGAAGAAGCCGCAGTGCCTCCAAAACTGATATGAGTTGGGTTGTCGGAATTGAGCTTGGACCGTAGCAAGTATCATAGTGTCTTGAGAGTGTGCCCGTGCCACCTCCCCTCTTCCATTTGTATATACGGGAACATTTCTTGTATTGGGCCCCGTACGGAACTGCTTCACCTTTTTGATCTAAAACAAGTGAGCCATCAGGTTTAGTTTCATTAAGAAGAATAAAAATTTTCCAAACTTTTGCCTTTTGTTTTCTCTTTACAACATTTGGTATATTGGTACCAACTTTAGGAGGGGAACCAACTAAATCGTCAGGAATAAGATTTTCCTTAAAAAAAAGAATTGTAAATTTCAAAAGCATCATTAGCTTGGTTTGAACCTTATCCGGCCATTTTAAAAAGACAAATCAAAATATATAAAGGATTATAAAGATGGAGGAGGATACCGAAAAAATAATAATAAGAAATTAGTTTTTTGCAAAAAACTAGAGAGATGGAGGAAGAAAAACTATTTCGAAAATGTAAAAAAAAAAAACAATTAGAAAGAGGAAGTCGTAGATCGCCGAAATTGCTTGATCGGGAAGTCGTAGATCGCTGGAACTTAGAGCACAACTTTCTTGAAATCTTCTTAAAGATGGAGGAGGATTTTTTTTTGTGAGAATGATGGAATTGTTTGTGTTTGAAATGAAAGTTTAATGGCCAATTTATAGAATTTTTTGGAAGCCAAATGACCCCCCATACCCTCAAAATATAGTTGTTGTAAAGGATTTTTGGTCATTTTGGTCAAAAAGACCAAAATACCCTCTATAACGGTCATAAAACGGTCAAAAAATGGGAGTATTTTGGTCAAAGGGGAACTATGATTTAAAAAAAAAAAGAAAGGAAAATCCGGTTCAGCCAGCCGGACCGGGCCTGGTTCGGGCCTGGACGGGCCTGACCGGGCCGGGCTGAACCGGGCCTAATGTTACATTTAAAAAAAAAAAAAAAAGGGGTCCGGGCCGGGCCGGGCTTGGGCTCGGGCGGGCGAACCCAGCCCGGACCGGATGATCTATTGGGCGGGCTCGGGCCGGGCTACGAGCGGGCTGAACCGGCCGGACTAGCTGCGGGCTCGGACGGGCTCGGACGGGTTCGGGCCAACCCAGCCCATGTAACACCCTGAGTTCTATGTATTGACTCTACTCTTCCTCACTTAAATCCTGCTCATTTAACTCCAAGCAGACCCTCAGTCCCATCTCTTACTCCTCCCTCAACCCCTCTCTCTCTCTATAACTCTCCGTCCCATCTCTTCCTTCCTCACCCATTAATTCCATCTAGGTCAAGGCACTCATTGCTGGTTCACGTCCAGATAGGCAACAGGCTCCTGATCTAGACGAGTTCTACTTCGACTCCAAGTTTACCATTGGGGCCGAGTTCCAGACGCGCACGGTCACCGCCGGCCAAGAAAGGTAATCTTCAAATCTACATTATGCACAGGGTTTTCAGAAAGAGTGAAAACAATGGCATAACAGTAGAGCATGAACACATGGTTCCGAAATCTCTCCTGACTGACAAAGAAAAAAACACGTCTTTGAAACCTCTACGAACTAAAATCTCCTATATATAATCATCAACCGTGACTGCTCAATCTTTGTTATTCTCAAATAATCAATACACGAGCCATTTACATTTTTAATATAGAAATAACGAAGCAACAATTAAAGACAGTGAAGATCAAATTGATTCAAGAGCCAACATTGTTTGATTCAAGAACCAGCAGTGCTATCAAGTAATCAATGTTGGCAACATATGTTGTTTTGAGCAAAAGCTCAAGTCCAATTTTCATTTAATCCCACGTCCTCCTCATTTATTTTGACCTTTATAAACCCAATAAATTGGTAACGTTTGACATCTTAAATCCTGTCCAGATACATTGTATCACATGTTTTTATTTGAATTATTTGTAACGTTTAATTCTTTATTGGCTGGATTAAATTGCTTTCAATCTCCATTACTCCATGACCGTTGGAGAAAAGTCTATATATTGAGGCCTATCTCAATACTTCGGCACACACCAAAAAAATTCCTTTACGAATACTCTCTTCTCTAATCTCGTCTTTTCCGATCCGAGCTTTCCGTTCTTCGTTGTTGCTCTGGGCAGAGCTAAGTCGGGGTCATTCTCTTCAAGTCGTGTGCGGCAAAGAGATTCCGGTGGAGCGGGGATTTTACCACTAGGAGCGTTCGGATCCAGTCTGCACATAAACCCGAACTAATTCTTAGGGCAGTACTACGTGCGCGACTTCCCCGGAGGCCGGTAACATTTACGTAATTTATTTTGTATGCAGATTTTTAAGTGAAGAATATTGAAGAAATTCCAACAATCTAAGAGTTACGTCAATATACACAAAATATCTGTTTGCTGGTAGCATTCAAAAACTCTTCTGTTAGCTTATTGTTACCATTAGAAAACTTTTCGATTTTTTTTTATTACTGTTAGCATTCGAAATTTCTTACTTTAGCTTCCTGTAAGCAAATTATTTGTTAGTATATAGTGTTAACATATATATTTGCTTCCTGTAAGCAAATTGTGTTAGCTTCCTTTTTGCATATAGTGTTAACAAGTTTTTCTTTTAACATATATATTGTTAAAAATTCCATCATATTAAAAAACTGTATCTGGTAGTATATAGTGTTAACATATATCTGTCAACATTTTGTAAGCAACAATTCGTAAGCAACATATTGTTAATTTGCTCCAATTTGTTGATCACCTTGATTATGTCATTTTGCTTGCTGTCATTTATTACTCTCTAAATTTTTGTCATATTGTTATTAGCAAAATATTTGATTACAATTAGTCCTCTTAACATTTTTGCTTCAAGAAAGTAGTTCCTGATTACTAGCAGAATATTGCTTCTTACTAGCAGAATATTTGATTACAAGTTTTATTCTGTTAAAAGTTTACAATATTTTTTATTATAAAATATTTGTTTGTTTAACTACTACCACTGCTTGCTAACAAGCCTTTGTACACAAATAATTTATTGAGGACATATTAAAATATTGCTTAAAACAATATTCTGTTGCTTAATAAGTAGCTTTTTGTCTACACTATTTACTTGTTTAATTACTACAATAATTGATTATTGTACTACTGTAGAAAATTGCCTACTTTCGATTTATATTTCTATCTTAGCAAAGTCTGTTGATACTTTAAGCAAATAACTTTCATATATTTCATTATTGTCTTACCAAAAGTTTCTTAGCAAACTTTTCATTATACTTGCTTACTGTTAAAACCATTATCACATTTTAGTGCTTAATAAGTACTCATTAAATTATTGCTAAGCACAAATACATTTGCTTACTATTGATCAATTGTGCAACTAAGCACAGATACTTTTGTTTACTCTCAAAGGAAATATATATCATTGATAAACATAAAAGCTTCATTGCTACCATATTCAACAAACAACTACTTATTAATATTGTTGTTTTAGTCAAATGTTGCTATTCACATTGCCATTTATTTCCATATCACAATTTATTACATTGGCAATACATATTGTCAATCCCATTTTCTACTATTAACTTTGTTACACAAATTGCTTAATTTGTTTGCTAAACTTATTTTAGGAATAATTTTGCCTACTATAGCAAACTTTGTTGAGCAACTTTTCTTGGCAAATTTTTCTAGCAAAGTTGTTGTCACTTTTATTGCTGTCACATATTAGCAAAGTTTCTTAAGCAAAGTGTGTTTCTACATATTATGCTTAATAAATATTCATAAGACTGTTTCTAGAAATTGACACCTTAGACAAACATTATTGTGTTACTACATTTTGTCGATACTAGTTTTTTCCCTACTCAATATTTTAATTTAGGCTAAAGTAAACAGGTTATTGATTTAGTAAATTCCTTTATTTTTAAAGTTCTAAAGTAGAGATTTGTTTGGGTACAAGCCGAAAGGGCCATTCTGTCAACAAGGCAAAAAATCATCTAAGCGACCGGTACTCAAGTGTTCCTAGTGAACCTCCGCTTGCTGGGATCCGGCCCCTACAGCTAACCCAACCTTATCAAAACTTGAAAAACCAAAATTTTAAAGGTACTAAAATTATTTAAACCGTTAATTTTTAGCTTAAACCATCTTTATTGAGTAAACCCTATAGAAATCCATGGCAAACCCAAGCCTAATCACCAAGGAGACATCCTTTAAAGGGAAAGGCTCTAACAAGCCAGAGACTAACATGATTCTGAATGAGTTTTATAGCTCCTTCGGGTCTGTAAGCTATCAACCTATAATAAACATTTTTTATCAATCTGATTATTGGTGGTTGGATTCTGGAGCAAATGTTCATTTTCTTTTGATCGCTCTAGTTTTTCAAACTATCAAGAATCGGGTGGAGGAGGTGTGACCCTAGGAGATGGCTCAACAACACAGATTATAGGAAGAGGAAGAATATATTAAAGATGACGTCAGAAAAAAATTCTACCTCTCCATGATATACTTCATGTGCCGTCGGTTAGAAGAAACCTAGTTAGTGGATCCTTCTTGTAGTCTCAGGATACAAAATTGTAATGGAGGCAAATAAAGTACTTTTCTCTAAGATTTATTTGTGGGAAAAGAATTTGTGAAAGATGGACTTTTTATTTTAAGTAATATAAATAAAAGTTCAAATCCTTCTTTGGTTGTTTCTAATGTTGAAGCTTCAAATGTTTGGCATGGCAGATTAGGTCATGTAATTTTAGGATCTGTTAAAAGGATGATGAACTTAGACCTTATTCCTAAGACTCCTATAGATGATGAGCACAAATGTGACATTTGTGTTCAAGCCAAACACGCAAGATTGTCTTTCAGATCTGTCCATAGGGATTTCAAACTCCTAGAACTTATCCATAGTGATGTTTGTGATTCCAATAGGATTTTAACCCGAGGTGGTAGAAAATACTTTGTTACTTTCATAGATGATCATTCAAAGTATTGTTACACCTACCTTCTTAAAACCAAAGATAAAGTTCTAGACAGATTTAAGGTTTATAAGTCTGAAGCTGAGAAGCAGTTAAATAGAAAGATTAAGATCCTTAGATCAGATCGTGGTAGAGAGTATACCTCGAATAAAATGACTGACTTCTGTGAAGAACATGGAATTATTTATGAGGTAACCGCTCCTTATTCACCATAGTCCAATGGAGTTGCTGAGAGGAAAAATCGCACTCTGTTAGACATGCTAAATGCCATGCTTCTTAGCTCAGGAGCCCCTGATAATCTTTGGGAAGAAGCCCTTTTATCACCCTGTTATATCCTTAATAGGATACCCAATAAGACTAATGATAAAATCCCATATGAGTTATGGGAAGGTCGAACCCCTAGGATTAGTTACCTCAATGTTTAAGGATGTCTAGCTGAGGTAGGAATTCCAGAACCCAAATAGAGGAAGATAGGACCTAAGACTATAGATGTTGTGTTCATACGTTATGCCCTAAATAGTAATCCCAATAGATTTCTTGTAACCCATTTTGAGGTAAATAAAATCTCTAATAACACAATTATAAAAGCTAGAGATGCAGTTTACTTTGAGAATATATTTCCTTTTAAGGATAGAACCCCTTCATCTTCCTCCAACCCTTCTCTTATTCCATCTACTAGTTCTGATGATCAAATACCTAGTTCTCAACCTAAACAAGTCATAGAACCTAGAAGGAGTAAAAGAGAAAGGATTGAAAAGAATTTAGGAGAACGATTCTTCATATTTTTGATAGAGGGTGATCCCTTAACTTATGAAGAAGCTATATCCTCTCCTGATGCCTCTTTCTGGAAAGAAGCTATTAACAATGAGTACAACTCTATTATGGAGAATAGTACTTGGTTTAGCAGACCTACCTTTGGGTAGTAAACCCATAGGTTGTTAGTGGATTTTTAAAAAGAAACTTAGAGCCGATGGTACCATAGAAAAATATAAGGCTAGATTAGTAGCCAAAGGATTTACCCAAAAAAATGACTAGATTATTTTGATACCTACTCTCCTGTAGCTAGGATCACTTCTATCAGAACCCTCCTAGCCCTAGCTTCCATTCATGAATTGCTGATCCATCAAATGGATGTAAAGACAACATTTCTAAATAGAGATTTAAAGGAAGAGATATATATATGGAGCAACCTGAAGGTTTTATTGCTAAAGGCCAAAAAAATAAGGTTTGTAGATTAGTAAAATCTCTTTATGGCCTAAAGCAAGCTCCCAAACAATGGAACATCAAATTTGACAAAGTCATCCTAGCTACAAAGTCATTGTAGCTAGGATCACTTCTATCAGAACCCTCCTAGCCCTAGCTTCCATTCATGAATTGCTGATCCATCAAATGGATGTAAAGACAACATTTCTAAATGGAGATTTAAAGGAAGAGATATATATATGGAGCAACCTGAAGGTTTTATTGCTAAAGGCCAAGAAAATAAGGTTTGTAGATTAGTAAAATCTCTTTATGGCCTAAAGCAAGCTCCCAAACAATGGAACATCAAATTTGACAAAGTCATTATAGAATTTGATTTTGTGCCAAATGAATACGACAAATATTTGTATTCTAAAAATACAAATGAAAGTTGTGTCATCTTATGCTTGTATGTTGATGATATCCTTATTTTAGGATCTTCACTGGAATTGATAAATAACACTAAGAATTATTTATCTAACCAGTTTGACATGAAAGACCTAGGTGAAGCAAATATTATCCTAGGAATGCAAGTATGCAAATGCAAAGAGGGCTATACTCTATCCTTAGCACATTCAATTGAAAAAATACTAAAAAAGTTTGAGTATTTTGACAAAAAACCTACTCTTACTTCTTATGTCAGTAATGTTGTTCCAAAAAAAAGGATGAAGGATCATCTATAGAACAACATAGATATTCACAAATGATAGGATCTCTTATGTACATAACAAATAAGATCAGACCCGATATTGTATTTGTTGTTGGGAGACTAAGTAGATACACTGGTAACCCAAATCAATCACATTGGACTACATTGGACAAAGTATTTAGATATCTTAAGCGAACTCTAGATTATAAACATCATTATATTAGACACCCTGATATCATAGAAGGTTACTCAGATGCAAATTGGGTAACTGATTCACATGATTTAAAATCCATTACTGGATATATTTTTACCCTAGCATGAGCTGCGATCTCCTGGGGATCATGTAAACTAACTATCGTAGCCAGGAGTACAATGGATTCTGAAATGATAACTTTGCACACTACCTGTACAGAATCCGAATGGCTTAGAAATCTTATTATCCATATATATGATATACATATTTCGGTACCTATTTTTTTTAATGCTAAAGAACTCCCAAAATTAGCATGATCTTGTGAATTATAAGATAAACATGTACTTGCAGCTGTGTTTCAAGAAATTAAAAGAGCCTAAAAAAATGTTGTTCTTGACTATAAAAGTCATAAAAAAACTTACAGATCTCTTGACGAAGAGTCTGTTTACTCTTGACGAAGAGTTTGTCTAGGACATTGATCCTAGAATCATCGAGGGGGATGGGGTTAAGCCCATATTATAGTCACCAGTAGTGGCAACCCAACCGAGTCTGACTGTAGATCCCAAGAAGCCGGTTCAATGGGTAGAAACAAGCTGGACTAGGTGACTATTATGGAATACTGACCCTGAGATTAAGTTCTCTTTAAAATAAATGCCCAAGAGGTTGTACATGTGTACATTGATGCCCCATCCCTATGGTGAAAGTGTTCCTTATGTGATATGGATAGGGTGAGTTCAAACTCTTAATAAGTCCAAGCTGATATACAGGGTTGATTCCTATCACCAACCCTTCAGGACTTACCTATATGAGAGGTCGTGAGGGTCGCGACTATAGGACAGGGCGATCCTAGACAACTCTCATGAATGTATAAAAGTGCGCATGGCCAATCAAACGCGCCATCCGATAGACCCAAGTACCTCTAGCGTACTATGTGTGCTATTTTCTGAGTCTGGTTCAAGAAGACTGATTCAAGGCGTAGTCTATCAAGCTCTTCTTCAGACAAAGATAATAGTCACTACATGAGATTCAAGGCTGTAGTCCATCTCATTTATGCATAGTATTCAACTGCCCAGAAATTCTCTTACTCTTTTTATCTCTTGTTTCCTTCCTTCTACTACCTTGGAACTTGACCTTTTGGGAGGGGGGGGGGGGGATTGTTGGCAACATATGTTGTTTTGAGCAAAAGTTCAAGTCCAATTTTCATTTAATCCCACATCATCTTCATTTATTTTGACATTTATAAACCCAATAAATTGGTAACGTTTGACATCTTAAATCCTGTCAAGATAAATTGTATCACATATTTTTATTTGAATTATTTGTAACGTTTAATTCTTTATTGCTGGATTAAATTGCTTTAAATCTCCATTACTCTATGACCGTTGGAGAAAAGTCTATATATTGAGGCCTATCCCAATGCTTCGACACACACCAAAAAAATTCCTTTACGAATACTCTTTTATCTAATCTCGTCTTTTTCGATCCGAGCTTTCCGTTCTTCGTTGTTGCTCTGTGCAGAGCTAAGTCGGGGTCACTCTCTTCAAGTCGTGTGCGGCAAAGAGATTCCGGTGGAGCGGGAATTTTACCACTATAAGCGTTCGGATCCAGTCTGCACATAGATCCGAACTAACTCTTAGGGCAGTGCTACCACTACCAAAATATGTCGATTTAGCGACGGTCGAATCCGTCGCCCATCCGTCGACAATCCGTATTAGCGACCGATTACTAACGGATCTTGGTCAAAATAATCCGTCGGCAATCAGCTCGTCGCTAATAAAGATCCGTCGCTAAGTAGTCGAAAAGCGACGGCATAGCGACGGATTTTCGTCGTCACAACACGATGCATTAGCGACGACTTTCCGACGGTCTTTCGTCTATTTCAAGTATTAAATACTTAACTGTGTAGACGCTAGCGACGGATAGTCCGTCGGCAAACCGTCGTAACCGTGTATCAGAGGGTATCGTTCCGTCGCTATTCTGTCGATAGCCGTCGCTAACAAAGGACGGATTAGCGATGGAATCCTAACGGATTATCCGTCGACCATGTTCTGGAAATGCTTGACATTTCCAAAACCCTGGCGACGGATATGTCGTCGCGACTCCGTCGCTCCTCCGTCGACATAGCGACTGATTAGTGGCGGATAATCCGTCGCCTGTGTTCTGGAAATGTCATGCATTTTCAGAACATTGGCGACGGATGTTCCGTCGCTATTCCGTCGAACAAAGTATTTCCAGAAACTTGGCGACGGATGTTCCGACGCGAATCCGTCGACCATGGCGACGGATTTCTGACGGAATATCCGTCGCTAACATTCTGTACAGCTATATACCACCAGAACCTTGTCGACGGATATTCCATCGACAGTTCGTCGCCATGCAAGATATGCCGTCGGCTGGCCGTCGACCACCCGTCGCTAACTGGAAACAGTTTCAAATCTCCAGTTAGCGACGGATATTCCGTCGATAAGTAATCGGAAACTGGAAATTTTTGTCGCTAACCGGTCACTAGTCCGTCGCTAACTGAGATTTTTTTGAAAAAAAATTACAGCGCTTTCCCTGTTCACAAAAATATGCATAAACCAAACCAATATATAATGCACACCAATTATCCAACAATCACATAGACCAAATATATAATGCACACCAATTATCCAAGAATCACATAGACCAAATATGCACATACGAATTTAATGCACACCAATTATCCAAGAATCACATAGAGCAAACCAAACCAATATATAATAGACACCAATTATCCTGAAATCATAAACTAATATTCGTCGTTATAATTCAAAATTCCTATAAATATTCCAAAATTCCCATAAATATTCTAAATTTTCTTAATTACAATACTTCAAGGATGAGGAGGAGTTTGATTGTCCGGTGGTGGTAATCCCTCCTGCGCCCGACGAAAATACTGCTCTACTAGGTACGGCGGCAAGCCTTCGAAGACACTGCTCGGAAGTCCGCGTAGCTGCTCTAGCGACATGAGATCAAGGAGTGCCGTCACAGTCGTAGGCGGTACCAGAGGGGCAGCAGGGTTAAAAGAAAGATGACCGACGAAAGAAGGACTGGGAGCAGCAGTCGACGGACCGGCACCAGTAGAAGACGGACCGACACCAGCAGCAGACGGACCAACAGCAGAAGACGGAGACGGAAAGTACGTGGCAATTTGCTTCCGCAAGGACGATACCGCCTCGTGCAGCTGCGTAAGCTGCGACCTAACATCATCGTCTGCCGGGGCCGCGGGAGGAGGCGGTGTCGGTGGAAATCTCTGAGTCGCCATATGCAACGGTCCTAGGTAGCCGACTCCGTACAGGTACCCTTTCTTAAAGCCGCCGACGGTATCTATGAACAAGTCGTTGCGAGCGGCCAAAGAAGAGGGCGTCCGGGCGGGCGTCGTTTTACCAACATCCTCGATGTCAGTTAACTGAGCCCGACTAAGGGCCTCACGATACGCAGCCGATCAAATAAATGTATTTATATTATAGGATTTACCTAAGTTGTAATCTAAATCCTATGTTTCACTAAATTAAGTGTGAATCCTAAGTTTACCTAAGTTATAGTCCGAATACTTTTAATTCTAACGTAAATCTCATAAACATAAGTACTTACATCAGTCTCCTTGGCCCTCTCCTCGACGAAGCTCCCGTCCTTCCGTCTCTTGTGCGTATGCTGGAACACGTCGTGCATGGTGACCGATTCTGGTGCCCTTCCCTCCTTCACCGTCCGTTGGGTCTGCATACAAAATTTCTGTAGAACTTAATTAACTCCGTATATTAATAATACCTAATTCGATAGTGAAATGAATTTACGGTATCTCACCAGATCTGCAAGCTTCGCTGCGTGGGGCCTTGATCCCCCCGTATTAAGTTTCGCGGCCCGTCGGTTCACCTTCGCCTTCTCCGATTTCTCCTTGTATGCAGGAGTATTCATCATATCTAAGAGGTCCTCATAATAGTCCTGCCGGATCCAATTCGGCCTCGTCTGCCCCATTTTCAGGTCATGAATCATATTCCGTATCTTCTTCGAGGCAGCGCTTCTGTAGGTCCTGCGGATCCGCTGGTGGATCCGCTGGTATATAGGCCGGATGTACTTAGTGCGATACCGATACCGATACCGATAGTTCGATACCGTTATCGATAGTTCGATACCGATACCGATAGTGCGATACCGATACCGATAGTCCGATACCGATACCGATAGTGCGATACCGATAGTTCGATACCGATACCGATAGTCCGATAGTCCGCTAGCGATACCGATTGTTCGATACCGATAGTTTGATACCGATACCGATAGTGCGATACCGAAACCGATAGTCCGATACCGATAGTGCGATACCGATAGTCCGATACCGATAGTTCGATAGTCCACTAAGTCCAAATGATTCCTCTTAAGCGTCGAGCATGTTATACACGGTTCAACTTGACGAGTCAGTATATATATATATATATATATATATATATATATATATATATATATATATATATATATATATATATATATATATATATATATCATGGTTTAAAGTATCGGTCGATACCGATACGATTTGGCATGTTCCGATCCGATACCGACCGATACCGACCGATACCAAATACTGACCGATGCCGACATTGGGGGTCTTTGTTCCGGTCAATTCGGCAAAGAAAATTAAACCGCATAGGAATAGTCAGATACCGATTCCGATACCGCTATTGTGAACCTAGGTTGAAAGCATAATAAGGTTGTAAAAGCATGTAAAAGAATCCGATACTACCGATAATTATTTGTTTTCCAATACCAAAAAATCCGATACTCCGATCCGAAACTGTCGATACTACCGATATCGCCGATACCAATATACTCATAGGAAAAGTTCGATACCGATTCCGATACCTATACTTTGAACCTTGATATATATATATATATATAAAATATATATATATATATATATATATATATATATATATATATATATATATATATATATATATATATATATATATATATATATATTTTAATTCGATACTACCGATAATTATTTGTTTTCCAATACCAAAAAATCCGATACTCCGATCCGAAACTGCCGGTACTACCGATATCGCCGATACCAATATACTCATAGGAAAAGTCCGATACCGATTCCGATATCGATACTTTGAACCTTGATATATATATATATATATATATATATATATATATATATATATATATATATATATATATAAAGCAGTAGACTTTCTCATTCTATTTCTTAAACTAGGGTTTGTTATATTGTATTTTCTTTTGTTGAACTCCATGTGGCTAAGACTAGGGTTTGTCATATTGCATTTTATATATATATATATATATATATATATATATATAAAGCAATAGACTTTCTCATCCTATTTCTTAAACTAGGATAATTACTACTATTTACACTAACAAACCCTAGCGTACCCCTCCCACCGCCCCCCAGCCCCGCGTTGCCCCGCGCGCGCCACCCCCGCCGCCCCCCGCTGCCCCGGAGCGCGCAGCCCCCCGCCGCCCCCCGCAGCCCCGCGCGCGCCAGCGTACCCCTCCCACCCCCCGCCGCCCCCCCACCCCCCGCCTCCCCCGCCGCCCCCAGCCCCCGACGCACCCGCCACCCCCGCAGTCTCCGCCGCCCCCGCAGCTCCCGACGCGCACCCATGACCACCGCGAGAGAGAGAGAGAGAGGGGATTACCTTTGGGAGAGAGAGAGGAGAGGTCGTCGATCACCGCCACCCGCGGGAGAGAGAGAGAGGAGAGGGAGGTCGCCGACCGCCGCGGGAGAGAGAGAGAGAGAGAGAGAGAAGGGAGAGAGAGTAAAATTTGGGGGGAATAAAAAGTTCTCCCCGTCGTTTCAATTTAAGTCTGGGTGGTATATTTAGCGACGGACTCGCATCGGAATTTATCCGTCGCTAGTCCGTCACTCTTTTGGATACTTGCCGACGGAATATCCGTCGCTACGTAGTCGAAGAATTGTCCTGCCACTTCTCCCAACAATTTCTGCCAAATAATCGACTGCATAGCGACGGCTGCTTATCCGTCGCTATATCTCCGACGCCCTAGCGACGGATGAGCGACCTTTTCTCCCCCTTAAAATAAAATAAAATATGTATCGGCTTGTCGTCGGTACTCCGTCGGTTATTTGCCGCAAATCCGTCGCTAACGCCGACGAAAAATATCCGTCGCTAATGTGCCGTCGCTAATTGACTGTATTTTGGTAGTGTACGTGCGCGACTTCTCCGGAGGCCGGTAACATTTACGTTATTTATTTTGTATGCAGATTTTTAAGTGAAGAATATTGAAGAAATTCCAACAATCAACACACGTACGTGTCATTTACATTTTTCATATGAATCCCTCTTTTAAGTTTGTTTGAATGATATTTAACCACAAGCAGCTAAAAATTTCTAAATTTAAAATTAACAAAGAGATTTACTTCAGCAAATATAGTACTTGAAGGTTCATTATGCTTGAAGATTCTGTTAATAAAAATAATTTCCAACTCTGTATTTTAGAGACAAAATAATAAAATATAATGTAAATAAATAATATGACCGATACCGATCGAGACTTGAACTTGGTTCAATGTCCTTAAGACAATATTCGTCCCGTACTGGTGCCTACGGTTTTAATGGCGATTAGTCTTCCATGATACAACGATTCTTTTCCTTCGGTAGCAGCACTTCATACTTAATGCTAGATGGATCGATGAATGGATTGGGTGATTGAATTATTCAAACACTCGTGCTTTTATAAAAATAAAGAGACACAAAGGAAATGACACACCTTTCCAATAAACAGATTCGTACACCTTTCCAGAGATTCGCTGCCATAAATTAGTTGATAGAAAATAATTAATATTATTATTATTTCAAATATACATTCAGTTTTCCAACAGATTCTAGCTATCAGAATGTTTAAATGCTCTTGATCTGGTTTATTCTGTGAATCTATTCAATCTTTGATCAAAGTGCCCTTTCAAGCCCAACATACTCTCTCAATAAATAAGAAACTATGCTACACTTGTTTGACTATGGGGTTTGCTAAAAGATAAAAAGAAAAGAATTCTTCTTCTTTGTTTACGGATACTTAAAGTGTCTGATATTAACTGATATTGTGTATATTAAGGTGTTGACCGGGTCTGCTGAAAGATGAGAAAAGAGTAGATGAACTAAAATCCTATCTGCGTCGGGCGTAAACTAAAATTCTGTTTGAAAACTAAAACTCTATTTGAAGATTTTAGTTATCAATTTTTTAAGAATATTTTAAATTCAGTCCGGGTAAACAAAAATTCTGACTCCGCCCTCGAACTACATCAGGTATAAGAAGTATGAGACATGGACCTAAGAAGTTGCCCTAAATAAAACTATAAAGGAGATTGTCGTAGTCTTATCGGACTTATCCCCGGTTGTTGTATCATTGATTCGTTATCCATCATCCTTACCTCCCCCAACCCACAATGTACGTACGTATAGCAAGCTGGTGATGTTGTCATGACGCTTGCGCACATGTAGCTTTCGGGGCGGGTAGGTTGTTGGAGGGAGGCAATTAATGATGATCGATGGACGGCGATCACAAGGCAATGACAAAATGGGGAGAGGATTCGGCCGACGCCTACACTTATCTCTGATACATAACACCAACTCGCCTTATCTCACTGCTCTGTGAGTGGCCCCGAAAAAACATCACAACGCATAATTCGGTCCAAAGACGGAACCATATAAATTCGAGCACTACAACAATTATTATGGAACAATACATTTCGCCACTCATGTGTATAGTCCTGAAAAAAAATAGGAGTTTCAAAATTTTAGTAGTACTGTACATATCCAGGACTTTCAAAATTTTGGTCGTTTATACAAAATCAAGACTGCTAAAATAACAAGGACTGTAAAATATTATGACAGTTCTGAATATGCATATGACTGCCACACCCAGCCCACAATGTGGTTCTGGGAGCTGGGCTTGGCCGACCGACTGCTCCGATTCCTTAATCAATGCCCATGCAAGAGCCGGGAGAAGTAGCAATGTTTCCCGTCACATAGGAGATGGAGATGGAGAAAACTTTGATACAGTAGGCTGTATCAAAATTTTGGATACAGCCTCTGTATGACAGGTGGGCCCTCCCTCTTTCTTCGTAAATCGTGTAAACAAATATATATAGGGAGGCCCACCTGTCATACAGAGGCTGTATCAAAATTTTGATACAGCCTACTGTATCAAAGTTTAGCTCGATGGAGATAGGCTGCAGTTCAGTTAGAAGGGAAGGTTTGAAACTATATGGAGGGGTTCCATTAACGGAGGCCACGGCTATGCTGCACGGACACAGATTTGACACGGAACATTTCAGAGACGACAACATGAATTCACTACCTATTGGTGTGTTCTAGTATATTTCGAAGTGCCCATATATGTTCGACACGAGACGACTCGACACGACATGAACTTTGGTGTGTCTGTGGTTCTTATATTTTGGTTTATGACCATTTCAGACGCGGTACCACTGTAAGATGTCGCAACTGGCAAACTTGTTCTTAGCCAAAGTGGATCGATCATCTCCGTTGCAGAAATCCTTTTGTGCCTAATCGAGTGGAGCCTACTGCTAATATCAAAAGATGAACTTGTGCAATTTTGTTTGATTACGTCGTGAACTTTTTGAATATTTTTCGAAATAGCAGTCGTTGGATTGTATTTTTTGACAGACTAGATCCTTAGACTATTCAATTTTTCGCAAGATTTTGCTCTAAACTGAACGATTATGATTAACCAGGCCAAATTTTGTATCATGTTCCTAAGCCGTTCACATGTTGAAACTATTGCTAACTCACATAGATAGTAGTTTTCCTGGTTCCATGATATACCCTGTTCTCTTGTCTTACATTCATTTACAGTCTTGATATGCTTATTATGATTCGTCTATGTATTACTTTACCTTGTATATTCTCTCTATTTACTGCTACATATTCTTTATCGTCTAATTAGAACGGTTATTGGAGATTTGTACTCGTTCCAACCCGACTGGATATGTTGACAAAATTTTACAGATTATGACGAGGATGAGTGTCCTACCTACTATGGTCCTCATGACGACGTAGTGGGCATAGACCGGGAGACCCTAGTCCAGCAGGGGTTAGTTCCAGCCGATGAGACATTAGTGGTAGCTCAGCTAGATTAGTTTGGTACTGGACTTTGTCTCCAGATTACACCTTGGCATGTTATTATATTAGAATTTGTATTTGAGATTGTTGACTTTAAGACTCTGGACTTGTATTATTTCTGTGTCGAATTTTCTGGATAATATTTTAATATCTTGTTGTCTTTATCATTCAGTATCATTTATCCTTCTTAGAATATTGTGATTGAGTATATTATATTGTCATTTCTTGTCCTCCGTTTGGAGTTGACCATCTCGACAGGTTTTGATATTATAATTGTTGCTAGATAGTAGACCTAGACATCGTTCTACGCCGTTTCTGCGGCGTAGGCTGGGACGCTGTCACGCACTCGTGTCCTTACCCCGGGTGCGGGTCGTCACAACGGTAAAAAATATATAATCCAACGGCTCCTATTTTTAAAATCCACAAACTCTTAAGAACGAAAATTTTGACCCCTCCTCCTTAACAAATTACACAATGAGGTTATGTTGCCTAATAGCCCATATCCACCAACAATTGCAAACTGTTAAGATTTACGCTCACATTATGATAAAGCAATAGCATAACACATGTATATTTGAAGCCAAATTGCAGCATGCTGTCACGGACTTAGTGTTTTAGGCTACATTTTGTACCGTACGGCGCACAAACTTCCTACTCGAAGTCCCGTGCCAGCCATCCTGAACCCGTTCAGCTTGATCGCTAAGGCGATATTAAGAGTAATATGGAGCAAAAGAGAGAGAGAGATTGGAAGATTAAAACTTCACTTTACTAGAAAGAGATTGCAATTTTGGGTGGTGAGGAACAAATAAGGCCTTCCACTTACTTATAGCGCCCATAAGGCTTACAAAAAACTTCTGGAACTAGCATATTCTAGGGATTATTCTAGGAATATTCTCGGGCCTAGATATTTCCAAGGAAGCTTCTAGAGCATGTAGAAAGATCATTAGTCTTCATGAAGATTTTACTATCTTCCAGAGAATTTCGGAAGCTTCCAACATAACCCCGGTCAGTGGAGAGTTATGCTAGTCCGTCTCGGTGGGACACAAACTTTTGTGCGTGACATTCTCCCCCACTTGTTTCATCAACACCCTCGTCGACATGTTGCACTAAGTCTCGGGACGATGTCCACTTTCGTAGGCATGGTCGCTGCGCATCATCCCACCTTTGTGCATCTTGTGCGATGTTTTTCTTTGCCCATCTTCTTCTCAAGATCGGAAGCAAACTGGTTTGCCGCACCAACTACAGTTTTTATTTGATTCATGTTTGTGAACAATTTGATATACTATGCCTACCTTCTTTGAAAAAAAAAGCCGTTAAGATCAAGGTAAGTAAGCAACATATAGTTAAATTATATAGTTCTAATTTCATTGCTTACTTTCTATCTTTTTACACTACAAGAAAAATACCCTGTTATAACGCTTAAAAAGAAGCTATTACAATGGTTCATATATAAACGTTACAGAATTTCAGCAACACCACATAATATAACAGTTTTGAAGAATTTTTGGCCTATTATAACGATTTATAGCGCTATGCGTTATATATTATTCACACATATATGACATTATTATGGGAAACCGTTATAAAAAGTTGCAAAAAAAAAAAATTAGATTCCCGCTGGAACGCCCGCTCAAACCTGATCCCAAAATCAAAAGCCTCGTTCCTTTCCCCCTCTATTTCTCATTTTCCTTCTCATCTCCCAAATCTCTCTCCCTCCTCTCGATCTTCTCATCTCCTCTTTCCCTCCTCTCGCTCTCCTCATCTTCCCCACTAGAAATTTTCTTTCCCCCTACTCATCACCACTTCATGAGATGAGGAACCCTAACCCGCCCAAACCCTAACCCTAGAAACCCCCAAACTCCCGACCGCCTTCAAACTCCCGCCAAGCCCTAGTCCCATGGAGCAATGACGAATCCCTCCCGATTGACTGCTACGACGTCAGCCACCTCCTCGACCAGATTCCTCCTCGGCCCTCGAAAAGAAGCTGGTTCATCCAGGATATCGGTGGTGGCGACGTCTCCAGATCCCATCTTGATGTCATGAGGTTCCTCGACCTCCCTCCTCCTTCCGATGATGACATTGGTGCTTATGGTGATGATGAAGGAGACCTACTCTCAGGTTTGATTCGATCTCTAATGTTAATATTTTTGCTAAATTTATTCATTAATTTGTTGATCAATTTGAGAATTTTTCTTCAAATTGTTCTTTTGGACACTTGATTGATGTTTGGTGAAGTAGTTGACTAGCTGTTAAATATTGTTGAACTTATTCACGATGATGATATTGCTTAACTGTACCTACAAATCAAAAGGAGAGGGAGATTTGGAGTATAAGATTCACCAAACCTTAGGATCTATTGAAAAGTTGGTTGGGCTTACTCCAGAAATTTAAGGAGTACATAACTTTATTTCCCTCACTGATTATGTTACATTGGGGTGAAACTAGTTTCCCCCCCCTCTTTTTGTGACATTTGGAGATGGAGTTGGCCATACCTTAAAAATTAAGGTTAAACTCTTTCCAGTAGTACATCTCCCTCTACTGTGGCACTATATGTTTGTTAAAATTCCTGAAAGAGAATGTTTCTTTTTGTAACTTTTCCCTTAGCTAATTGTTTCACATTTAGTACCAGTAGTAGTTGTTATATATATGTTGGTTTTTTTTTTGGACTTCTAGTTGAATTTCTTTTGATGCATTTCTTTGCTTCTGGAGAAGTTCTGGGAACGGGGTCTTTGATTTCAAGGAGACGGAATTTTTACGAGGTTATTTGTTTGTTCTTATATTTGAGTTGAGGTACTGCAGCTAAACCGTTTACATGTGTATGCTTAAGCATGAAGCTATGATGCTACGTGGTTTGCCTTGTTTTTTACTATTACTATTGCTTCTTCTTTTTCTTTTGATAGTAGGTTTGCCTAATTTACTGCAAGTACAATACAAACAAACAAAAACAAAGTAAATATTCAATTAGTTATCACCTTTGGATGATTCTATATGTTAAAGAAAACATTATTCTTGGACTAGCTGCCTCTCAAAGTACTTAATTAGAGAGCTCGTAAATGACTTCATGCTTTTTATTAATGCTAGCTAGTATGCAATTCTGTTCTGCATGGCAAGCAAATATTGCTGCACAGGTTAATACTATTATTATTGCCTTCAATTTCAACTTCATGAGGCCACATTTACCTGTTGAAAGAAAATAGGCTCTTAGACTTAATTAGGTGACTAATTTTTTTTAGTTGTCTTATCTCTGTTTTCTATTTTCCTGATTTGAATGTAACTTGTAATGTTGTAAGGCTCATAGTTTAGCACTGACATATTTCTGGTTTGACATGAAGGTCATCAATATTGTTATAACTGTCACGACCCGCTCTCGAATAATTGGACACGAGTCGGACACGTCCAGCCTTCGTCGTTAGACATGATAAAATAAGCTGTACCAATCTCTAGGAAAATTACAAGTCCAGATAAGAATGAATATAAACCACATCATCTATAATATCGAATCCCAGAATCAAGTACAACTATGAATTATTACATTTTTCAGCAAAATAAAATGTAAACTGAAGTCTCTAATACAAAGTCCAAATGAAACTACAAGGGAAAGTGCTAAGCCTCCTCGGCCTCTAAGTCCAGAGCAACACCAGCTAGCTTAAAGGTACCTCCAGGCTCCTGTCCATAGTAAGTGTCACATATAGCCTCCATCTCACCTGCAACATATCCTAGTCAGGAGCGGAGCTAAGTATATCCAAGAAAATGAACAAGAACATCATGATATGAAAATAAGTACAAGAGAACATAAAATATAAAGTACGGAAAATAAGAACATGAATACTGAAAAGTAAATACAGGAAACATAAAATAAAGCCTGAACATGCATGAAATGTACAAGAAACCTGACATATGCAATATATTTGAAATACATCCAGAATGTTTGATCGGCTTGGGTAGAACATAGAACATGACACAGGCATGAAGGTACGGCTTAGGGTCCGTATGCACAGTGCGAGGCCTAAGCTATTTACATGAATTGTAACTCAGGTTTGATCACACATCTGTATTATTTTTCCTCCCAGACACAAGTAAACTCAGGGAACAAGATACAAAGTAAACTCGTGAAATATTGTGTCAAAAAGAAGGTACAAGCATGAATATAGAGAAAAGCACAAGATATGAAGTAATGGACAAATTCGAGGAGTATACTTGCCTTGCTCAGGGTGATCACAAGTAGGTAGTAGAGCTGTAAGTCCTCCTGTATTTTGGGTACAAGTTGATTAATTGAAATTCTTTGGTCAAAGAACATATTAATGCTAATTCCTAATATAACTAACTATAATTAAAAAAAAGCACTGAAATCTATGGGTCTATTAGTACATAATATCACACTATGATAGCTTAACCAAAAATATTCATAGGAAAGTTACTAACCCTGATTGCTATCATACTATATACTACTAACCTTATCTAAATATAGAGTATTACAGGATGTACTAGACATACCCTAAATGTGGCATGATAAAATGCACCCAAAACACATAATTATATATAGATGAACTATCTTGTAGATACAAACTGTAATGCAATTACCTATATGGATTGCTAGTACAGATTGATAGTGTTAACTTAGTCTCATGGTCTTGACTGCAACTTATATCATAGCCCAAACCCAGGTAAGATGGCATCCTCCCATATGCCCATACATACATTCAATTCTTTACAGAGTTAAGTAATTTAACTCTTTTATCCAGTTTATCATGGTCCCTTTCCAATACAAGATTACTCCCTACTTAGAGTTATGCAACATCAGTACAACTGAAATATAATGGTAAAGTGATTCAAATACAAAACTTCTTAACTGTCCTAGATCTAATGAGTCATCCTTGGAGCCTTCCTCAGTATCAGTAATTGTCTGATACATCTGAAACCTAGGTAACCTTTTAACTTTCAACACATCTTTCCTAATACAATCCTTACTGTAATCTATTCTGCTCTGATGCACTACTGCTATTAACTGAACCTAATATACACTAGCCATCATTCCAAAAATGTCTAAAAACAACACAATTTGCGTAAATAACTACCCTCCAAAATGGTTTCCCATCTAATTACCGTTCTTAATTTCAAGTAATTAAAACCAATCTTCACTTGTTAAGTAATCACTCGATTGAGGAAACCATACATACTTACAATTAAGGTAATAAACATGGTATAACTGTTAGGTACAGAGAGTATCCCATCATGAACTAATCAAGAATTTCAATTGATATTTAAACTAATATCTGAATTTTCTATCCTCAATTTAACCCCTTAACTCTACAACTATTCGTGTCAATAGTTTCTGATACTCCAATCCTAGACAGGTTCCATACTGAATTTAGGCAACAGAGGAAAACAGATTACAACCCCATATGAGCATACATTAACTCTGACACCACCATCGGTACAATACCACATGATACAACACTAAACTCCCAACACGATCCAGACACCTTAGCCAAAAATTAAACTGCAATTACATGAGTATAAAATGAATCAAGGATTTACCTTAAAGAATTTTTTCTAAGAGATCGAGATTGAAGTCGGATGAAGTGTGTTTTGTCCTGCTTCAATAGTGAATCATCAACAACAATTTCTCCCCTGGTATCGGTGTCAGAAAATTATGAATCAATAGGAAGTAATTGATACTTACGTGTCAAGCTTCCACTCGTTCAATTCTTTAAACACGAATGCTCACCCTTGATCTTGACACCCACTCGAAATCTTCAATATGAGAGACCAGATCAATAGAAACCTCAATAACTCACATCGAAGAGAAGATGTTGACTCTTCGAATTTGAAGAGACTGGAAAGAAAAACTCACCGATACTCTGTCTTGATTCGAACAGTTAATCGATCAAGTTCTGATGAAATACTCCATTCCCGATCCACACTATGATACTCAAATGTTCTGATACTCCAGATTGATAACAAGAATTTAAGAAAAGATCATAGAACCAAAATTTACTCTCGTTTAAAAATAGTCCATCACCTCGTCTATTCGATCGGAGATTCGAAGAAAGAACAGATCAGGGAATATACAGGAGAATCTCGAGATGCAATCAACTATTCTCAAATCAAGATCTATGCATATTCAAATCAGATCAAAAGAGGAAAATCAAAAGAATAGATCATGTTCAGAAATTCCAATTACTCAATAGATCAATGATTATAACCGAACTGGCGAACTGCAACAAAATTTTTGGAGGGAGTTGAGTCTCTAGCCGTCTCTGCTGGAGAAGGATCACTTCGATGCCAGAGTCGATCGCCTAGGTACTGCTGCTTCTCGTCGATATATGCGTCTCCGCCATGGCCGATCTCGATCAAGCTTGAAGAAGAAAGGGTGTGGGAAGAAATTTTTGGAGTGGAATGTGAGGTTTCTTTCTCTAACAGAAAGTGGAAAGGGAGGAGCTCAAGAGCTTAAATAGGTTGTTAGGATTTGGTTGGAAATTCTTGAAGAAGAAGAAAACTTTAGGCGGGAAAAGAAATTCAATTGATACAATTTCGTGGTTGCAACTGAATGGCAGAGGTAAAAAAAATTCCTAACAGCTAATGCTGTGGAAGAATTTGAGAAGAAGAGAAGCACAGCTCTGCTCTCTTCCTTGATCTCACAGTAGTTAATTGGCCCATTAGGTTTGGGCCGGAGTGAAGCCCAACATGAAAAGATTGTGTTAAATAATTAAACCTTCAATAAATAATATAATAATTATGGATCATTATTATTAGAAAAAATTATATATATGAAAATTCATAGGAATTATTTATCCTTAAAAAAATCTCAGGGAGTAGGGTTACAAATCTCTCCCCTTAAAAGAATTTCGTCCTCGAAATTCGGAAACAACTAACACACCAAACACAATTTACAATAATTGTTCGAACTTGCAAATCATTTATTGAAATTTAAAATTTTATTGAAATACAACAATACGATCAAGTAAACAAACTGGGGTAGCGCTCCCGCATCTCGTCCTCGCACTCCTATATAGACTCTCCCGGAGCGCAGGTGAACTATGTTCAAAGGGTTCTTAGAATATGTAATATAATGATTCTTAATGTTTGAGAATGTAACCAATTAACTTGGACCTATAGAAGATTATCACAGTATCTTCTGATACATACATTCTTCACAATAAGGTTTGGCTTTCTTTATCAGAGGTGATGATGATCCTTATGAGATTGCTAATTTCCATTTAAGAATAAGGTTTGGCTTCCTTTTTCCTCTCTTCCGATGGCGTGGTGGCTCAGCTGCAGCCAATTTGGTGAGATGTACGTGATTTGGAAATATTTATATTCCGATGGAATCTCTCTTTATTCATTCATTCTTTTTTTTTTTATCAATATGGGATAATGACAACAATGAGAATTCTCATTGAGCGAATCTCTACTGTGATGGCGAGGCATGTTCCTCGAGCCATTTGTCGATCTGAGCCTCTTATCAGTATTCTTTCTTTTGGCTTGTGCTTTGGTGTATAAGGTAAGTGCAAGATATTTGTGAAAAATGGGGGTCATGTTCGGACAATCTAAACTGCTAGTGCAACAGTTATGTAATTAGAAGGGATTTAAATAGGTTGTATCAGTCACAAGGGTTATATGAATCTCTATTTATTCATTCTGATGGAATATCTCTTTATTCATTCAGTCATTGCTTTGTTATTCTGATGGAGATCTCTTTATTCAGTCAGTCATTGCTTTTTTATTTTTGATGGAATTTTTGAGTGAATCTTTAGCTACCTCCTGTGATGGCGAGGTATATTCCTGAATATGTGCTTTGGTGTATTGGATCATGGGTAAGTGCCTTGTATTTGTAGGAAGTAATCTTTATACGATAACTATTTTCTAATGTGCATCTGTAGAGGGTTTATTTTATGGGAAATATGTATGTGTGCAGCCAATGTACAATTTGACAGGTATTGTCACGCCCCAGGACCAGAATACTGGCAAGTGGGGACGGACAAGGTCAGCTACGCAATTCTAAAGTACACCAGTACTCTGAAATAACGTATAAGCTGTCAAGACATGGGGGTTACTTCTACAAGCCAACAGTCGATCCTAGGTTAAAACAATCCTAGGTATCTCAATCACAAGCAATTATATAAGGTACAAGAAGTATGATCATCAGACATACAATAGTATAGCGTCCCAAACCATATATATATATGGATGATCATGAAGCTAGTAATACAAAATGGTGAAACTAGCAAGAGTATCAGTCATAATAGCTCTAGATGCAGTCTAGAATACGCACATCATGTTTTATGCCCGTAGGCTAAATGTCAAGGACCAAAACACGAGCTAAACACGTGCTCGGAGGCTAAACGCCACAAAAGAATAATGTACATAACCAGTGGGAGAATAAAATGAAAATCCACTTGGGTACTCTGGCGCTCTGGAGGGTCACCGTCGAGTAGATGGTGCAAAAGATCCTCTGGACTTCTCTATCAGATCTGGCCAAACAAACCAGTGGGGTCAGACCCCCAATAGCAAGTACTACAAAGGAAGCCAAACTATGAACTAAAACCAGCAATCACTAACATCAACAATTATAGATACAAATGAGTAAGGGCAGATCGAGACTCGTGCACTACCAATGCACTTATCCCGAACATATGAAGACAATAAGTAAGCATCTTGGAGCATAAAGTAATTATCATGCAACATAATGTAAAGTGTAGACATGTTAAGTAAACAGAAGCTTGAGAATATGTAAAAGCAATTGAACATGTGAACTTGTGAGATAGCCAGGTCATAAGAGCATGGTGACCCGGCATAGGAAGTCATGTATAGCTTGTGAGATAATTGAACATGTGAGCATGTAAGAATTATATAGAAAGATAATGATAAGTGGACTTAGGAACTATTCTGAAGTCAAGTTACAACCCTTAAACCAAACAAGGACCGGGGTTGTAACCCTTCTCCTGAATAGAACTTTGTCTCCGACCATTCATCGTTGAAAGTAAAGCATAAACCATAGTGTACTGAAATAAATATACGGCCACTGTCTAGATGAAACTAGACTGGACTGGACTGACTCCATCCATCAATCACGGCCAAGCAATGTGTACGGCTTGATACTTTAAATAACTAGGGTTATCACAAGCCTAGTTACTAACAAGATGCAAAGATATTTTCAAGTCCAGTTACCCGTCTGCTGCTACCGGAGTGACCCCAACAAAAGAAAACAAGTATAGCAGACACACTGCTGTAAGATACATGTGTCCTAAGGAGGTGCCCCACTCGACGGCGAGCTGGAAATGTGCTCATCGTGACAGATAGCTCCAAATACTATGTATATATATATATATATATAAATATATATATATAAAAATATATATATATATATATATATATATATATATATTCTTTATATATAAAGAATATATATATATATATATATATATATATATATATATATATATATATATATATATATATATATATATATATAAGGCCGGGATCAAACGGGCAACAGGTTACTGGGAAAGTCTCTTCATGAACTACTTGATCAATCTAGTCATTAATCCTAGCCAGATTCAGTATGAATCCCTGAACGTGGTCATCAGGAATCCATGCCTTAGACATGATGCAATACAGAACATGTAGCTTGTACAAACATACTCAAGAGAAACACTCACGGTGTCCAAATTATTCATTACTTGTAAGCCAATAAAGCCGTCGCAACAGCATTCATGGTTCATGTCATGTCATAATACTTGTTATATTACTAGCCTGGAGTGCACCACGACGGATCACTATCATGTTAAGAATACTTGTTAGGGGTGCGCTACGACGAGCCACAGTCATGTTAAGCAAAGAAGTGACATGTGACTTGAGTGCACCGCAACGGATCACTATCGTGTTAAGCAAAGAAGAAAGACATATTATGAGTGCACCACAACGGATCACTATCATGTTAAGCAAAAGAAGGAAGACATAAATCATGAGTGCTCCACAATGGGTCACTATCATGTTAAGAAATCATAGACGTAAGAAAGCTTGTATATAGATCTGGATAAAAGGTGCATCATAACATATGAGAAGGAACAAATGAGGTAACTACTTGGCCTAAAACACCAATTGAATCTATGCTAGTATTAAGGGTATGAGAGGGGTACAATCATTCTCTAACTGTACAATATTATCAAATCATGTTAAGAAATTCATTTATTAAAGAAATATTAAGCTATTAAGTAGGGTCGTCGCAATTTAGGCCAAGATAGAAAATATGCAATGCAATCATAAGCTCCATATCAAAAATGAAAGAAACTTACATAAAATAGTTGGTAAAATATTTTTGAAGCCAATGAAAAGATCTACAACTTTCATGTTGGGAGTTGGAAGAAATTCTGGCCATAATTCAGCCAAATAGGACATAAAACAGCCAAAAACAGCCAAAATAGGCACTATGCAAGCCATACGACACTATTCACCCATGCGGCACTATGCAAGCCATGCGGCACTATCCATCCATGCGGCACTATACATCCATGCGGCACTATTCATTCCCGCGGCACTATGCAAGCCATGCGGCACTATTCATTCTTGCGGCACTATTCATTCCTACGACACTATGCAAGCCATGCGGCACTATGCATCCATGCGGCACTATTCATTCCTGCGGCACTATTCATCCATACGGTACTATACAAGCCATGCGGCACTATGCATCCATGCGATACTATTCATTCCTGCGATACTATTCATTCCTGCGGTACTATTCATTCCTGCGGTACTATTTATCGTCCCTGCTAGAATCAGGACAGATGAACATAGAAGATGTCTAAATCTTATTTTGACCATAACTTCCTCAAAATAAGTCGAAATCTAACTTTTCAAAGGTCCATTTTGGGTAAACTCGAATTCTCTACAACATAGAACAATCAAAACTTGAAAATAATGAAATTTAGTAGATCAAAATCCAAGAAAACCAAAAAGGTTATAAATTTAGATCTACAAAAATTTATCCATCAAAATTAAAAATGCTAAGTTCTAAAGATGCTTAGAATCATGTAAGGAAGAGTTTAGAACAAACAAAATAATATTTGTCCAACATTTGACAAGATATACTTGCCTTAGGTTGGAGGAGAAAATGAAAATGAAGAAGATGAAGAGAATGAAAATAATGGAGAGAGAGAGAGAGAGAGAGAGAGAGAGAGAGAGAGAGAGGAGTTGGGTTTTATACAAACCTTCTCATCTCAAACCCACCTAAACCAAACCAAGCCCTATACCAAGTTGAACCGAACCAAATTAAACCAAGTCAAGTTTAACCTATACTTTGAATTTTTTTTTTAAAATATTCGAAAACCAAGAGATACGAAATACGGCTCAAAATACGTACCCGTACATAAATACTGATACAGTGAGACAAGTCTCACAGGTATCTGCAGATAGATTTTCTGAAGTTTGTCTTCTTATTTGTTTGAAAAATTAATAATTTTGTTTGTACTATTGTGAAAATAAGAAAGAAGGAGAAGGAATTGGTAGCTAGAAAAATTGTACGTAGCTTTTCTCATTGATAACATATATAGAGGGAATGAGAAAGAGAGGTTGTTGTGGGTATGGATAAGAGCATCCATATTTGTATTTATCCAAATCACAACACTCCCCCTTGGATGTCCACTTAATTATTTTCTCATTAAAAACTTTTCTAGAAAAAACCCTCTGGAAAAAATCTATAGAAGAGAAAAGAGTACAATAATATTCTTCAGGAATATGAGTTTTCAGGAATCTAAGTGGGTGCGACTTACACTGCCTCGTTAAAAACCTTTCGAAGGAAAAACCCAGTGGAAAAAAACCTCAACGAAGGAAAAGAGTACAATACGCAAAGACATGCTTCAAGATGTCTCCATTAGCATCTTCAGGATGCTTGTATCTACAGGATGATCCCCCTCAAAAATATTACATTATTGTTCTTACATCAATTCAAAATAAAAAATCAACCCCCAATACAATTTAAATATTACATATCACCCCAACACTTTATTTGTCTATACATTTATACTCGTATCCTTATGAAGAGGTTGCAGGCTTTATTTGATTCTTGAAAGCTCGCAACTCCCCCTGATATGTCGAACTGTTGAAAACATAGCCAAACACATTCCCTGTTCGCTTTGGTGAAATTGTCGCAATGATTTGATTTATTCTCTCTACCTGCAACGTTATTTATAAAAATATACATTGTTTGTGGTGTCCGCTTAATGGAGTATCAGATAAATATTATTCATCTGCATATCTCATTAGATCAGAATATTCATCAAGAATAATTTATGTGCCTAATATTATTCTAAAATATTGTGCTTAGTAAATGACAATAAAGAATTTTATATTCTTTAAACATGGTACTTCAGGACCCAGAACATGTTCTTTTGGTTGTAAAAGATCCTATTGATCTGACCATTATAGGTATATCATTCATATTAAATCTCTGCAGGAGATTTATCTCTACAGGAGATTTATAGAAGATCTCTTCTAGAGATTCATCTTTTCATGAGATTACATGAGATCTCTTTTGAATATTTATCTTTATCTCTTTTGGAGATTCCTCTCTCTTCAGGAGATTTCGATCTCTACGGAAGATTCCGATCTCTTCGGGAGATTTCAATCTCTCTACGGGATATTCTGATATCTTCGGAAGGTTCCAATCTCTTCGGGAGATATTTCAAATCTCTTCAGGAGATTTTCTCTTCAGGAGGCACTCTTAATCTCTTCATGAGATTTTCTCTTCAGAAGGTGACCATTTTGATGAATCCGTTCTGGGATTTCTCCATAAACTCAATGAGCCTATCACATTCTTCTGGATGGTTTTATCCATATGTAGATCCTTCGGGGATAACATGATAATATCAAATCCTTCAAGGATTTACCTGAGAATTTTAAATCCATGGCCTTCGATAATATATCTTATCATCTAGGTTATCAGGATCGAAGAATATATTTATTCATATTCTATTCATGATCATTTCATGAATCCTTGAGCTCTTATATATTTGGATCTCTATTTGTTACATATACCCATTCAAAACCTACCGGGTTTATTCTCTTTGGGTTTTGTAATGTAGGACCAAACACTCCATATCTTGCGAAAGATATCGCATCTATTCATTAGATCATTCGTGGTTTTAGCGTTTTATTCTCATTCGATAATGTCATCTATGACAATTTTTCTTTATTCCAAATTTCTCTTAACTATGTATAAAGTATAGATTTTATGGGTACCGGTACCTCTTTCTCAGTCTCTGCTGGAATCTGAGGTATATCCTCTACCGGAGCGATATACTTTGAGAAATTGGATCTTTGGTTCATGACATCTTCCGGATCGTCATGAACTTTCTCTTCAGGAGATGCTACTTCAGGAGCGGCTTCTTCAAGAGCATTAGGGTGTGTTATATTATTCGGCCTCTTCTTCTGGAGAGATGAAACTTATCTTTAGTATTATTCGGCCTCTTCTTCTAGAGAGTTAAATGTTTAGAGCCTTTAGGTCTTACGCGTTCTTACAAAAGAACTTATTCATTTGCTGTCTTTATTTGGTTCTTTTGGTACTTCTATTAGAAAATAAATTTATAGATGTTTAGCTATTTATGCAGCATAATTAAAAACGTAAGCAAGCAAAGGATAATTTCTCATAATTTAGTCAAGATTAGATAAATTAGAAATATGCCATGACATGTTCTTCTGGAATGATCCTTTAGAACGTTCTTCGAGAACGATAATGCAATACGTTCTTCTAGAACGATGCTTTACGACGTTCTTCTAGAACGATAATTCACGACGTTCTTCTAGAACGATAATTTATCTTCTTCATATCTCTCCCTAACGGCGGGAATTATGTCTTATTAACGTGACAGATCATAGAAATATTCTATCACAAAAATATTTCATGTCTAGAAGATTTAATAATCTGAGGAGATAAACATAATAATTCACAAAGCATAGATGCTAATATAATTTCAAATAATACCAACATAAACCATCTAAAAAAAATACAATTTGAAACTGAAACTATGTTACTAGTTACTCAAATACAATCTTCAGGATTGATGGTTTCGAAACAAACTTATCCTTGAGATCAAGGGTGCATGTTGCAATTTAGTAAGAGATGATGGCACGAATTAGTTTGATAATTATTATCGTCACTGATTTGGGATGTCTTGTCGATCGTATCACAATTTAAAAATTATGTGATTATTCGTCTTCTGGTTCACAATGGACTTAGGATTAAGCTTCTGGCTCAATATAGTATGTGAATTGACAAAGTGAATAGCTGGATAATCTCTCTAGTACGAACTTCTGGTTATCTAAACTAGTGGTTACACAAAAAAATATCTCACTTGCTCAGCGTTTTAATACGAGACCCATTTTCCATACTAATATTCTTGTTAGAGGAAAAATTACATTCTTAATGATGATGTTGGTAGGAGCACTATCATCCATGCATAAGATGTCTCTTTGACATGGATTATAGTTTCTAGATATGGCAATATCTTATCAATAGTTGCAAACGTAGATATTATTAATCAATAATAATAATTCTAAACATAGAACTTCAGGTCTGTGATAGTAGGACAATAATGCATCTGTAGTATCCCTACAGATGTACCAACCTTGTGGCACCAACTTTGAAACTTTATAATTTAGTATCACCATCATTCATGAAATACGAACATTCAGGTTCGTACTTTCACTTTTGACCTTTTGAGGCTAACAATCCGCTGCGACCTACAAAAGTGAGTGTGCGGACGACTGGTTTCTTCCGGACGTGTAACGTAACATATGTCATGCATGAACCCGTTTGGCAGTGGTAAAAAATCAAACAAGTAATTTGTATATTTGTACAAATAAAACCGCACAAAAAGTGAAATGCCATGAAGCCATTTATATAAGTGGTTTTGTCTCATTGTTGGCAAGAAATATCGAAGCATATCAAATAATATGAAATATGCTAGTAAATGCAACTCTTTCTAAAAGAAATATGATTTAATGCCCCGTCTCAATTTACTGACCAATTTAGATATTTATGTCACATTATTTCAATACTTAGAGTTTTCAACAAAACAAAATTTGCAAATTTTTCACGTGATCGTTTAAAGCAAGACTGTAAAGCAACATAATTCTTAATAATGCAAGATTGTCAGTCACATGTCAACCCAAAACAAAATTACATATATATTCTGGCATTTCCATAATAAATTTTTGGTTCAATTCAAATTCTATACCACTTACAATTCAATTCGAAATTAATTTATTAAACAAAATAGTGTATAACTTTCTCTATGGAGAAACGTCAAATAACACCAAATTTTCATAACTTAACGTTTAAGAAAGTACACAGTGTGTCCTCTAGTTTTGGACGCCAATAAATCTATGGCTATAAATTAATATTTAGATCGTCGTTCTTTTCCAAAAGATCAAATCAAGTACAATCTATTGTTGGGACGAACTATCATTCTTCAGGACAGGAAATAATTTGAAGCAGATTATCATGGAGGACCAACAAAATACCACAACTTAGAGAAGAATTTTTTTTTCATGAGAAGTTACTATCTCATCTACCGATAAATATTTTCATGTTACATTTAGATATGCATGAAAATAATACACGACATGCATGTGTTTATCATATTCGTCCATCTAGTTGCTACACGATAAAATAGTTTCATGTGTTTATCATCTTGACCACAGACCACTCAACCCAGAAAAATTAAATTTCAGCAATCCAAGCACTAGAATAATCTAGGCACTAGAATGTCCAAGACAAGATGCTAACCTTCGTATTTGTGAAGGACGTCCTCTTTTTCAACAAGGACAATATATGGCAAAATTCCTAAAAATAGTGTTTCTTTGTAGCTGCTGGATTTGCGTTGCAAATCCAAATACATCCAATCAAATAGTTTGTGTTTCAAAAGCCAGGGTTGATAAAGTTGCCAAGTCATCTTTCCATTGACAAAATTGCCAAGTCATTGAACAATTAATTAGACCATCAAATACCAAATACAAAGGACTAGTAAAAGTTGAATACATGGCATAGTTGATTTCTAAATGACTTGGTGCTTCGTTTGGATATTGACAAATAAAAATGAAAGATGAACATAAGAAAAAAATGATCACACAAAAAATTGTAATTTCCCATCCAAACTCTAAATTCAGATCCTAAAATATAATAACATTAACATATGGGCTAATCAATGCCATCTCATAATCTAATACATAAGATAAAATATGAACAAAGTATCCAACTATAATCAAAGTAACATTAAAGAATCCTGGAATTAACCATTAGTCAAAAGGAGACTCTCTTTTCTGCATGCATGACATAAGCATAATTTTTCACGTTACTTTTTTTTCATATTAGATCATGATTTTTTTCGTAAAGAACATAATAAAAAGTATGAATAGATCTGACCTTTGGGAGATCAACGGGAAAAAAAATCGCATCTGACCTTTTCTTTTCATGTCCGACCTTGTTGTTCTAACTCTCCATGTTAGCTTTTAATTAGGAGCATCTTCTGCCGTCTCTTCAATCAGATCATAGATCTTTTACAGACTCCAGCTTCCGGCCTTGGTTAGAGCATGGTGCTGATAACGTGTTGTGAAAATAAGAAAGAAGGAGAAGGAATTGGTAGCCAGAAAAACTGTACGTAGCTTTTCTCATTGATAACATATATAGAGGGAATGAGATAGAGAGGTTGTTGTGGGTATGGATAAGGGCATCCATATTTGGATTTATCCAAATCACAACAGGTACTACCTTTATTTGTAGGGTACAGTGTTGACTTTTGAAGGGATATACAATGTTGACTTTTGAAGGGATGTTACTATTTGGTGTTGGTGAATGTTTCAATGTTTTGAGGCTGGTTGCCCATACAAGGGAAAGATGTATATATTTTTGGATTTTGAAATGTAATGGTGATATGTTGGTAAAATAAAAGTTGAAAAAGGTGATATATTTTGAAATGTAATTAAGATGGTGTGATATTTGAATATTTTTAATGAAATATTTTAAATGTTAGTTAAATTTCATATTTTTGTTGTCCTAGGAAATTAATATGCTTTTTATAACGCATTAAATTATAAGCATTGACAGGTGATATATGTGTGTGTAAATAACCAGAACAGGACGTTAGAAAGTGTTATGTAAAGTTCTTTTTATAACGTTTCATGTACGTTTTATGAATAGTTTCAGAACCAGGTCATTTTAGCAAGCATTATGTATATGTATCTTAGTCATGACGCTTTCGGACAAATATGTTATATATAATGATAATATTAATGTCGTTTTCAAATTTAGTGTTATATATAATTGACTTAATTATCTCGTTTTTTATTAAAAAAATGTCATATAAGTGTATATCATATATAACGGTTTTTCTAAACTTTTATAATACCCATGTTCATGACGGTTGCCTGCTTGAAAAAACCGTCATAAATTGTTATATATGACAATTTTTATCCGTCATAAAATGGTATTTTTCTTGTAGTGTTAGGATGAAAAAAAACTGTTTTTGTTATTAAAAAGAAACTTGGAGAAGAAATATTAACAATTGAAGCATCTTCGGATTCCAAATATATTCTTGAACCTATATCACCAGTGTGTCGATATTCTTATGTTATTTGATAACTATTTTTTTGTTGAAAAATGATATTTCAATCACACATTTGGATTATTACGTCATTTTAAGAAATAATTTTTGTGTTTAATTTTTTTTAGGACATTTTAAGTTCAATCTGATATAAACTAAAATCATGACTCCGTAATTGATTACATGCTTACTACGTTGGAGGTTAACATCTTGGTATGGTCAACACTTATTCATACCATCAACATTTACACTTTTGTAACTTATTATCGTAAATTATTCTCATTAATAACTGGCAACCATGAATGAACTCAATTTTTTTTTTTTAATAGAAAAACTATCATATGTTAATAGTGAGTCAGACTAAAGTGTCATTGTTGAATAAACATGACTAATCAGATAATTTTGTCCCTAAAAAACTGACCAATTTGTATCCACCCTCTTCGACCCACATAAATCCTAACCTCAGTGTGCAACTATATATCCCTTGTATTGCCTACACACCGTTCTCCATCCAGGGCCGGCTAGGGGATTAGGTTCTCCGTATATTTATAACTTGCAATATTATTATAAAACCTATATAAAATGATACGAATTCCATGTGTTTAGTCATACAATAATAATGTCTACTCATCTAATGAGTACCAATCTCTAATCAACATTCTTGTGAGCAACATTTTCTCACTATAAGGTTGGTCTATAAGTAGAATTAGAAGGTGGTATAAAGAGAAACAAAATATTATATTGTTTTTATTAGTTGTAAATGAAATGTTGGAAGAAATTGAAATGTATCTATACAAGAATTCACCGTGCATCATCTACCGTTAACACATACTCTATTAGATTCTATTAATTGTAGTAAAAATCAAAATTGCACTATACAATATTCTATTATAGTGAAAATCAAGATTGCAAGTATACCATAAAATTTTGATTACAAGAATAACAAAAAAAAGTAAGTCCGGTTATAATACTTTATAAACTACCTCAAGTATAAAAGTCAAATTGTAAGGGCATATCATTTCTTACTCAGAATTAGTTCAAATTTTGTTTGGTTTATTTACAAGTTTGGCACTTGAAAAATTACTCAGGACTAGCCCAAATGCTGGTATATAAGTCTTTTTTTTTTCTTCTTTTGTCTTCTTCCTCATTTCTCTTTTTCCAAGTCCTAAAAATTCCTAACGTTTTCTTTTCCAAATATTTCTCAATGCATGTTGATGCCTAAATTTAATCTTCTAGTAACTAAAATGTGATTTAGTATTCATTCTAAACGGATTTTCGAAGTTTTTGACCCATTTTAGGGTTACAAACTTCAAAAATTCATCCACAGTCGCAACGGGGACGATGATGGACTGTCAAAAAGGTTGACAGCCCTACCAATTGGAATGACTGTAAAAAATGTTCCTACCAATTGGAAGGACTGTCAAAAAATTTGACAGTCATACATAAAATATTGACCATCATATTTTCGTTAGGACTATCGAAATTTTTGACAGTCCTTCCAATTGGCAGGACTGTCAAAATTTTTGACACTCCTACATAAAACATATAATAACATATTTTTTAGAACTGTCAAATTTATTTTACAGTCATACCTACCAATTGGAGGACTGTCAAAAATTTTAACAATCTGAAAAAAAAAGTTTTTAATAACCGTGGAAGCAGAAGAAATGTCGTTATACTGTATAAAATACATACAGTACTGTGGAAATTTTCTACAGTCATGAAATGGACTAGAATTTCTACAGTCCTGACAACATACAGGATTGTGAAATTTTTTTACAGTCAAGAGGCTTCCCAAGCACGACTGTGTCGGAATTCCTTACTTCGAAATTTATGAGTTCAAAAAAATTCAAATTTTGTCCAAGATTTTCAAATCTCTCCAAAACCCATTTCTCCAAGCCTCATTCCAATCACTACTAAAATACAGCAATTTGGCGACGGACTATTAGCGACGGACTAGCGACTACCTTGTGACGGACTACCGTCAGAAAGCAATGGATAATTTTTTTATTTTTTGTGTCAAAATCAGTCGCACATCTGTCGCTAATTTGACGAAAATTTAGCGACGGATTGATCTCCGTCGCTAATATGTCGCACACTGTGGCGGCAAAATCTGAAAAAAATGGCGCGATAAATTAGCGTCTAACTAGCGACGGACGTTCCGTCGGTAATCTAGTGGGTATTTAGCGACTACCTAACGACGGATATATCCGTCGGTAGTCCGTCGCTAAATACTGTAACCTAACTTAAATTGAACCGACGGAGGAGGGGGGGGGGGGATTTTTCATTCTCCCAAAAAGATCGTGCATGCGATTTTGAATTTAGTCGAAGGGATTGAAACTTGAGTTAAGGTGAAATACCCATGGACGAGATCGAAGATAGCACGATCGGAAGATAGCGTCCATAGGAAACGTTGGTTTGAAGATACGAGAATGACTAAGGATTGGAATAGATATTACTTGATGACGAGTTAGCACGAGACAATGTGAATTGAGGAATTAAGTTGCATGACTCGGAATTCGTTGCAAAAGAAAGATCGTCAGGTTATGTACATCGTCGATGGTATTGAGGCGTATCAAAGATCGATGTACGATAACTCAGGGGTACTCTGATTCGATGAATGATGATCGTGTTAGAAGTTATTATTTCAAAGGATGCTATGTTGGAGAATTTGGATAGAAATGAACGTTTGGATGAAGAAGGGAAGTGACTTGATTGTTCGATGATAACCACAAAGACAACGATCTTGTCTTGAGCGAGCGCAACTCCATCCTTGCACATACGTCACGTCGGATTTAGAACGATCGTTCTGCGTGAGCGTTGGCATGGTGATTCATGTCCAGCGGGAATGATCAAACTCGAAATACCTTGACATGTCAATTTTGATTGCTACGACTTGTGGTTTGAAGCGAAGGCGAATTTGAGGATTGATCGGACGTATAATAGACGGCGAAGTAAAGTCGAGGATTGAGTAGGCCCAATCCGCGTATCGAAAATGAGTAAGTCTAGACGCAACGCAAGAGTTACGTCCCGATGAGAACGATTATTCTGCGGGAATGTTGACATGGTGATTCGTGTCTGCCGTGGATAATCAGACTTGCGTGAGATCGGGGCGCGACATATTGCAAAGCTAGACGACCTTGTGATCGACTACGTGAATTGGATAGGTAAACTGTATCAAAACATACTTGAAGTGATAGACTACGAAAATTGCTAGTACGGACGCACGATATTAATATGTCGAGGATTTGGTTGAGGATAACCTATCATAGGATGACTTTCCTAATGAGCTCGGCCTTGGAACGGAGAATGTGTTGAGGCGAATAGGGTGAACGCTGCTTGATGTTTAGAAGTTTGAGTGGAGCGAACTTGGGTAGAAACTCCCGTACAAACGAACAGATGGTTTGACCAAAGGATTTGGGGCGAGCGTCGTGCAGCAGCCTTGCACGATAAGCCACGGACTTGACTTGTAACTATGACCTTGTGAGATGGCCTAGCGGATAGGCGGACGACCCTATGCCGAGTGATTGAACTTGTGCGATTGACCTTACAGTATCGTCTGGACGGACGATAGACTTGGGACAACAAGACTTAGAGTAGGACGGAGAACAGGAAGTGTACGTGAACGACGACGAGATTGGTCCCAAACAAAGCGAATGATAGGAATAGATGATGCGCAAGTAAAGTTGGGATAACAAATTGAATCATTGATAGGAAGACATACTCGATGATAGTGCAATACTTGGTCTTGAATCGGACGGAAGGTACTTAAGACTTGGTCGACTCCGCTAAGAAGAAGAAATCGTATTAATTTCGTAGACAAGAACGCTTGAAAAACGAATCAGATCATCTCGAGGATCAAGATAAACGATAGTGAGATGCACGCGAGTTCGGTTTTAAATCGAAGTTAGTGAAACGATCAGCAAATCAAAACTATCACGAGTAGCTTGCCCGACTTCGCTAATCGTTAAGCTTGGTTGAAATGTACGTATTCGGGGGACGCCTTGAATATGTGCACAGTCCCCACTCAGCGATATGATGAACTCGAATGCAGCTGCAAGTGGATGTTGAGATGCGCATAAACGAAAGTAAGTTTGCCTCAGCTTACGACTCTCGAGTTAGATAAATTACAACGCACCTTGTGCGACCATTTCAGTCCCATGACACAAAGAAATAGCAACCAAGTCGAAGAAACACGACAATTGAATAAGTACCATCAACTCTAAAATGAGCGATAAAGTCATTCGGTAGGGATTGTCTAAGATACGCACACGACATGAGTTAGGGAATAGTAGGATGACCTGCACTCAGGAAGTCTCGAGGACGAGACTTGTTTTGAGTGGTGTATTATGTAATGACCCGCTCCGCCCTAGCGGAACGCCGATTCAAACGGTAAGTACAACGACTCAAACGAGCCATCTACCCGAAGAGTTGGCATCGACCTGATGAAGAATCGATGCAAGACTTACATTGGCCCATCAAAGATGAATCCTGACTTAGACTTTCAAAGGCGTGCTCGGAGTATCGCTCGGCCGATGCGAACATCGCTAAGGTGGGTGGCTCCGATGAACCCGTCTTTGCTTAGCCTAGACACATAACAATACGGACACTAATGCTAGAATCGCTAGGAGATAACACCGCGCATGCTAATAAATGACTCAATGCACCTAGCTAAGGGAATAATCCCATCTTGTATGCTTGTATAGAATATGGAAAAGAACCTGAAAAATGTGAGAACTCTCGCACCGCGCTCCACGCTCGTGCTAAGGCACAAGCTTACGTTCTAGTCCCTTATAGTTTACAACAATGAAACGGAAGACTATCGACATAGTCGTTCCGAGTAGAGTATAGCAACATTAAAAGACTTCGGGACCGATGGGTTGCCAAGGCGACTCCCACACGGGGAGTTGCATAACGTATGAACGAATGAATAAGTGAATGAATGAATCAACGAATGAAAGAATGAATATGTGAATGAATCGATAACGTACGAACAAGTGAAAGAAAGAAAAGAATGAAAGAATGAATAAAAGATAAGAAAGAAAGGAATTGTTAGCGACAGGTATGACGGGCACGTACAACGGGGCTCGCTACCTGCGCTGTACGGACGCCAACCTGGTCGATAACGCATTATGGCTAAGGGTTAGCCTACGGCTTGGAGACAGCCGTTAAGTTAAAATGACAAACAATACGAAATGGTCGTGGACAATCCCCTCGTATACGGGAGGTGGGAGACATAAGGGATTTCCAGCGGCACGGTCAAAGGAGGGACGTGGCCGGTCCGGACGGAAATCAAAGGGGCTTACGGGCTCACGTGGGTGTGGGCTTGGCCACCCAGGAGACGTAAGTATGGGGTATTTCAAAAGACTATCAGGGTATTCCAGCCGCACGCTATGATAGGTGAGAAATTACCAAGGAAGAAAGGGTCCAAAATGGCTTGTGGTGCCAGCGACCGGTGCATATAGATTAAGTAGGCTTTGCTGGTGGCAATCCACGTGCAAGTCCTTGCATTGAAACAAGTAGTCTAAGTTAACTAAATGAAGTACCTTCTGAACAGGCTTGAAATGTAACACACCAAAGGATAAAGAGTACTTCGTGCAATTACGTTAGAAAACTACGTCCACTACCAAAATAAGTCAAATCAGCGACGAAATTAACGACGTTGAAGGAAGACGTCACCAACAATTGTCATATTAGCGACGTCCTCAAACAGACGTCGCTAAACGACACAATTTGCGACGTCCAGCGACGTCTATCGACCAGCTTTAATTTCATAAAAGATAACGTCACAGAATAGTCGGTAAACGTCGCTATAGTTTTTACAATAGCGACGTTTAGCGACATTTCTATTTGTCGTCGCTAAGTTTTTAATATAGGGCATCGGGTTTTCTTTTCCCTCCACTCAATCGAGCCCCAAAATTTTGAGCCCCAAATTATCGAGCCCCAAAATTTTGAACTCCCTCCCCGATCTCCAGCCCTCCTCCGCCTACGGCCCGGCGTCGTGACCCCCCTTCCCCTCCGCAGGCGCTCCTTCCCCTCCCCTCCGCCTACAGCCCGGCGCCGTGACCCCCCTTCCCCTCCGCAGGCGCTCCTTCCCCTCCCCTCCGCCTCTGCCTTCGCCTCTGGTTCTCCTCCCCTTTGGTGACCCCCTCCCGATCAACCCCTTCGGTCTCGGTAAACCCTAACCCCCACTCTTGTAGTATAGTTGTATTAAGTGACAATGAATGGGAAGTTCGGTTCCATTTGAATTAAGTGACAGTGAATGAAGAGGGGAAGGGGGCTGTTTGGCTCTGATTATTCCTTCTCTTCTTCTAAAAATTGTTACTGTTTTAAATTAATGTGGTCTATCTTCCTGTATACACCACTATTTTGAGTGTCTTGAGTAAGTAGAGGGTGCCATGTTGTGAGTGTGGTGCTCAGTGAATGAACTGTCATTTATAGTGTACATGTGTCAAATGAGTGAATTTGTGAGTTATTCTAGTGGAAGTGAACTGTCACTTGACAGTGCATATGTGTTAAGTATCTTGAGTGTCATGTGTTGAGAGGGAAATCTGTCCTGGTGACAGCAGGAAGTTATTGTGTGTATGTGTCTGTGTGAGTGAGTGTTGGATATTGGTAGAGAGTGTGGGCTTATGGGTTCATAGTGATGCCCTTTGTTGCTTACTGTTTTGCTTGTTTAGCTTGTGCAGTCAGTTGGATTTGATATGTAATTTCGACTAGATATCACAGCCTACAATCCCCTAAGTGCACAGTGGCTCAATCCTGCTATAGGTTTCAGCCGAGCCTAGTAGATGCATGTCCTGCATCCTCACTTGAGTCACAACCTGTACCCCCTCTGTTTTGCTTACATTACTGATACCCTCGTGTATCAGAGATGCATATCCTACCCTTAGCTTAGACATTAGTCATTCTTTACCTATGTTTCAGTTCAGTTATGTAACTAATGGATAGGCTAATGAATAATCCCTTTCTGAGTTTGGCCATTGCTAGTATCAGATGTTATGGTGACACTTGGTATCGGTGGTTAGATGTTGTTCAGTCCTAACTTGCTTTAGTAGTGTTTTGGCTCTATCCCAACTTCATTATGTTTCAATCCATTTTATATTAGGCACCCTAGATGGTAGCAGTCGACTGATACCCTAAAAACTTCAGTATCAGAGCCTTGAATGTTGGCATCAGATGGATTAACTTCACATTGTCCTTCATTCCCTGTACTATCAGACTAGATGTGGTTCTGTCCCTATGTTGATTGTATGCTTTCTAGTTATCATTTATTAAGCATTAAATTAGAAACATACATGCATATCATTCACTACCTTGACTTTCCCCAGTAACTTCCTCCAATTAACTCTATCCCTCGGTTGAGCTACTATTTCAAAGCTTTGACATTTGCATATCATTCACTACCTTGATGTATCTATCTTACAGAATTATGGAGCTGAATTACTATCTGCGGAATCGTACGTGGATGTACAACCGTCATCCTGTTAACATGTGCGGTATGCGGGATGAATTCATAGAGGGTGTACACCAGTTCCTGCAGTTTGCCAAGGCGTTCCCTCAGTACATGGACGGTACCAAAATTAAGTGTCCGTGTGTGAGATGTCGCAACTTGAAATATCATCCAGAAGTGGATGTCACGTATCATTTATACTCGAAGGGTTTCACGTCAAATTACTATCAGTGGAGCGAGCACAGAGAACTTGTGTCTTTAGCATCGGAGTACGAGCCTTATGTGGATGTCCACAACAACGCTCCTTACGACGATGGGTTGGTGAACATGGTTTTCGACGCGGCCGGGCCTAGTTTCGATCCGGATGATCATGATGCACCTGAGGAGGCACCGAACCCCGATGCTGCACAGTTCATGGAGTTGCTGGAGAATGCAAGGACTCCATTATATCCTGGTTGTGAGGATCATTCACCGTTGAAGGTGGTTACAAGATTGTTGAGCATCAAGTCCGATTTTAACATGTCACAAGATTGCTACAACCGTCTTATGGAGTTGCTTATAGAAATATTGCCTGAGGGTGCGAAGTTGCCTAAAGACTTCTACCGGTCTAAGAGGATGGTTAGATCGCTCTGGATGGTATACGAAAAAATCGATGCCTGTGATCGCAACGGGTGCATGTTGTACTACAAAGACGACAAGGATGAAGACGCCTGCAGATTTTGTGGTGTCGATCGCTACAAGGCATGTGGTAGAGAAAAGTCTGTCGGTGCCAGGAAGCCTACCTCTTCGATGCACTACTTGCCGTTGACGCCGCGGTTGCAGCGGTTGTTTATGGTGAAGGAAACTGCAGAAAACATGAGTTGGCATAAGCGGGGACATACCGAAGGAGTGTTGGATCACCCTTCTGATGGAGAAGCATGGAAGCACTTTGATCGAGAGTATCCAGATTTTGCTTCTGATCCGCGTAATGTCAGATTGGGTCTCTGCTCCGACGGTTTTACCCTATTCGGACTTTCGGGATCCCAATATTCGTGTTGGCCTGTGATCGTCATCCCGTACAATCTACCGCCTTGGATGTGCATGAAGACTCCGTATATGTTTCTTACCGTTATTATCCCAGGTCCGAACAATCCGAAAAGGAACATCGATGTGTATTTACATCCGTTGATTGATGAGTTGAATCAGCTGTGGGAAGTTGGTTCCAACACGTACGATGTATCTAGAAAACAAAATTTTCGGATGCGGGCAGCACTTATATGGACCATCAACGACTTTTCGGCCTATGGAATGTTATCTGGATGGAGCACGCATGGTCGTCTTTCATGTCCGTATTGCATGGATAGCACTAAGGCTTTCCGTTTGAAACACGGAGGCAAACCGTGCTTCTTTGATTGTCATCGACAATTCCTGCCGAAGGATCATCCGTACCGGAGGAACATGAATGCTTTTCGTGCTGGCGTTGTGGAGAAGGCTAATCCCTCGCCAAGGTGGCCCGGATACACGATATGGGAAGAGGTAAAAGATTTACCAAGAGCTATTGAGCAGCCTGCTACGGACTACAAGTGTGACGGATTTGGTCGCACTCATAACTGGATGAAGAGGAGTATATTCTGGGATCTTCCATATTGGAGCACCAATCTGATTAGACATAACCTTGATGTCATGTATATCGAGAAGAATGTGTTTGACAACATAATTAATAATGTAATGGATGTAAAGGGGAAGACGAAAGACAATCCAAAGGCTAGATTGGACTTGGAAGAAATATGTAGACGTCCTACATTGCATTTGATAGAGGACGGGAATGGGAAGTTGAGGCAGCCTAAGGCAATTTTCTCACTGGAGAAGTAGGATAAAGTGAGGCTTTGTAGGTGGATTCAAGGTCTGAAATTTTCAGATGGGTATGTTTCGAACTTGAGAAGATGCGTCGACCTCAAGGAGAACAAACTGACAGGTATGAAGAGCCATGATTGTCACGTATTCATGGAGCGGTTAATTCCGATTGCATTTCGGGAATTCTTACCGCAGGCAGTTTGGGATCCATTGACGGAGCTTAGCATATTCTTCAGGGACCTTTGTTCTAAGAAATTGCTCGTTGATCGTCTAGAAAAGCAAGAGAAGGACATTGCGGTAATACTGTGCAAGCTAGAGAGGGTGTTCCCTCCTGGATTCTTCGACTCTATGGAGCATTTGTCGATTCATCTTTCCTACGAGGCACGTGTTGGTGGACCCGTCGAATATTGATGGATGTACCCGTTCGAGCGACATTTGAATCACCTAAAAAGAAAGGTAAAAAATAAGGCTCGGGTCGAGGGTTCTATTTGTGAAGCCTATATTCTCGAGGAGATTACAAATTTTTGCTCCTCCTATTTCAAACCTCATGTTGCTACGAATAGAACGAGGGCTCCGAAAAACAACGACGGATATGAAGAATTTAATGATGGAATACTGAAAGTATTCAATGCATCCGAAAAGCCTTCGGGGAAAATGAAGAAGAGATATTTGAATGACGAAGAGCTAAGGGCTGCTCAGTTGTATGTATTACTCAATTACGACGTGGATGAAGTGGAGAAGCTAGAGGGGTAAGTAACTCAGGATGATGAGTTTACGTCATCTCAATGTAATAGTATAAGCTAATATTATTGTACTAATCGGCGGTTGCTTCGTTGTTTTCCAGCACATATAATGATGAGTTGAGGCTGGTTAGACCCTACCTAACAGACGAAGCATTAGAACAAGAAATGAGACGTCATTTTCCTTCTTGGTTGAGCGAATATGTAAGTAGCTCGTAATTACTGGCCTCTTCTAATGCAACTGCGTAATAAATAACTTATTATCGCTTCTTTGATATTCAGGTCGATCGTCTAATTTCACCCGAGATTGAATTAATTAGAACTCTTGCCAAGGGACCAATTACTTTTGTTAAAATATGGCCAAATTACTGTGTCAATGGCTTTTGGTTCAAGTCGACAAATGCTCCGATCAGAGACAGCTTCCTGGATCTTGATTCCACGAAAAACAGTTGTTTGTGTATCAAGTCTTCGAACTACAAAGACGTCGATCCAGGAAATGATTTCTTTGGCATCTTGCGAGAGATTGTGGAGTTGTCATATAATAATGGCAGAGAACCTGCAAAGATCGTGTTGTTCAAGTGTGAATGGTTCGATCCGATTGAAAATCAAGGTTGAAAAATTGACAAGCATGGTCTTCTGGATATAAACTACAAGCGTAGATATCAAGGCTACGAACCGTTTGTCCTAGCAACTCAGGCTCAGCTCGTGTACTTCACAGCTTATCCGAGACGGAGAGCAACGAAGTCTGACTGGTGGGCAGTATGCAAGACTAAAGCCAGAGATACTTTTGATGTTGACGAAAAAGCTTACCAGGAGGACGAGCTACCTCTTGTAACCAATATTGTCGATGTGGACTCCACGGAAGTTACGTATTACACGACACATAATATAGAAGATGTAGAATTATCCGAAGAGGAAGACGAAGCCGACGAAGGCGAAAATGAAAGTGAAGATGAGGAGGAAGAGGAAGATGAGGTCGAGGAAGACGAACAAGATGATTATTCTGAAGATGATTGAGAGAGATATACTTATCTGAACTTAGATGTTTCTTCTAGAATATATTATCTGGACTTAGATGTTTATTGTAGAATGTATCATCATATGCTGTCTTGGTTATTATCTTATCTTTGTTGTACTTTCATATTTCTAGTCTCTATTATTTGTTGTACTTTCATATTTCTAGTCTCTATTATTTGTTTTACTTTCATATTTCTAGTCTCTATTATTTGTTGTATTATCATATGCTGTTATCAGGTATGGCAGGTCGTCGCGGAGCGTTCCGAGGGGGACGACGAGGTCACTCTCCTCTGGTACTTCCTACAGGTACTGCTAGAGGACGGAGTTTTCCTTCGGTACCTTATTCTGGTACCGGCTCTGGATCCTCGTCGCCGATTACTCCTCCATATTGGACAGTAGGTAGGCCTGCTGGGACGACGCCACGTGGCATATCTCCTGGGACGAGTAGTTCCAGGCCTGTTGAGAGTGCTCGCCCGTCTAGCGTTCCTACTGCTGATACGACGATGGAGACGGATGAGCAGATGGCGGAGGCTGCAGCGACGGCCGAGGCGACGGTGCCGACGGCCGACCAGTATCATGCAGATGATGCGTGCGCACCTCCGGAGGAGAGAAGGACGGAGATCTGGGCCGATGGTACAAAGTAGGTGTTTTGGTTTATAATTTTTTTCTTTCTGTTTTTATCATAAATTAACTTTTTTCATGAATATAATATGTTTGTATAGATATCATCCCCCAGAGGTACAGAGATGTCTAGGCCACATGCTGAGGCATAATTATGGTGGTGCTTGGATTAACTACTCTGATGCTCCGGACGAGAGGAAGGCCTTCTAATTTGCGCGCTTCAAGGTTAAAATATATTTGCTTTTAACATGAATCATATAATTTTTGTATATTATATATAACTGATAAATATTTGGTTTGCGCTCTTCTAGGATATGTTTTTCTATCCATCGCACCGGGCCGAGCTTATCGAGGGGATGTTTCCTGCCGTCGCTGCCAAGCTGATCCGCGACTCTATCAATGATCAGAAGGATCGTGATCGTGCCGGAAAGTCGATCCAAGGTTGGATCACCCCTGATCAGTGGAATACGATGAAGGCTCGATTCGACGAGCCAAGGTACAAGGAGAAGTCGAAGAAGGCCAAGGCGGCTAGGCAACATGCCTCGAAGTGGTACGGTGGGTCGATTCCGATGACGGAACATTTCCGTCGTCTGGTATGTCTTCCTATTTTAGAAATATTATTTTAATACAAAATCGATAAATTATTACTAAGATAATATATTTAATTACAGGTATGGAAGGTCGGTAACGCCGACATGGTGACCGTCTTCCTGGCCACCCATCGGAAGGGCGAAGGCCTTATTGACGAGAGGGCCGAGCAGACCTATGTAAATATTACAATATGTTATCTTAATTTAATACTTCGTGTCAATTTTAATATAACATAGTAAATATGATGCAAATAAATATTCATGTAGTTAGTAATAATAAGTACATTAATTAAAAATTAGAAATAATAAGTATATTAATTAGAAATTAGAAATAATAAGTACAATAATTAGAAATTAGAAGTTAGTAATAATAAGTACTTTCTAGGCCGAGTATCAGAGGCTGCGGGAACGGGCGGCTGCTAGTGCACCTGATGCAGGAGAGGCCGGTACTTCCTCGCAGCCCACTCAAGCTCTGTCGGCAGACGAGCTGTGGATGGCCGCCGCTGGTGGACTCCGTAGGGGTACGTACTACGGTACGGGATCCTATGGCGCCCTAGTTGCGACCCAGTCCTCTAGGACTTCTCCTGCTAGTGTGCATGGTCCACAGCCGTCCCAGGAGTCTGCCCGAGTCCACCAGATGATGGAGTCTCTCCGTGACGACCTGCTACGACGGATCGAGGAGTAGTCTCAGCACCCTACGGAGGATCCTGCGCTGCTAGCACGATTGGATGCACTCGACCGCGGTATTATGGACCTCAGGGAGACGACTGAGAGGACAGAGCGCACCGTTGGAGGGTTAGAGCGCACGGTGACGGAGCTGCAGACAGGACAAGTGACCATGGCCGAGAGGATGAGATTGGCGCAGGAGTCGATGGTCCAGAGCAGTGATAGAATGTTATCTATCATGGATTTATACCACCAGCGACTTACAGCGTTGGAGCGTGCTGGTCCTTCGGGTGCGCCTTCATCGTCGTCGACTCCGTCGCCTCCACCGCCTTCTTTTTCGACACCGACTCCACCGACGTCACTGCCTGCTCCGTCGGTATCGATTTCACTTGAGGAGTATGAGTTGTTCTTATCCCTTCGTCGCGGCGGTGCCCCTCCTGCACCAGATTCCTAGTAGTCCTAGTTAGGACTGTTTCTTTGTGTTTGTTTCATTCTTTGTTTGTGACTTGGATATTTGTTGGTTGTGTAGATTTGGATGTTTGGATCCTATTCTATTTGTTGGTTGTGTGTAGACTTTGGTTATTTGGTTATAGACTTTGTTATTTGGTGTAGAATTGGTTATTTGGATACTTGTTGTTGTGTGATTGTTGTAGACTTGGTTATAGGGACTAAAACCTGTGTACAGTGAGAAATGGACATTCTGAGAACTGGACATTGTGTGATTGTTGTAGACGTGGTTATAGGGACTGAAACCTATGTACAGTGAGAAATGGACATTCTGTGATTGTTTGGATCCTATTCTACAGTGAGAAATGGTTATCTTTTTAAACAGCAGGGAGAAATGGACATTCTGTATTTTATATTTTTATTTTTTTTGTAGATTTAGCGACGTTTACCGACGTCCACCGACGTAAGTGTGCGTCGGTAAACGTCAGTAAATCTGCAATATTATCCAGGGCACCGACGTTTAGCGACGTCATTATATGTCGAAGAACATCGGTAAACGTCGGTGCACGTCGGTAATCATCCCAGGAATTCCTAGGATTTACCAACGTGTAGCGACTTTGGACATGTCACTAAACCACCGACGACTCGACGGTAATCCGTCGGTAAAGGTACCGACGTGTAGCGACACGAAGTAATACGTCGCTAATACAACGACGACACGACGGTAGACGTCGGCAATATACCGACGTATAGATACGTCGGCAAACGTCGTTACTTGCGACGTTTGGCGACGTTTATAAGATCAGCGACTTACATTTCTGCGACCAGCCCAAAACGTCGGTAATTTCATCGCTAAATAATTTTAGCGACGAAAATTGTCGTTTTAGCGACGTCTTTAAGCGTCGCTAAAATGACTTATTCTGGTAGTGGTCGTGCTAGATTCCGAGGCAAGGACACGCCCTCGACACTGAATGTTTACGAGAATCACGATAAGTTGCTATATATGAATTGTTGACTAACTTGGTTTACTATGGACAGGGAAGGCCGGACGGTAAGTATGGGTAAGTCGTGCATGTATTTCCATGCAACACATCGAATTTGGCAACACGAGATAGGTTATGAAATATGCCATGAAACTGATCCTAAGGCAAGATTAGAAAGACAATGAATGATAGACGGTGCACAAAAGTAAATAGAACGTGTTTGGTAATGATAGCATTGTGGGCGAGCTAGCCTCCCCACCAGTGCATAACAATGTACTGATAACCCCACAGTTTGCTTGCAGGACGCAGGAGGCGTGTCGGGTGTGGAGCTTTCCTCGAACGTGCTAAGGCACGGAGCCAACTCTGGAGCCTTGGAGCGTTGCAAGGGGCTGAAGCACCATATACAGGACATAATGTATCGAAACATCGCCATGAATCATTCCATCTTGTAAGCCACTTGGGACGCCTTTTATGTTTCAGAGAGAGAGAGAGAGAGAGAGAGAGCTTGAGCGATTTGTAATGTCGGCCTAGCGCAACTTGTAAACTTCTTGATTGTCAATAAAGAGTTTGAATTCGCTTCAAATTGTGTTCATTTACTTTTCGTTGCAAATGGGAACACTCTGTGCGACTCTGTGGCCTAGCTCAAATCGACCGTTTCTGGAATTCGCCTTGCACGGGCGCAACCTAGGCCCGTGCGGCATCACGCCTTAGCGAGGACGATCGCTCCTGCGGGAGCGGGGCGTGACACTTATGGGTTGATAGGTGGTCCAGTTGTTCAGAATAGGAAAAGTAGTGTTAAAAGAGTCGCTACTGAGAGACATTGTAGCCTCAAAACTTTTATATACCATTGTCACCTTTTGTTCTGCAAATCCTCTTTTTCTATTGTTATTTGGACCATAGGAGTACACTTAACATTAACATTCTTTACTTTAAACTTCTTTAGATGAAACACTTTTAATCTCTATAACTCAAAGTTTGGGATAAGGGTTTTATTGTCGGTGTCATTGTCTTCCGTAATCTCGATAGAGAACAAAATTTTAATTTTGTTTCAAGGTTTGGAAGCTTGAAATGAGTTTTGGATTCGTTACCCATGTTTGGTAGATATAGGATTCTAATCCTATTCCCATTGTTGTGGAAAAATAAAACACAAGTCTCCTGGATATTTTTTTGTTTTCTGAAAATGTTGTTTGTGTGTTTTGTTTTGCCGATAATACCTTTCTTTTTGCATTCAAAATTTCAATTTCTATCCCAAGATGTGAATTTAGGCAATAGAATCATTATAAAATTAAAAGAATATTTATGAAAAACTAAACAAATTAAGATTTCTATTCATTTGTGAACCAAACATGTGAATAAAAAATTTACATTTTTTGGGCTACATATTTCCAACCTAATCAAACATGGGTATAAAAATGTTGAATTTCTTTTCCATAGAAAAAGAATAAAAAAAATAGATTCCTAGAAATATAAAACCTTCATCCAAGCACCCCTAACATACTTGCTTGATAAACTGGAATGGATTCGGGTTTTACTAGAAACTTCCTACAAGCATACTATTTAGCATGTCACATCAGCTGCCACACAAGGATGAATGGTTTGAAAGGACATTTTGTTACTCAAAAAAGTAAAAATAGGGATAACCATTGGAGAAATGCAATCGCGACAACAACATCATAGTGTTATATAGTTTGTATGCAAAACATAGTCCCACATAACGAAAAATAAACTTGCTAACGTCTTTAAACATAGATGTTCAATAACAAGACTACTTATGGGTTAGCCAATGAGTGGGCCTATTCATGGGCTTTGGCTAGTAGTCCTTTGCCTAATTATTCAAAAGTCTATGATACACACTTGTGCACTTTGTTTATTTTAATTTTTTGAAATTAAAATGAAAGGACATATTATTTATTGGCAATGAACATTTCTTTTTGGATTAGATATAATTGAACAATTATGTCTGTTGACCAAAAGACACCTCCAATCTCTATATAAGATAGAACTTGAAAGCATTCAGATATATCACAAAACTCTTTGCTTAATCTTCAAAAGAATTCTTAGTTTTGTTTTATCCTGGAGGCTAATATTCTTTTCCTATATAATCAGTGTAGTGGGAGAAATATTGCCTTTAGGAAAGTGAACTTTCCATCACGACTCAAAGCATTCTGTTTCTCTATTCAAAAAATTTCTAACAATCTAAATTAAAGGCAATACATTCCTAGTCATGGAGACAAAATTGAATTCTGGCGTGAAAGTGCTGTAGTGTCTCGTCCCTACATCGTGTCCCGTTTCTGCCCACGGGATGCGCAAGAAAGGAACACTGTCACTACCGATTCGGAATCGATACATCAAGATCGATTGAATCGGTTGAACGGGAACGATTGAATTAAGATCCTTTTCTCGTTATGGAAATACTTCTTCGGAATCAAGTCCCATATTCAACGAGTTGTGCCTCGAGTATAGACTCTGCGGCTGAGTCGGAAGAGACCTCCCGTTGCTATGCTTTTCATGCCGCACTTGCTCTTTGGCTTTGGTTTTCGTAAATATTTTCGATGGTTTTTATGGCTTGCGTTTTCGAATTACATCGCATTCGTATCGAACTCCTTAAATGGGACAGTGTTCTAACCAGTTGATTGTGCAATTTCAGGTGATCGCGTAGTCGACATCTAAGCACGACCAACCAATCCCTCGCCTCAAGTAAGACTAAGGTGGGTGGCTGACCTCCTTCCCCTCGACCCTTTGAAATCCTTTCAAATCAAATATGAAACACAAAATGCATGCTTATATTCATAGTATAGAATCAATAAATTATGGCACGATTCTTCACAAAACACTTGCTATAGACTGCTATACATGAAACTGATGCATGTCCTCTTATGCCATATTTACTTAGTCCTATGCAAAACAATGAATCGATTAACGAGTATTGCAACGATAAGGCTAAGTGCATAAAATGGGCTAAGTTTCAAAGAAGAAGAATACGATCATAGGACAACTTGTGCACAAGGTGTAGTTTTCTCGAACGATTACCTAGGCCAAGGAACCGATTCGGCCCGGGAGGAACGAGTATTGCAAGTGCCAGCAGGACTGGCGCGGGTGATTCAGAAACTTTCGAGTAGGGCCCGCTACCCGCCATGAAAGAATTGTCGTCTAGCCCAGCTATAGTCCATGATGGTTTGACATTGCCAGTGACCTTCATATCCCTTTCACTGCTTGAACTAATACTCGTGACACGGGATTAATATGGACAGCTGCTCAATGTATGAAATTTTTATTTGCTTGCCTCTTAACATGTTAACATGCAAATCGATCAGGGTGGTTAGAAAGATCACCAAATAGCTAAAACTGCTTAAACAAATTGAGAGCTTGGGTTTAAATTAGCCACCCACCAGTACATATGATCGAACTGACCCTCGCTCTCTGCAGGTGCTACGAATCAGGAGGAACACGCCAACTAGCCAAGACGACGTTCGTGTTTTTGAAGCTTCGATCGCGCATCGAAGACTCTCACTGCACAACTTTTGAAGACTCTCTGCAAATAGTCTAAGAATATGTCTCGACTTTCCTCTATTCCAGGTGGTTGGAATACTTTTGTAGTAAATTGATGGATGCATGTATGAAATGATTATCTCATCGGCGCTCCTTTTGTAATCGAGTCATGTTGTAAGTCCGTGCGACATAATTGTAATAGAGTCTTGTAAATGATGTTTATTATCAATAAAATGCAAAATTTCTCTGTCTCAAGGTGTTGTTCAATTTCTCTGCGTACTCTCTTAAATGTTGTGTTTCAGATAATCTTATGATTATGCCTCGTGCGATCGCAACTTAGGGTCGCACAGCATCACGCTCGGGGGACGACTATCGATTCTTCGAAATCGGGACGTGACAAGTGCAGTTTCAAGAGAAAGAATTAATCAACTTGGATCGTTTTGATGTCACCAATTATCCAAGATGGCAAGATCGTATGTCTTGGTTATTGACAACTCTTAACCTGTTCTATGTCCTGGATCCAACTTTACAGCCAATTCCACAACTAATGCCAGCTGTTTCAATGCACTGCCATAGTGAAGCAACTATGTTTAGAGCATATAGCGAAGTATATAATGAAAAATCTGGACATATCAGTATGAGACATTCATATGTGAGAGAGTTAATAACAAATATGGGTGATTACCATTATATATATATATATATATATATATATATATATATATATATATATATATATATATATATATATATATATATATATATATATAAAGTCTAGTAATAATCTAGCTAGCAGATCTTCTCACTAAAGCATTACCAAGAGATTTGGTAAAAATCACGACTTTTGGTATAAGACTCAAATTGTTAAAAGTTAGCATCGGCAATGGGAACCCACTTCGAAATTAGTAGAACACTAATTTCAAGTTCAAAGGGTAAAAACAAGTTGCTGTTATGTGCTTGTAAGCACTAGTACATCCCATACTAATTAAAAGTACTAGTGTGAATAGTTGCGTAGAATAAATGGAGGATGAGTTTACACTCTTAATGGTTTTTACAAGAGTCTTAAGCAACTAGGGCTAGATTGAAACTCCACCTAAATGAACATGAAAGTAGTGCCGCTTCAGTAAATGAATTGTAGTCGTGGTTCTTCTGCAAATGTTCATGATAATCCAGGATTAGCTCATGGCCATATATAATAGTGCTAAGTAGTTGTTGAAATCTTTTGAAGATTTTAAATGAGTATTATGTGTTATTTCTTCGGTTATAGCACAAGAAGTCAATGCTTAATCTGCGGACACCTATGACTTTGCTAGAACTTTAAGTTATATACACTAATTGAATGTTCAAATTGAAAGATACTTACATGTATTCATAATATTTGTCAAGCATAAACTTTTTGCATACAACCTAGTGGGGGATTGTTATATAGTTTGTATGCAAAACATAGTCCAACATTGGAGGATAACAAACTTGCTAATGTCTTTAAATATAGATGTCCAATAACAAGACTACTTATGGGTTAGCCAAGGAGTGAGCCTATTCATGGGCTTTGGCTATTAGGCTTTTTCCTAATTATTTAAAAGCCTATGATAGGCAGCTTGGCAGTTTGGGGCCTTGTTCATTCAAAATAGTTTTATTTTAATTTCTAAAATTAAAATGAAAGTACACATTATTTATTGGCAAGGGACATTTCTTTTTGGATTAGACATAATTGAACAATTTTGACTGTTGACCAAAAGACACTTCCAATCTCTATATAAGATAAAGTTTTAAAGAATTGGGATATATCTCAAAATGGTCCTATTATTTACACTCCTAAAATGTCATCTTGTACTCCCCTTTAACTTTCTATCATTCAAATTCCAAATCTACACATGCATTAAATCTGGCATTAATTTGTTCATGCATGGAGGGAGGAGTACAGGATGATATTTTAAGAGTGTCAATAATGTTAAATGCATGGACATATTTGTAATTTGCAAGATATAAAATTAAAGAGGAGTGTAGGATAATATTTAGGAGTGCCAATAACGGCACCCATCGCAAAACTATCCGCTTAATCTTCAGAAGATTCTTACTTTGCTTTATCCTGGAGGCTAATTTTTTTTTTCCTATATAATCAGTACACTGGAGAAAATATTGACTTTAGGAAAGTGAACTTTCCATCACGACCCAAATCATTCTGTTTCTCTATTCTAAAATTTTCTAGCACATAGTTCAGGTTTTCCAGCCTGCAAAGTTCATGCTAGCTCTGTAGCGTCTTCTCCTCAAAAGATCTTTCAGAGGAACCTATGGATTGAAATGGGGACCGAGCAGATCGAATCAATGGAGACTTTCTGTTTCCCTCAGCAAATTAGAAGGCTTCCATGTACACAGTAACAAACTTGGTCTTTCCCCATTTAGCCATACATCTATAGCCCATGCACATTCCTAGCCAGTGGTATAGCTTGCTAGCGTTGATGGAGAGGAGTAAAGCATAAACTTGGAAGATGGGGCCAACCGGTGCATAGAGAGAGAGAGAGAGATCAGAAAGCAGTTTTAACTCTCTTACGCTTACGCTTCAAGTCTACACCTCCTGCAGCTAGCACTGTCATGGAAGTTCAACAAATACATAAGAAAAAGACTACTACACCTCCACCACCGCCACCGCCACTTACCACCCCCTCCCCTTCGCAACCCTTCCAAGCCAAGCCATGGGATAGGGGTGAGCAACGGTTCGGTTCGGTTCAGACTGAACCGAATATATGAAAACCGAAATAACAGTAAATCGTATTTTTCAAAATCGAAAATCGAACCGTTTCTTAGAAACCGAACAAAACCGAACAGAGTTAATTCGGTTCGATTTTCGGTAGTGGACCAATATGCCGGCCTTTCAAATTTTTAGCAAATGGACATATATTTAAATAACAAATTTTTTTAAAAAAAATGACATTGTTGTATTTATGAATTGTTATATTACATAGAGTGAAAAATATTAGTATATAGATTTATGGTAGAGAGAGAGTGCTCAAAGAAGCACCGACAAAGAATAGGAGAAGAGAGTGCGCTCACTTAGGGATTACAAAAAATATTAGTATATAAAGATTGAGGGTAGTTTGATAAATTATTCAATCTAAATCGATTTTCGGTTCGACCTCGTTACTTGGATTAAGAACCAAAAATCGAACCGATAACCGAACCGTTTGTCATATTTCGGTTCGGTCCGGTTCGATTTTCAACCGTTATATGCTCACACTAATGGGAGCTAGAGCTCTCGCGCGCACTGTACCTAGAGAGTCACCTCCACTCACATTGCATTCCTAGCCGACCTCTTCGGAATCAAGTCTTGATCAATCATCACCCCCCCCCCCCCCCCCCCCCCCACCCCCCCCCACCCCCCTGATATATATACATACATATGCATTATATCCTTTGCACTATCTTAAGCAAACCTGAACACAAGTAGATGGACAGAGTTGCTTGCCTGATCACCGTGGTCGCGGTCGTGCTGCTGACGACGACGGTCGTGCAGCTGGCCAGTGCGACGAGCGAAGAGGATATCGAACTATGGAGAGGACACGACGAGGAGGAGGAGGGGGGAGGACACGGAGCGTTGGATATCCGTCTCCCTTCTTGGACTAGCCAGGGGAGGGTTAAGAACCCTGTGAATGTGGAGAGCTTCGGGGCAGTTGGAGATGGAATTGCAGATGACACCCAGGTGATTTCTCATCTTTTTTTATTTATTTATGAAGTTTGTCATAATAATTCATTATGTTCTAATGTCAAGATTTTATTAATTATTTTTAAGTACGTCCATATGTCAGCTCAATCACTCCTTCCCCTGTTACACTTCGTACCATACACCAAAATTTTTAGAAATCGTGTAAATTATTATTTTTGGAGTCTCTTTCGTGTTGGCATACAATGGCATGCTCCACATAACACATCAAATTCATACTCCAAATTAACCTCCTTTTTTCTTTCCTCTTTTTCCTTTATTTTTTCTCCTTTTTTCCTTCTTCTTTTGGTGGGTCTAGTTGGGTTACTGTTCATGAGTTAGGAAGCTCTCCAAAATTGGAGAGTCCCTTGACTTGCTAGCACTTCCAAGTGTAGACAATACTTCGCTATAGCTCTCAAGTGCTACAAATTTTGACTAATTACCCCCAATTGAGCTAAAACATCGAAATAAACATCACCAACGAATCTAGACGATGCCAAATAGGTAGAATACATATAAAGAAGTCCGAAAATTGACGAAGCCTAAAAATATTCATTTCGAGTACATGTGGTGCCAAAGTGGGCCCGCAGAAATCCAACTTAGTGTTTTGCCGTCAAATCATACACGCCCAAAATAGATTTATCATTCTTAATTCTCTCATAAAATAAGTACATTTATAAGCTATATTTATAGATGAATACAAATCATGTTAAACTTATAAAAACCAACATAAATTTCTAATGGATAAAAGAAAAATAATATCCAAGAACATTCATAGTCCGGACACTCCATATCATACTCCAAATTTTTTGGGATTCGTGTAAATTAATACTTTTGGAGTGTTCCCGTCACATTGGGACACAATGACACACTCCAAATAACACCAAATTCATAGTCCAAATTAATCTCCTCTTTTCCCTCCTTTTTTTTCTCTTTATATTTCCTTCATTTTTTCCTCTTGGTGGGCGCAGTTGGGTTAGTTGTTTACGAGCTAGGATATGTTTCATATTTGGAGATTCTCTTGGCTTGCTAGCATTTTTCAAGTGTGGGCAAGAGTCCATTGCAGTCCTCAAGTACTACAAAGTTTGACTAAAACAAAAATGTAGCACTTCAAACCACTCCCACCGTGTATGCTCTAAACTAACAAAAGATAACAAAAATATAATGGAAAAAACTAAATTCTGGTTTCCCATCACAAGCAATATCCACATTTTTATTACTAACCTGTGTTGATCTCAGAGAAGGCAACTATGCTTACATCATTACACCAAACATTTAACTTTGGTTATGAATAACTTGTTGAGAAACATCATGTTTCAACTCCCTAATAGTTTTTTTTTTTTTTGTTAATTATGTACATTTGACAGGCCTTCAATGAAGCTTGGGATAAGGCTTGCTCCTTGGCGCATGCTATTTTCCTAGTACCAGAGGGGAGGAAATATAAAGTTAATGCCACCAGGTTTAAAGGGCCTTGTCATCCTAAGATGCTCATTCAGGTAAGTGTTGCCTGTGGTAGCATACACCATCTACATTAGTCAGAAGAAAAACATCAGAAAAAAAAAAATATGGAGCATCAATTGTCAAACAAGAACATTTTAATTCAAGATCAAGAATGCTAGAACTAGAGTACTTTGCATATATATATATGTTACCATTTTAGTTCATCAAGAAACACTAGTCCATACCTCTGTTCTTGTTGTGCATCGTCGTTTCTCACAGGAATTAAACTGTGTCGACGGAACAGGTTGCCGGTACCATTGTAGCTCCTGAAGAGCCCAATAACTGGGACCGAAACAATCCGAGGTCATGGCTCGTTTTCTCAGACCTGAAGGGGGCTAGGATCCAGGGTGGTGGAGTCATTGATGGCTCTGGCAGCAAATGGTGGGCTTCCTCGTGCAAGATCAACAAGAAGAACGTAATATACACATTTATCAATTCTCAGATGTCTGTATTTTTGTGCATTCTACGTTCTTTCAAACCTTTAACTTGTGTCTAATGGGCGTTTTGTTTTCCCGCGTTTTCTTTCCCTTTTCAGCCATGCAGAGGGGCTCCAACGGTAAGACATATCCGAACTACTCATGCTTAAGATATTGTACTCTGATACTGAACAAATAAATACCTCAAACTAATAAACATGAAGGGCAAAGGTATAAAGCAGTTACTCATATAACCCATAAAAGCTTAGGAGTTCCAAGGTTCACACTATCGGTATCGGACTATTCCTATGAGTATTGGTATCGGCGATATCAGTAGTATCGGCGGTTTCGGATAGGAGTATCGGATTTTTTGGTATCGGAAAACAAATAATTATTAATAATTATTTACATTTAAAAACACATTTTTTTTTTATACATTTAGCCATAGTTTTAAGTGTTTTCAGCGTTATTTCTTAGTAGTTTTGAAATTAAATGAAATAGTAGTCACCCTTACCGATAGGTTTACATACAATATATTGATTTTCTTCTTTACATGTTTTTACAAACTTATTATGCTTTAAACCCTTGCTGATTTGTCTTTTTCATTTAATTTTCTTTGTCGAATTGATCGGAAAAGAGACCCCCAATGTCGGTATCAGTCAGTATTCGGTATCAGTCGGTATCGGATCAAGACATGCCAAACCGTATCAGTATCGGCCGATACTTTAAACCATGCTTAGGACCTCTCAAAAACTATTTCAATATATCATGTTAGGGCCAGGTAAACTTGTGTTTGATGTAGATAGTGCAACCAAGAGTTTACCAATCAGTAACAATTTATCGAGGAAATTTGTCGGTGGAAATCCGAGCATTTATAATCAATCCCCTCATGTTGCAGGCAGTAACCATTCACTCAAGTTCGGGGGTAAGGGTGAAGGACCTCACCATCCAGAACGCACAGCAGATGCACTTCGTCGTATCCCAGTCTAATACAGTAAGGATATCGGGTGTCAGAGTAAAGGCTCCCCGTGACAGCCCCAACACCGATGGGATTCACATCACCGCATCCACGGACGTCACGATACAGAATTGCCAGATCGGAACAGGTTGGTAATTTTGGAAATTCTTTTCGAATAATTCAACATGGAACCTAATAGCCAAGTACTTCAAGATGAACTTCTTAAACTCCAATACATTAGCATATCCTTGACTTACAAAATCCATAAATGGTTCTTTCTAGAAAATTTAGACATCTTTCATCATCTTGATAATGCACATTTAAGGATAATGGTTTGTCATACTAATAAAAAAAACTTTTTCTGATTGGTTTAGGCGATGATTGCATCTCAATCGTAAATGCTACCTCAAACATAAAAATGAAAAATATTGCCTGCGGACCAGGGCATGGAATCAGGTATATCCCTATTATATATGAACATGCAGTCAAATACGTATATTTTACCCCAAATTTGTTCACTCACATACACGTTCTCGCACATATTCATGAACACACATGAAGTGCATCAAAACTTACATCATGCATGGATCATGAAAGGCTTATACATGAATAAATGTAGATATTTATAGTTATATTGTATCTCACTATCCTGAGGTTATTAGCATAGGGAGCCTTGGGAAAGACAATTCGGTAGCTGCAGTATCCGGTATCGTCTTGGACACAGCAATACTTACAGGCACGACTAATGGTATCAGAATCAAGACATGGCAAGTAAGTATTCGTGAACGCAAACAAAATCTGCAAGTTATTATTAACCGCTAACAAGTAAACATGACATGTTCCTTTAAGCCAACATAGTCAAATCTTAAAAATTATTTCAAAAAAATGATGACCAAAAAATTATAATGCTTGAACAGGGGGGATCAGGTTATGTGAGATCCTTACGCTTCGAAAATGTCCAGATGAATGATGTAGAGAACCCGATCATCATCGACCAATTTTACTGTGATTCTCCAGTCCATTGCAAGAATCAGGTATGCATGTAGGTTCAGCTAATTATTTACGGACACTCTTCCTTAAAATGAAAATTAGAAGATGGCAAAAGAGGAATATGTGGATAATTCGATAGGAGAAAATATAGCCAAGATTTGCATTTTACTAGCAGAAATTTTTGTGACAGAAAGCAAGAAGGTTACCAAGGTCAACGAGATAACGGTTTTCTTGCCTTTTGATCCAGGTAATAGGTTAGATGATAAGCGTAAGCTCTTATACTATTACAAGTTAAGAGAGAAAGATTACACCGAAATAGATGGCAAGTGGGCAACAAGCTGCGCCGCCAGCCCTTTTTGGATGGCAAAATCAATCCTCTTAAACACTACATCCATAGACCTGGGAGACATGATATTACTGTGCATAACTTTTGGACTCTCTTAAGAAGCTCCACAGCGTCTGGTGCTAGAAAACCAAACTTATGATAACATGATTGGAACAAAATATATAAGTTTCACGATTTATCAGTAGTACGGTAGCCAAGTAAGCATGGCATCGGCCAAGGGGTAAGCATGACAAGACTTCGGACGCAACACTCTTTATAGGGCAACACCCACGCCATTTGTTTTTCTTAGGTCCGTCCTAGCCCAAACTCAATTTAAACCTATATTTACATCAATAAGGGTCAAGGGGCAACAAAAATTAGCTCCGGCTATGAAAACCCAACCCAACCCCCTAGACTGGCCCTGCAATAACATTCGTGGCGGTATGACCGATATTTAAGTCTGGATTGCTGAAAACTTTCTCCGAAAATGTGTAGTACTAGGGGGGAACAATCGAAAGTACAGGTTATCAATGTGAAGTATAGGTACTGTGAATCAAACAAAACTGATTAAGATGCTCGGTACACTTAAATCCCCATCGAACCATGTTCTAAGTATGGACATTCTGGTTCGTGATACATTTCCGATCCACGTGGTTATGGTACTTCATCCAGATCGCTAAATCTAGTCTGAAACGATCGTTAAAATCTTTTTTTTTTTAAAACTTGCTTTTCGTGTTCTTTAAATGCAAAGAAAATTGGGCACAACATAAGTTACTGTTGAACCTTTTCCTCAAACTAATTGTGTATCTGTGACTCTTTCGTTTGTCCAGACATCAGCAGTGGAGATAAGTCAAGTCATGTACGCAAACATCACGGGGACCTCAATGACCCCTAATGCCATGAAGTTCGCTTGCAGTGATACGGTACCATGCCGTGGCATCGTGTTGAACAACATCAACCTGCAGAAAGAGAACGGAACTGCAGAGACCTTCTGCAACTGTGCGATTGGGTTCGACTACGGGTTCGTGAAGCCTGCTGCAGATTGTCTGCATCAGACCTCGACTTGTGATGCCGCAAACAACATCGAGCAAGCGGCAGATATTCCTGATCATCCTATTCATACGGAGCTATGATCACTTCTTGTCAACATGTAATGCAACAAAGATACCATCTATAGATCAACACCATCACATTAAGAAGAAAAAAATGGAGTATATCATAGAACACAAGTGTCAAATAGATGCAGGAAACTTGTGTATATACATTACTATAGTTATAGAAAGAAAAGAAAAGAAATACATTACTATAGTTATACTACAATTCTTAAGGCCTTCAGCTTCATCAATGAATCAAAGAGTATAAATGAGGTGCATCTATATTATTTTTTTATTAAAGAATGAGAATCTAAATTAATTCCTCTAAGGCCTCCTTTGGTTGGCAGAAAGGAAATGAAAGGAAATCATAAATTCTTAAGATTTTACCGTGAAAGTTTTCGTTCCAAAAATATCCTTATCTATATTTACTAAATAAAATTATTCATTAAATTTAACATGGACGATTAGATAATTATGTATAGAAAAAAAAAATTAAAAGGGATTGTTGTTTGCTCTTTTCAAGTAAGTATAAAATACATATAACACACATACAACTTTTAATAAATAGAATATGCATTAAGAAAATGCATTTGTTGTGGAAAAAATGCAGGTATGCTTTTGCAGCACATTTTGAATCCTCTTTATGATTGAACAATACATGAGACTAATGAGCTCCTTGCTAATAGCAACATCCAAGGCTATGAGTTGATCTTTGTAAACTTTCATATGTCACTGTGAAGTCAGAGTAGGAAGCTCGTATCTAACTCAAATCTAATTATCCAAAAGTAAGGCTACTAATACATTGGATGAGCTAAGATGATTAACAAAGAAAGGATTTGGGATGCTCAACATTAACATAAGGTATGCATTGAACACAAACATATACTGAAGAAAATATCAACAAATTCTTAAGGTATGCGGTATCGATATCGGAATTGGTATCGGATCCTTCCTACGATATATCGTCAATAGTATCGAAAGTATTGACATCTCCCTTCCTGAATGTGTTAGTCAACTATTGCATAAGGCATATCGGGCATAACTATGGAGTCCAATTTTTCAAGAAGAAAGCCACGATTTATCTTTGTAAGCTTCCGTATGTCACTATAAACTCTGAGTAGGAAGCTCTCATATATAACTTAAGTCTAATTATCCAAAAGTAAGGCTACTATTACATTGGATGAGCTAAGATGATTAACAAACACTATAAAAAAATACATGTTCAGCGACACAAGCAATATGTAGAAAAAAGTTAGATTTGTGTCGCCAAAGCGTTTCTGCGACATATCTAGCTTTGTCGCACACATGTCGCTATAGGCTTGTCTGGGGAAGTCCTTGCACCAGAGTGGATCGTCCATCAGCATCTTTGTCTGATGGCTTTGCATTGTCGTCCTCCAAAGGACTATGCAAGTCCTTGCACCAGAGTAGATCCTCCATCATTGGCTTTCAAATCGTCCAGTTTTTGTAACGCCCCAGTCCCAAAATACATAGGACCAAGTACGTGAACATGCCAGCTGCACATATACAAAGAACACTCCAATATATGGAATATCTCATATATATGCACATAAGCTGTAAATAAATAACCACAGGCCAAATAACACATCTAATCTCATCACAGCTCAACACAGAAGATAATGAAGTCCAAATAAATAAATATGAGTATCAAAAGATAGCCGGGTGAACATACTCACTCCAAACAGCTATAAAAAATAGTCTCACAAGATCGGAGTCCGACCTCCGCAAAAATAGAAAGAAAGAGATGTAAAATAATGTCTACAACTGTCTCAGATAAGAAATAGACTAGGAATCATAAGGCACTGCCTCATCGTCAATGTAGGATAGCTCCAATGCCGTTCCGTACTCCTGTGGAAATTCGTCTAAACCTGGAGAGATAACCAGGTCCTCATGGGACATAGCAAGATACAAGAAAACACCATGCCATAATAAACTGTGATAATATAATAAAAGAAAAATGTATGCATGCAATCGGGTTCCTGACCATTCTACTGTGAACATGCAGTTGAGATACAATCCTTCGACGCATGAGCCCTGGCTGAAAATAGGATCGGCATAGTTCCCATATAGGGCACCAGTGGCCTACGTCCATAACGCTCGGGAAGCGTCAGAGGGCACCATGTGCAAGGGGCTACGTCCATAACGCACTGGATAACGTCAGAGGGCACCTGGAGCCTGCGTCTCCGGCGGAGCGCACAGGTAATCATGGAAGTGTGAAGAAGCCCATACGTCAGGTATTGTTCTCCCCACCCAATGCCTAGTATCATCATCTCCATGACTGATATGAACCTCTAGTAACCGCCAAGTCTTCTAACATGCAATACTATTGGCAGTTACTCCTATCCATCGCACGCTCCATACGTATCGGTGGCCAGCCGACTACGCAGAAACGTGTCCTACATGTGACTCACATCACGTGATACAACAAGTGTCAAGCCGTATGAGATATACCAATAACTCAACATCAGTGGGTGGTCAATAGACTAAGTCAATGCAAGAGAATAAATAAAGCAAGAAGAACGACCGATATAGTCGCTTGCACCCAAGTGTGACTTGGACGCACAGTTAAATTATCACGAAACAATGAAGAAAATAACAACTGAAAATAAGAATATAATAATCACAGAGTAGGGTGGCAAGGTATCTTGCCTGGTGGTGCAAAGTGGCAAGTCCAAGAGTAGCAAGCGTCAGCACCAAAACTCACAAATCACAGATGACTCCAAACGCTGAAACAAACATCAAAAACGGTCTCGGTGAATAAGATATACCTAGAAAACGCCTGTCCAAAAGTCAAATTCTGGAACATGGGCAAAATCGTAATTTTGGGTCAAAACGATGTCCGCCGTTGGACCCGCTTTACACCGAAACGCGTGCCGAAGTCTACGGTCTCTAAAGTCGTCAAACTACATGTCTACGATTTCAATTTGAGGAGAGGAACTCAACGGTATGTCCAGTTTTGGATTCTGAGGAGCCGTGTACAAAATTGCCCGTTTGAGTGGGTCGCGGGCCCGCCAAAATTGGGTTTCGATTAGACCTTCTCAGAATCGAACCAAACTTGGCATGCAGGACCAAAATTTCGATCCGGACCTGTTGGCGCAAGTTTCGTCTCGATTCGACGACTGTACACAAAGTTATGGACAAGTTTGCAAAACATCGATACGGTGGTATCTCGACGGATACACGTTGATTTCGTCGCACACACGCGACGAAACTGAGTTCCGTCAGTTCCTACACGTCCGCAACGTCCATACGCGCCTTTCGATGCGTACAACGCGCGACCACGTCGTCCGGTTTGTCGGGGCGACGTTGTATCGGACAATAATTTCAGAAATTTATTATTTTGAAATTAGTTTTTATCACAAGTTTAGCATGAAATTAATACACACACAGAAATCGAAATACTAATCTACCAGTTACGTTTCCATCGTGGTTATGTTGTCTTCAAACGTGTTCAATTAGTTTTACAAAACAGTCGAAGGATCGCCAAGAATTTGGCTTCCAAATAGGGGTTTGGGACTGCCCTGAAACTGTTCTGTTTCGACAGTTTTTCGGAAAGTTTAGGTTCGAATACCGAGCGATATATAGGGTTTCGCTCGATTCTACCAAAAAGGGTTTTGAGGGGGGTTATGTTGTCTACGCACAGCATTCGATAGATCGAATTTTCGTTGGATAGAATCAAAAATATTTGGAGTTGAAGACGGGTACCTGAGTTCTCCGAAAACAGAGTATTCTCTGTTTATCCGTCGATTTCGAGTGATCCTGACGTTGTCGACGGCGAGTAGGCGGCCGACTGTGAGCGCGGGGATATGGAGGAACGTTGACGGCTTGGGGTCGAGGAGTTTTTGGATGATGAGGGGGTTAGGGTTTCGGTTTTGCGTGGGTAGGTTTATATAGCGCCGCTGCTGTTTGCTATTTCTATTAGGTTTAGTATAAGGGGGGGCTCGGGTTTCCTACTGCTTTGCAGCTGCTGCTGCGTGCATTTCATTAGGGGGCGCTGAGGTGGATTAGGAGTAGGTGTCGGGTCCCACATCCCAATGTTGTTTTGGTTTTGCTAAAAATAGCAACTGTGGAGTTGCTAAGTAATTTGGTAGTTTGGTTTTAGGGGGTCGGGCCCACTGCTGATGGTGGGGGTCACGGCCACCATCAGTGTTGCCTCTTTTTTTTTTTTCAAATACAATTAATTATATATATTCAACTATAAATATATATATATATATATATATATTAAGCATTCGATAAACTCCTAAAAATTACCAACAATTTCCTAAAAATTTTAGAATTTATTTTACACCTAATTTAATAGAAATATTAACATGCACACATATAATAATGTATATATACACACATGCTTTAATTATACTAATAACTTAATAGTAATTAAATCCATAACTAATAAAATACGTAACAAAATTAATTTAATTTATAAAAATCAATATAAATTATGGGGGTTTACATCCTACCCAACTTAAAGAAAATTTCGTTCTCGAAATTAAACTAATGTCGGGGGTCCAATGCAATGCAAGGAATATAATGGTACTTAATATGCAAGACATACCTTCGCCTTCGAACAAATGCGGGTAGCGATTTCGGATGTCGTCCTCGCGCTCCCAAGTAGACTCCCCTGGCGAGTGGTGCTTCCATGCCACGCGAACCAACGGAATAGATTGGTTCCGCAACACCTTCACTCGGCGATCGAGGATACCTACTGGTTGCTCTTCGTACGACAAGCTCGGTCCAACTGTGATCTCGGAGTGATCAAGCACATGATTGCTGTCCGCCACGTACCTCCTCAGCTGAGATACATGGAATACGTCATGTACTCCCTCTAGTAACGGTGGCGTTGGGATGACTCCATTTGAAGCTCCTTATGGACGTCGTTGCCGTACACCACTTGCATGGGACGACGTAGGAGAAAGAGTACTGCTGGGTCCAGAAATGGTGACTGACGCAGCAGAGAAAGTGAAGATTATCAGAGACAAGCTCAGAATTGCTCAAGACAGACAGAAGCACTGGGCAGACAGCGGACGACGACCACTGGCATTTGAAGAAGGAGATAAAGTATTTGTGAAGATTTCTCCTACCAGAGGGACAATCAGGTTTGGCAGAGCTGGGAAGCTAAGTCCCAGGTACATTGGCCCGTTCGAAGTTCTGAGCCGGATCGGAGAAGTGGCGTATAGGTTAGCTCTACCAGCTAATCTAGAAGGCGTGCACAACGTCTTCCATGTATCACAGCTCAGAGAGTATGTACCTGATGAGAACCACGTTCTGGACCATTCAGAGTTGGAGATTGGACCGAGTCTCACCATACCAGAAAAGCCAGTGGCGATCTTGGATCGAGGCGAGAAGAAGACCAGAACCTCGGTGACTCCCATAGTTCGAGTGATGTGGAGGCATGATTCCCCAGGCGAATCTACCTGGGAGCGTGAAGATGAGATGCGGGAGAAGTACCCGTATTTGTTCGAGACTTGAGGTATTTTCTCAACCTAACTCTTTAAATTTCGAGGACGAAATTTTCTAAGGAGGGAAGGTTGTGAAACCCATAATTTCTAGTTTGCAATTTTTATTGTATATAAATTTTTGTTAAGTTATCAATTAATTGATAATGTTATTTCTAATCAATTTAGTGTAAAATTATTTTGTTAAAATAATTTAACTGGGATTTTTGTATGGCAACCCAGACCGAACCCAATTTTTTGGACTTAAAACATTTTAAAATAAAATATTAGAATTATGAAATATTAAATATATTTTTTCAAACATTATATTTATTGATATTAGGCCAAAAATTCTTTTATAATTAAATAAAATTTTAGGCCATATTTAAACTTTAGATTTTGGCCCAAACTTACTTATAAAACCATTTGATTTTCTAGGAATAATAAGAGCCCAATAGTTGAGCCCACAATCTTGGTCCATTCCTTATTGGGTCTAATACCCAACAATCTCATACCCGTTAAGTTGTCATTAAGTTGTGAATGAATGAGCCATTCACTCATTTGGTTGTTCTGATGGAAGAAAACTTAAACTTTCTTTACTTTCTCAAACTTTTCATTTCTCAACCGACCAACGTAGCCGACCCCCCATCTTCCGAACGGCCAAACCGCCGCCGGCGCCATCATGGTGGCCGTTGGCCTTCCCAACTCCGGTAACCCCTCTCTTTCACTCTCTATAAAAGCCCTCTACATCTTTCTCCATCTCCACACCATTTCTTTCCTAAATTTTCTGTGAAAAACCCCATTTCCGGCGAGTTTCCCGGCGACCCCAAGTTTCCAGACCCGATCCGAGCTCCCCTCGGTCAGATCTGGGCCGCCCCCTTCCCGGCGCCGCTTTCAGTGGCCGACGCCCCGATCCCGCTGACCGCGCGGCCCTTCCCCGCGTCCTCGTTCACGTCGGCGATCCCGCGCCCACGCCCCGCCGCCGTCCCCTGGCCGGCGCCCGACCCCGGCGACTTGCTGCCCCGTTGGCGTTTCCCGGTGCCGCTGTCTGTTTTCGGTTCTGACCCGTTTCTATTTCGAGCTCCAATTTCGGTTTCGGTACACTCTGACTCTATATTCTTTAATTGTCGATGATGAATTCTCTGGTCCGAATCCTGCGGGATCTCGGTTTTTCGACAACGTAAATTCTACGTTGCAATTTCTGTTTTTTTCGGAATTTTCGGAGAATCGGGTGTCTGAGAACCTTTTCGAAAGGAACTCTGGAGAATGATTATTTCTCTGGGTTTTCCTATTCGTAGGCTAATTCTCGGAGTTTCCGAAGGAAATTTGGAAATTACCCGTATTTGGATTTTCGGGAAAGATCTGCTGTTTTTCCATAGTTTGATATTTGGTGGGGTTTATGTTCTGTTGGTTGACGGTTCTCTTTAGTTATGTTGTGTGTTCTGTTGGAATTTTGGAAAGTTGGTTTTTGATAATTGAGTTCGGATTTTTTTTCATAATTAGTTGGCTTGGGAATATATATATATTATGGTGGGTTTCGGGAGTTATTTCTGCAGGTTTACGGAGCATTTCCCAGTTTTTGGGTTATCCCGAAAACAGAGGGAATGCTGCCGAAATTTTCGGGAATTTATTAAATGATTTTCGAAATGATTTTTCGAGTTAAATATTATTTTTATAATATTTTGGGCGACGACCTTAAACGGTCACTGGGCCCCAGTGAAATGCAAACGCACCGGTTCGACCGGACGTTGAGGCAGAGTAGCTGATATGACGACTGGACCAGAGTCTGAGACACCTATTATTTTAAATTTAAATTAGAAATTACTAGTTTTATTAATGTTAATTGTAGGTAATTTTCAAGACTAACCTATCTTTTCTTATTTCAATTTGCAATAAAATTTGTAAGGGCATAAGCCCAATTCCAGTAAATGTGGTTTTGTAATAAGTAGGAATTAGCATTTTATTTTCTGGGAATGTGTGATAGCGTAGGAACAATCAAAATATTGTTATGAATTATTAATTAATGATTCACAATTTCTCATTTTAAGAAAATAAATATATTTTATATATATTAAAAATATCAAAGTTTTTCAAATAAATAAATATCATGTTTTATACGTAATTTGATAATTACAAGTTTTCTCGAAAAACCAATGTAAATTGATTTCCTTAATTTCAACGCACTAGTAAACGTTGTGATGTTGTGTTAGCTAATTAACAACTAAAACTGATTAGGAAAAACAATTAGAGATTGTAACTAGATAACTCTGGTGATTGCTTCTGAAACAAGTTCCCGGAATGTAGGATTTCGAGGAAGAGCGTGACTGTTCAAAATCCCGAAGTACCGACTTTTCAAACCAAGGATTTAAGGCAAGTACATTTTATGTAAATTTTACAATCATTTTACAATTGTTTCATTGCAATTTTAAACCACCATTATACACGAACTCCTTCGGGAGCATTGATTGTACTGTTGGGGACTGGGGGAGTAGAATAGTGGATATGACCAATTCCAAACTTAGGATAATGACTGTGTTAGCTTTCCCCTCTTCACACGGGGACAAGCCATATCGTATCGCTAGGATACCATTGTAACCCAAACCGGTCATATTCACTATCTATTCACATCACTGTACTGAATTATTTCAAAACTGTTCATCTTTAAATTATTTAAAAGTGCATGTCATAAATTGTATTTTAATTGTTAAAAGTTTGCATGAATTGTACTTTGCTCCCTCCTGACTGGAGATAACATTTTAGGTATTACTGAGGATCTGGAGATGATGATCAGTAGCTACTACGATCCCGATTTGTACCCGGCGGTACTTCCACCAGAGGAGGATGATGTGGCATCGACATAGATGCTACTTAGTTGTGGAGAGTTTTTAGTTGCTGTTTTAATTTCAGTTGTGAACCTTGTATTTGGAACAAGTTTTAATATCGTTAAATAAATGTTGTGGCAACTTTGAAATTTAAATTTGTTGTTGATTGACCTGCACAATGAATTACAGCTTACTGCCACCGTCTCATCAACGGCGCAGGCTGGGCATGATCCGATTCGACCCAAGTATTTGGGGACCGGGTCGTGACAGCCACGTACCTCCTCAGCTGAGATACATGGAATACGTCATGTACTCCCTCTAGTAACGGTGGCAAGGCCAATCTATAGGCAACCTCTCCAACACGTTCCAAGACATCGAAAGGGCCGATGTACCTTGGACTCAACTTGCCACGTCCTCCGAATCGAATCGTGCCCCTAGTGGGGGATATCTTCAAGAACACATGGTCACCCTCTTTGAACTCCAAGGGTCGACGACGATTATCTGCCCACTGCTTCTGACGATCCTGCGCTGCTCGCAGGTGGTTCTGAATCTTCTTCACTGTCTCCACTGTGCTCAAGACCAACTCGGGTCCCAATAGTTGTCGCTCTCCTATGTCGCTCCAACAAACAGGAGATCGACACTTTCTACCATACAATGCTTCAAACGGAGCCATTTGAATGCTCGCTTGATAGCTATTGTTGTAGAAAAACTCCACAAGATGAAGATGGGCCTTCCACGAACCGCCAAAATCAAGCATACACGCTCTCAACATATCCTCTAGCGTCTGAATGGTACGCTCCGACTGGCCGTCTATCTGCGGATGATACGATGTGCTAAACTTCAATCGGGTGCCCAAACTCTCTTGCATGCTCCTCCAAAAGTGCGAGGTGAATCTCGAGTCACGGTCCGACACAATACTAACAGGCACACCGTGCAATCTCACAATCTGCTCCATATACATCTCTGCCAATACCTCTGTCGACTGGCCCACTCTAAAAGGCAAGAAATGGGCTGACTTTGTAAGTCTACCAACAATCACCCATACTGCGTCACGTCCTCTAGGACTCTGAGAAAAACTCGTGATAAAATCCATAGTAATGTGCTCCCACTTCCACTCGGGAATGGATAGTTGCTGCAATAATCCGGCCGTCCTCTGGTGCTCCGTTTTAACTTGTTGACATACCAAGCACTTGGCAACAAAACGAGCCATCTTTCGCTTCATCCCGTGCTACCAATAATACTATCGTAAATCGCGATACATCTTGGTCCCTCCGGGATGAATAGAGTAAGTCGAACTGTGAGCCTCTGCCATCAGCTCCTGTCGTAGATCTCCATTGGGAACATAAATGCGATCACCACATCACAATGTCCCATCGGTGTGGATCCTCAATCCTATCTGCTCTCCTGATTCAGTCCTCTCCTTCAGCCGTCGAAATCTAGCATCATTAGGCAATGCTGCCTTGATGCGCTCTACTAATGATGATTGCACTTGAAGGTTGGCTAATACGCCATCTGCTCCCGGCAATACTACCTCAATACCAAGCTGCTCCAAGTCTCTAATCAACTCCTTCTGCGTGGTCAAAAAGTGTGCCATGGGCTTACGGCTTAATGCGTCTGCCACGACATTAGCCTTGTCCGGATGATAATGTAGCTCAATCTCATAATCCTTCATCAACTCCAACCAACGTCGCTGTCGCATATTCAACTCCTTTTGTATGAACACGTACTTGAGGCTCTTATGATCAGTGTAGATATCAACCTTCTCGCCGTACAAGTAGTGTCTCCATAGCTTCAAAGCAAAGATAACCGCTGCGACCTCTAGATCGTGGGTTGGATAATTCTTCTCATGCACTCTCAACTGTCGCGACGCATATGCTACTACACGACCATGCTGCATCAATACACATCCTAATCCCTTCCCGGAAGCGTCGCTGTAGATCACAAATCCTCCTGGGCCCGATGGTAGTGTCAAGATCGGTGCCGTGGTCAATCACTTCTTCAACTCGTCAAAGGCGGCTTGACACTCGTCTGTCCATATAAACTCCTGATCCTTGCAAGTCAATCGAGTCATAGGCCCCGCTATTCGAGAGAAATCTTCTACGAACCGTCGGTAGTAACCTGCAAGTCTGAGGAAACTTCTCACTTCAGAAGCTGTTGTAGGAGCGGGCCATGATTTGACTGCGGTGATCTTCTCTGGGTCTACCGATATACCATCGCCCGTAACAATATGACCAAGGAATGATACCTCCTTGAGAAAGAAATCACACTTGCTAAGCTTTGCAAAGAGTCTTTCGTTCCTCAATGTTCCCAAAACTATCCGTAGATGCTGCTCATGCTCCTCTTGACTCTTGGAGTAAATCAAGATATCGTCTATAAAGACTACTACGAATTTTTCCAAATATTGGTGAAAGATCTTGTTCATCAAATTCATGAAAACTACGGGAGCATTGGTCAACCCGAAAGGCATGACCAAGAACTCGTAGTGTCCATACCTCGAACGAAAGGCCGTCTTGGCAATATCTTCCTTCCGAACCTTCAATTGGTGATAGCCCGATCGTAAGTCAATCTTGGAGAATACTTTTGCTCTACTCAGTTGATCGAATAAATCGTCTATACGCGGCAAGGGATACTTGTTCTTCACCGTCACCGCATTCAACGCTTTGTAGTCAATGCACATGCGCACTGTCCCGTCTTTCTTAGACACAAAAAGAACGGGTGCTCTCCATGGTGACGTACTAGCACGAATAAATCCCTTCTCTAATAAGTCATCAATCTGCGTCTTCATCTCTACCAACTCCTTGGGTGCCAGACGATATACTCGAGATGAAATAGGCTCGGCTCCAGGAATAAGCTCAATAGAAAACTCAATATCTCGGTCAGGTGGTAGTCCTGGCAACTCCTCGGGAAATATATCTTCGAACTCGGTGATAATAGGGTGCTGAGGGGTGTCATGCATCATCATATGAGTCCCCGATGTGGGTGCCTCACAACTATCTCTGTCTTTTTTGGTGAACTCAAACTCTGCCGCATTCGGTGGTCTAAAGATGATACTGCTCCTATGGCAGTCTATAAGAGCGAAATGCTGGCTCAACCAGTCCATTCCAAGAACCACATCAAATATCGGCATAGGGAATACAAGAAGTCGTGCCATCATCTCTCTGCCATTTATCACTACAGGACAAAGTCTACAAACACCACTAACAGGTACAACTCCTCCTCCAGTGAGGATTTTAACATTCTTAGCTAAGGGTGTGATGGGAATGCTGTGTCTAGTGGCAAAACTAGTGGCTATGAATGAATGAGTGGCTCCAGTATCAAATAATGTAATAGCAGGAAAAGATGCAACTAGAACCATACCTGCTATAACTTCTGCCTCTGTCTCTATATCCTCAACAGCAAGTGAGAATGCCTGCCCATAGTTCTGTCCCGGGCCCTGAGCTCTAGCCTTGTTGTACTGTGTGCCTTGGGGAGGCAATGGTGGACAAGGTGCTCCTGCTATAGGCCGTGGTGCTGGGAGAGCTGGAGCTGTGGGCCTCGGATTTTGCCGAGCTTGTACTATTGCATATTGCTCCGGACAATCTTTGAGCATGTGCTAATTAGATCCACATCTCAAGCATAATCCAAGGCGAGTCCTGCAGTCGTTCTGGATATGTCCTTGTTTACCGCAGTAATGGTAAACAGGCTTCTGATAAGGTGAGGGCCTCTGTTGGAACTGTCCTGTGGTCCTCCTGATAGGTCCACTCTGAGTGGTTCGGGCTGGTGTAGCTGCTGGGGTATGACGCCTCGATGTCTGCTGCTGTTCCTTGCGAAGAATCTCCTGAGCACGAGCTTCTTCCAAGACAGCTGAATGGGAGACACGAGACTGAGTAGTCGTATAAGACTTGAGCTCTGGTGCAAGCCCCTGGTGAAATCTCCTCGCCTTCTCTAACTCTGTCGGAATCAATCCCGCACCAAATCGACTCAGGCGATTAAACTCCGAGTCATACTCATCAACTGTCATATTCCCTTGCTTCAGATGAAGGAACTGGTCGTAGAGACCATCTCGAACATGAATAGGGAAGAATCTCTCATAAAATGCATCATAGAACTACTTCCAAGTGATCCCAGTGCCTAATCGTCTCTCTTCCGCCTTCCACCAGTGGTGAGCATTGTCTTCTAACAGTAGGTCCACTGCTGTCATCCAATCTCGAGCTGGCAACTGGGATGCCTTCAGTAGCTTCTCGGTACTAATAAGCCACTGTGACACCTCTAATGGCTTCTCCGTCCCTCTAAAGGCCTTGGGGTTCATATCTGTGAAATTCTTGATAGAGCCTTCATAGGGATGCAGAGCCGGTGCTGGTACTGGTGCTGGAGGTGGTGGTGGAGGTCTAGCCATAGCTGCCATCATCGTCTGTCTCATCAGCTCAGTCTGCTGCCACTGAGCCTGCATCATGGCATACATAAACTGAGTAGTAGGGCTCCCATCAGTCGGTGGTGGAGGCATCTGAGGTCCCGACTGTGGAGGAAACTGCTGAGGGAATGGTGGTAGTGGAGGCAGTGGTACATTCCCTCCCGGTGGCATGGTAGTAGTCTGTCCAGCCTGGCTGCCTGGGGGTGCTGTGACCTCTGGGTACTCCGTCGTCGGCGTCGTAGTAGGCTGTGACAGTCCTGGCTGGTAAGGTGTCACTGGAGTCATGGGAGGATTCTGTCCCTCCGGAGTAATCTTCGCACCAGATGTGAGGGCCAAGGCAGAAGTGCGTCCGCTTCGTAGATTCATACTGTTGGCACGAGGAAGATAAGTTGATATTAGGAAAGATTAGATATGAAGTAAATCGAATAATCAAGGAAGTTTCAAAAAGATTGGAAGTCAAGGGTTAGTAGTAGTTCTGGATGAGATATTCCTATTCCTATATGCAGGCTTGTTGGGCACAGTCAAGTAACCCAACAATATTAAATTGGACCTGCATGGGCCACCACAAAAATATGTAACACCCCAGTCCCAAAATACATAGGACCAAGTACGTGAACATGCCAGCTGCACATATACAAAGAACACTCCAATATATGGAATATCTCATATATGCACATAAGCTGTAAATAAATAACCACAGGCCAAATAACACATCTAATCTCATCACAGCTCAACACAGAAGATAATGAAGTCCAAATAAATAAATATGAGTATCAAAAGATAGCCGGGTGAACATACTCACTCCAAACAGCTATGAAAAATAGTCTCACAAGATCGGAGTCCGATCTCCGCAAAAATAGAAAGAAAGAGATGTAAAATAATGTCTACAACTGTCTCAGATAAGAAATAGACTAGGTGTCACGACCCGATCCCAACTAATTGGGTCGAATCGGATCATGCCCAGCCTGCACCGTTGTTGAGACGGCGACAGTAAGCTGTTCAGTAGCAGGTAACCATACAACAACACTATATTTGTCACAACTCAACATTCGGAAATTTAAAACTTTATTAAACGTTTACAATGAAATGAAAGATACAACTTAAACCATTTTCTACATACATCATGAATAAAAGAAAACTCTAGGCAAACAGCTCATCAATCTCGAAATCCTCGTCTTGGGATCGCGGAACAAAGCCTCATCAGTGATACCTAAAATGTTGGGTCTCCGGTCAGGAGGGAGCAAAGTATAATTCATGCTAATTTTAAACAGTTAAAATAAATAATAGAATTATGCACTTTTAAACAATTTAGAAATGACCAGTTTTTAGCAGTAAAACAGTGTGTTTTGAATAGGCAATGAATATGACCGGCTTGGGTTGTACAGTTGTATCATATGGATACGATATGGCTTATCCCCGTGTGTATGAGGGGTAAGCTAACACAGTCAGTATACAGTTTTGGATGTGGTCATACTCATTACACTACTCCCCCAGTCCCCAATCAGTACAGTAGTTGCAGTCAGTACTCTCCGAGAGAGTTTCGTGTTTGCATCGTGGTTTAAACTTGCAGTAAAACGATTATTAAAATAACTGTAAAACCAACACAAACTATACTTGCCTCAGGAAAATGACCGGAGAGGTGGACGACTCCGAGACGGAAAGTTTAGAGTTGTCCTCGAATTTCCTACATTCGAGAGATAAACTCAGTTTTCAGGTTAACTAACTTAGCTATGCTAGTTGTAATCTCTATTTGCGTCCTAGTCCAATTTTTAGTTATTTAATTAACTAAACACAGAAAAGCGCGTTTATTAAGTGCGTTGATTTAATACGAGGGAACAATATCATTTTAACTTTGAATTTGGGAAAAACAACGTCGCTGCCAGGTTATTTATGAAAACTTGATAATTTGTTATAAATATAAATATAAAACTAGTTTTTCTTATTTAATGAGAAATACGTGACTTTTTAACTATTATTAAACTTTGTCAATTTTAGGATGAGAAAATAATAATTAATTTTTATACAAAGAATACCTTTTTAACCATTTTAATCGTTAAATAATAAAACACGAAAAACCAGAAAATGACAGAAAAACCTATACTATTACAGTTACAGACCAGCCAGCTGGGCTTATACCCATTACAATTTATTTACATAAATTGAAATAAGATAAACTGCCGTTAGTCCTAAACTGAAATAGAAATTAAATAGAATTTAAACAGAAAATAAATAATAAAAATAAAGATAACTAGTAAGTCTCAGATAATGGTCCGATCCTCATTTTTGCTAATTGCCTCAACGTCCGGGCGGGGCCGGTTTCGTTTGCACTTAGCCGGGTCCATCAACCTATACGGTCGTCACCCAAAAATCAAATATCGAATAAATTTCGAAAATCATTTTAAATTCATTTTGAAAATAAATTCAGGATTTACGAAAAAATCGTGCAGCATCTCCTCTGTTTTTGGTCAACCCAAAAACTGGAAAAATGGTGCCGATAATTCCTGCAAGTCCCAAACCAGGGAAAAACCCGCATTTTATATATATATAACATCCACAGCCAAATCCACAGAATAATCGGGACCGACCCGAAATAATTTCGGAAGTCCGATTCCAAATCCACAAATCACAGAACGTTTTCGGAAATTTCCGGAGAACTAAAACATACCAAAAACCATTCCCGAAATATTTCGGGAATGCAAAATAATCCACGGGACCTTTCCGAAAGTCCCGAAAAATACGACGTCGCTAATACCGAATTCCCAAAGGGAACCGGGGACCATTTCATCATCGACAAAATAATAAAATAGCGGGACAGGGGGATTATACCTCGGGTTGCTCGGCTAGAGCTCTCAGATGTAAAAATAGAAAGAAATGATGAGATCCAGATCAGCGATGAACTCCCAAAATAGTGCTGGACCCAACGTCGACGACGCAATGCCGCAAAATCTCAGAACTAGGGCACGGCAGAGTGCTAGCCCAAGAACAGAGTACTGACCAGAGGTGCACGGGGAAGAACGTGCATGCTGCCAAGAAAGTCAGCGCTGGTCAACGGGAACGCCGACGGGAAGGGGCGCGCGGGGGTGCTGGTCGGCGGTCATCCAAAGGCAGCCGCGGAAAGGCGTGCGGTCACCGGAACAGCGCTGCCAGGGGGCGGCGCGAGGGGGAGCTCGGGCGGACGCGCAAGGGAGGGGAAACGCCGACGGGGAGCGCGAGGGGACGCTGGCGGCCGCGTGCACCGGAGGGCGCGGGGTAGAGGTGTGGCGGTTGTCGGAGGAGCGCTGGTGCGCAGAGGGGTGCGCCGGAGTGCGCTGGTGGCCGGACTTGGCCGCGAGGGGAACGGCGACGGGGCGGATCGGCAGTCGGGAAGGGTTTGAGGATGAGGAGAAATTGGGGATGAGTGGTTCGGGTGAAGAGTGGTGAAAAGGGTGATTTATATGGGATGAGGTGAGAGGAGACTCGGGGGTTACGAGAATCAACAGCCATGGCCGTTCGGGAGGAGGGGAGTCGGGAGGTCATAGCCGATCAGTAAAAAGGAAAAGGAAAAGTCCTTTCCTTAACAACTAAGGAGAAAGAGAAGACTTAAAGTTTAATAAAGAAAGTTTTTCTTTTTAATGATTATTTCTTAAACAATAAAATTTGAATTATAACTAGTGGATTTTTAGTATAAAAAATAGATTTGGGGTTTGATTTCAGAATGGATTGAGATGAGTCCGGAACAGATTTGGGATGGGTCAGGCCAAACCAAAATCCAGGAATTGATAATAACATTTTTTTTCCTAAAATAATTTATATTAATAATTAGCTAATTAATAAATTATTTAACTAAAATAATTAAGGATTCTAGATGGGTTCGGGACTGGACCAGGCAAATCAAAAATCCAAATTCATTTATTTTGAAAATAATTTTCTATTTAATAATAATTAAAAAAAATTAGCAAACACATATTTAATTATTTAGAAGAATAACAAAAATTGAATTTCCAGAATTTATTAATTCAAGTTAAAATAATTAACTAAAAGTTACGGGTTTCACACTAGGAATCATAAGGCACTGCCTCATCGTCAATGTAGGATAGCTCCAATGCCGCTCCGTACTCCTGTGGAAACTCGTCTAAACCTGGAGAGATAACCAGGTCCTCAGGGGACATAACAAATTACAAGAAAACACCATGCCATAATAAACTGTGATAATATAATAAAAGAAAAAGGTATGCATGCAATCGGGTTCCTGACCATTCTACTGTGAACATGCAGTTGAGATACAATCCTTCGACGCATGAGCCCTGGCTGAAAATATGATCGGCATAGTTCCCATATAGGGCACCAGTGGCCTACGTCCATAACGCTCGGGAAGCGTCAGAGGGCACCATGTGCAAGGGGCTACGTCCATAACGCTCTGGATAACGTCAGAGGGCACCTGGAGCCTGCGTCTCCGGCGGAGCGCACAGGTAATCATGGAAGTGTAAAGAAGCCCATACGTCAGGTATTGTTCTCCCCACCCAATGCCTAGTATCATCATCTCCATGACTGATATGAACCTCTAGTAACCGCCAAGTCTTCTAACATGCAATACTATTGGCAGTTACTCCTATCCGTCGCACGCTCCATACGTATCGGTGGCCAGCCGACTACGTAGAAACGTGTCCTACATGTGACTTACATCACGTGATACAACAAGTGTCAAGGCCGTATGAGATATACCAATACCTCAACATCAGTGGATGGTCACTAGACTAAGTCAATGCAAGAGAATAAATAAAGCAAGAAGAACGACCGATATAGTCGCTTGCAAGTGTGACTTGGACGCACAGTTAAAATATCACGAAACAATGCAAAAAATAACAACTAAAAATAAGAATATAATAATCACAGAGTAGGGTGGCAAGGTATCTTGCCTGGTGGTGCAAAGTGGCAAGTCCAAGAGTAGCAAGCGTCAGCACCAAAACTCACAAATCACAGATGACTCCAAACGCTGAAACAAACATCAAAAACGGTCTCGATGAAGAAGATATACCTAGGAAATGCCTGTCCAAAAGTCAAATTCTGGAACAGGGGCAAAATCGTAATTTTGGGTCAAAACGATGTCCGTCGTTGGACCCGCTTTGCACCGAAACGTGTGCCGAAGTCTACGGTCTCTAAAGTCGTCAAACTATATGTCTACGGTTTCAGTTTGAGGAGAGGAACTCAACGGTATGTTCAGTTTTGGATTCCGAGGAGCCGTGTACAAAATTGCCCGTTTGAGTGGGTCGCGGTCCCGCCAAAATTGGGTTCCGATTCGACCTTCTCAGAATCGAACCAAACTTGGCATGCAGGACCAAAATTTCGATCCGGACCTGTTGGCGCAAGTTTTGTCTCGATTCGACGACTGTACACAAAGTTATGGACAAGTTTGCAAAACGCCGATATGGGAGTATCTCGACGGATACACGTTGATTTCGTCACACACACGCGACGAAACTGAGTTCCGTCAGTTCCCACACGTCCGCAACGTCGATATGCGCCTTTCGATGCGTATAACGCGCGACCACGTCGTCCGGTTTGTCGGGGCGACGTCGTATCGGACAAAAATTTCAGAAATTTATTATTTTGAAATCAGTTTTTCTCACAAGTTTAGCATGAAATTAATACACACACAGAAATCGAAATACTAATCTACCAGTTACGTTTCCATCGTGGTTATGTTGTCTTCAAACGTGTTCAATTAGTTTTACAAAACAGTCGAAGGATCGCCAAGAATTTGGCTTCCAAATAGGGGTTTGGGACTGCCCTGAAACTGTTCTGTTTCGACAGTTTTCCGGAAAGTTTAGGTTCGAATACCGAGCGATATATGGGGTTTCGCTCGATTCTACCAAAAAGGGTTTTGAGGGGGGTTATGTTGTCTACGCACAGCATTCGATAGATCGAATTTTCGTTGGATAGAATCAAAAATATTTAGAGTTGAAGACGGGTACCTGAGTTCTTCGAAAATAGAGTATTCTCTGTTTATCCGTCGATTCCGAGTGATCCTGACATTGTCGACGGCGAGTAGGCGGCCGACTGTGAGCGCGGGGATGTGGAGGAACGTTGACGGCTTGGGGTCGAGGAGTTTTTGGATGATGAGGGGGTTAGGATTTCGGTTTTGCGTGGGTAGGTTTATATAGCGCCGCTGCTGTTTGCTATTTCTATTAGGTTTAGTATAAGGGGGGCTCGGGTTTCCTACTGCTTTGCAGCTGCTGCTGCGTGCATTTCATTAGGGGGCGCTGAGGTGGATTAGGAGTAGGTGTCGGGTCCCACATCCCAATGTTGTTTTGGTTTTGCTAAAAATAGCAACTGTGGAGTTGCTAAGGGTCCGTTTGGATAGCTTTTCTGAAATTTTGTTCTGAAAATAGTTTTTGGAGACTGATATTATAAAATGGTTTTCTGGATATAAGTTTCTGAGTTTGCGTTTGGTTACTTTTATCTGAAAATTTTTTTTCTAAAAAAAATGTTAAAATTTTGTTTGGTAAATTTTTTTCTGAAATTATTTTTTATGTTGTGTCCTTGCCACAGTTTGTGTCCACCCCCTCCCACTCCGTGTCCTCGCTCTACAAGACGAAGGACTCAGATCCTCCGACCACGGTGAGGTCACCGCACCGACTTCGTGAAGGCCGTCAACTTCGAGCTCGTCCCCGTCGACTTCGTGAAGGCCGTCGACTTCGAGCTCGTCCCCGTCGACTTCGTGAACGCCGTCGACTTCGAGCTCATCCCCGTCGATCTCGTATCCGTCCAAGTCCCCGTCGATCTCGTCCCCGTCCAAGTCCCCGTCGATCTCGAGCTCGTCCCCGTCGAGCTCGTCCCCGTCGATCTCGAGCTCGTCCCCGTCGATCTCGTCCCCGTCGACTTCGAGCTCGTCCCCGTCGAGCTCGTCCCCGTCGAGCTCGTCCCCGTCGATCTCGTCCCCCGGCGAGCTCTTCCCCGTGCTCGTCGTCGGATCTTGAAGCCTCTGCCCTCCCCGGCTCGAGGACAACCACAACGAGCTCTTCCCCGTGCTTGACGACGACCACGACGAGGTCTTTCCCGCCCTCGCCGTCGGAGACTTCGTCGACGAGAAAGAGGCGGTCGTCGTCTCGTTGCTGGTCGAGGAGGGACACTGGTCCAGACTCCAGAGTCTTCGTCGATGGAGAGAGAAAGAGAGAGAGAGAGAGAGAGAGAGTGCATCGAGGAATGGGAAAAGGGGGGGGGGGGTGTGGGGCCCGCCAACAGTGTAAAAACAATTATTGTGAAAACAACTTTTTTCTGTTTCCTAAAAACTGTGTACTGAGTGGTGGTTTTCTAAATTTTTTTGGGAAAAGAATCTCCCAGTGTTTGCTGCCAAACACGTATTATTCCTCTCTTCACGTTATAACTCAAAAAAGTGAGTTATAACTGAGAACCAAACGCACCCTAAGTAATTTGGTAGTTTGGTTTTGGGGGTCGGGCCCACTGCTGATGGTGGGGGTCAAGGCCACCATCAGTGTTGCCTCGTTTTTTTTTTTTTTTTACAAATACAATTAATTATATATATTCAACTATAAATATATATATATATATATATATATATATATATATATATATATATATATATATATATATATATATATATATATATATATATATATATATATATATATATTAAGCATTCGATAAACTCCTAAAAATTACCAACAATTTCCTAAAAATTCTAGAATTTATTTTACACCTAATTTAATAGAAATATTAACATGCACACATATAATAATGTATATATACACACATGCTTTAATTATACTAATAACTTAATAGTAATTAAATCCATAACTAATAAAATACGTAACAAAATTAATTTAATTTATAAAAATCAATATAAATTATGGGGGTTTACAGTTTTCTCCTGTGATGATGATCATACGAGTGTTTATATGCTCCATAGACACGGTTGTCAAAACCCCAAAATCTCTGATGTTAGATGTTGGTACCAGACAAAAAAAAAAAACACGTCCTACAAGCGCTCTGATATCGTGTTTGAGACGTTGCCGCAAGCGAAAACTTAGGACAACCCACCTGGAATAACCAACCCACGTCTAACGGACACCAAACACAGATAAAAACAAGTATATGGCGGTGACTACGTCACCTGGATCCCAATCTATATGACTCAAATGAAATTATATAAGATTGACAAAAATTAATGTTGAACCATTTGACCTAATAGGTTCACCCCTCCTCCACACCCCCCACCACACTCAAGAAGAAATGACAGAGATTGCAATAAAATTACTCATCAATCCCTAGCAATTTTTCTAACCGAAGTTGACGACTCATCGATCAGATCTTTTCTTTCCTTCTGTCTTTCATGGCGAAACCCTAAAGCAAAGTGCCTGAGTAATTTCCATATATAAGGGCTGCATTTATAAAGTGTTGCTACAAGATATAACATATTGAGACCAAAAAATATACTAAGAAACTTGAGATCAAGCCTGAGGCTATCTTATTTCCGAGAAATTAAGAAAACAACAATCCCACCATTTAGTAGCAGCAAATTAACAAGCAAACAACATTAACAACACTTTGTGAATTCAAACGACTTGGGTCCACATTAATTCTGTCACACCAATGTTAGATGCCACAAGACATTAATGCAACTCCCATGATCTTCAAAATAATTAAGCTTCAAGAACCATTAGCATTTCGAGTAGCACCAGCAACGCAGATCAGTGTCGCATTTGTAACAAGATTCAGCACTGCATTTATGCTGACATTCGTAGTCAGCCCGGCAAATGTCCATTGTGGTCATACCACCATCTTCTGCATTGATTTCCTTTACGTCTGAAAGAAAAGAAAGAGACACAGAAATGAAATGCGTATGAATTCATGACAAAGGAAAAAAAAAAAAAAACTCTGGTACTCATTATATTTAACAAAATAATGTTTTAAGGACCATATACAAATATTAAAAAAAGAGATTTATTTTAACCACTTTAAAAAAAGAAGGTCATATTCTGACATTCCAAAAAATAAGAAGCTCTTCACTTTACTGATATATACGGACTTACGGAGGGTTAAATTATTTTGGACCTTTTCCGATTTTTTGACCATGTATTATCGTATATCATGTTCATGCTCAGAAACGGTCATGCAAATATATACTTGAAGAAAAAATATATAAGAAGAAAACATATCTATTCTACTATATAAAGCCAAAAGTTAGCTTCACCGCAAAATTTTTCTTCCAAAGATACCCTTACATATCTATACTAATTTAATTTATTCATTAATTTTAACAAGGACAACTCAGTAATTATGAAGACTGTCCTTTAGTCTTTCCAAATAGTCTTCCTAAGTTAATTAAAAGAATGTTAAAATACGTGCAAGGCACGTACATATATACTCGTATAGTTAAAGTCTTAAAGAGGAAAAGAGATGATCACCATTCGAGACGAGAAGTAAAAGGGCAAGGAGGAGGAGGATGGGGAGTAACTTCTTATAGCATCCCATCATCTTACAATGTATAATAAAGAACGAAAGAAAGCAGATGTGTGTGGATGCATATAGTAGGAGATTGTCATTCCTTAAATAGGTCGCCAACTCCTCAAATGTCCAGAGCAGTTCTCTCAATGTGCACTTTGCTCATGGACAAATCTACGTCCATGTCCAGATCAAAGCAATTTTCTAATTTTTCTAAGGCTATGCACTACCTACAAAAAGTGTTACAAGTATTTGTATTTGTATTTTCTTGGTCGTCCTAATTTATTGTAGTAGTGTGAAACTTTCGGCTATTCAATTTTCGGCTAATTATGTACTGTCTAAGTTTTGACAGTCTTGGATATACAGATGATTGTCAAAACTATTTCTTCGTGACTGTCAAAATTTTAATATATAGTTCTGAATATGTACAATACGGCCAAAATCTATAATGTACCTTAACAAATTTCGTAGCTACATTATCAGTGAGCTTTCATCAGTGAACTTAGGTACAATGCTCACATGTCTTAGTAGATCAAACATAAGATCGATAATTAGGGGTGTTGTTAACCGCACTCACTCCTATTTTTATTCACTTTTATCGCTTTTGTCAACTAGTATATATATATATATATATATATATATATATATATATATATATATATATATATATATATATATATATATATATATATATATATATATATATATATATATATATTCCATTTATTTGTTTCTCTTTGCCCTTATGTTCCTTAATTAAATACAATAATGCTAAGTTTACAACCAAATGTTTACAATCCTCTTACAACCTTTTCCCATTTGCTGACATGTGGGCCAGGCCACCACCTGGTCCACATGTCAGAAAATGGGTGAGTGGTTGTAAGAGGGTTGTAAACATTTGGTTGTAACTGTAGCATTACTCAATTAAATATGGGTTTTGTTAACATGTGTCCTAAGAACACATGTTAAGGATAATTAATAGTCCTTTGCTTTGAAAATTGTTATCAAAACTCAATAAACATAAAAAAAAAATTTACGTTGGAAAATGTAATCAAAATTCAATACAAGAACTTTTTGCATTGAAAAACTATCACTACCAAAATAAGTCAAATCAGCGACGTACTTAGCGACACCTGTTCAAAACGTCCCTAATATTTAGGACATTAGCGACGTTTTTTATTTACGCCGCTAAACGCCACTGTTAAGAAAATATAGCGGCGTTCAGCGACGTATAGTGACTACATTAAGCATATTAGAAAGTCACGTCGCTGAGAAGTCGCTGAACGTCGCTACAATTTTAAAATCAGCGACGTTTAGCGACTTTTGCAGGCTGTCGTCGCAATATTGTACGGATTTTGCGACGTTTAGCGACGACTTTTTCTTGACGTCGCTAAATTTCGTCAAATAGGTTTTCCCCTCTCCCAAATTTCAATATCATTTCTCCCTCTCCCAAAATTCTATTTCACTCCTGACGAGCCCTTGACCTCCAGCCCCCCTCCGCCCCTTCCCCGCCTCCGGCCGCCGCCCCCAACGAGCCCTCGACCTCCAGCCCCCCTCCGCCACCTCCGACCCTCTGCCGTCCCCCGCCCCTACCCCTGTAGAGCTGCTGTCCCGGCGGCCCCCTCCCCCCTCGACGACCCCTCCCCCTGACGACCATCTGCCCTCCCCCTGAAATAACGTGTAGACAACTCTAGAGGGGGGGGGGGGGTGAATAGAGTTTGTGTCGATAATCACCAAATAAAAATTAACTCTATATCACCTCCACAAAACAACTATCAAGATAGTAAATAAATCAGAAAGAAATACGAAAGTAAATAAAGATCAGAAGACCATACGCAAACACAACAGTTTTAACCTGGTTTTCCTCGTGGAGGACTAGTCCAGGCATGATAACTCTAGCTCAGGATTGAAATCCACTATTTGTGAAATAGTGTACAATCACGTGCCTTTACTCAGAAGAGCACGCAAACTTCTTACAGATTCACAGGTGACGAAACTTGGAATTGTCCAAGTAACTTTTCTTTCACTCTTGCACACAACTTCTAGCTGATATTGCACTGAGCACCTTGGGGTAAGAAAAGTTGTGGCTTAGGAGATATGAAAGAATAAGGCTTAGAGTAGTAGAGCATAGAAGGCTTGAATATTTGAAGGTGAGAGATAGAAAGATGATATGAAATGAGAGAAATCAGGCCTTATTTATACTACTCTGGGAAGGCAGAGTTCGGTCCGAATTCTGCCCCAAGAATTTAAATTTTTGAACGTTGGACAGCTTGTACCAAGCAGGCCCTAAAAATCAGTTTCTGGAAATCTGGGGACAGAGTTCGGCCCGAACTCTGTGTGGGGGTAGAGTTCGGCCCGAACTCTGCCTCCTAGGTGGCAAAATGGACTTTTGGCCTTTGGACTTTATTTGGCTTGGTGGATCTTGGGCTTGGTTCAGGAATTGGTCTGTTTATATAGTAGAGCTTGGAGATATATGTCTAGGGGTTGAGATGACTTAGTGCAACTCAACGTACACATTCTCCTAGACTCAATAAATTAAAGATTACAGACTTGGAACAAGTAGGAAAACCAATAGCCCTTTGATGACGCCTTTCTTCTGATATTTGAGCAGTACTGAAGACGTCTTTTTCCTTGACAGCAGTCGTCCAAAGATAAGCAGATCTGAAAATCTGAATACCTTTCGGGGGCTTCGCCCCTGAACCCCCGACGGGGGGCGCTGCCCCTTCGACCCCTGTCCGCTGACCGGGCAGTGGAACCCCCGATACGAGGTCCCAGATAGGTCGCTAGGCGGTTCGGAGAAATCTCTTTGTATGATGTCGTCTTTGGTCTATCATTAATTCTTCATTGCCTATGTCCTGGTTTGATCATGTTTGATCATGCTTACTGCATGTCTACAAATACATGTTAGGCCAGCAAAATATGTTGCAGTATGATATAAGCATGGCAATATGATATAGGACAATTAGGACAATGGTAAATTTAAGTAGCAACATGACAGTGAGTATATGAATATTAGTGATATCATTATGTTAAACTTAGTTGATTAGCCATATTCAAAAATACGATGTAATCATTGGGCCAACACCCCCGTCCCTGGCCTCCGTCGAGCTGCTGCCTCGACGACCCCCTGCTACGGCGCCCCTCTCCTCCGGCGACCCCTATCTCGGTAAACCTTCTCTCTTTCTCTCTTTCTCTCGTAGCACTAACCTAACTCGAACACGGACACTAAACATGACACACACATGCTGACCTAACTCTAACAGGGACACTAACATGATACAGTGCCTGTTTGTGGTGGACACGGACACACACTCCTTCTTCTTTTTGACTTGGACACAAAATTATATTATGTTGTGATAAATAATTTGGACTTGGTTATGTATTTGAAAATATATTGATGTTGACACACAAATTGGACAACAAGTATTTAGGACACGGTGATAGGAATGATATTCATAATTATTAAAATTAAAATTTAGGTTATGGTATAATTATAGCGTCTACTAGCACTTAGTATCATATATGGATATGTCATTAAAGTCTTAGTCTATATTCGGCAAAAATTCTAAGAAACTAGAGATTTGTTTCTTAGATGAGTTAGCCCGACCCGATCCTACTTGGCTGTGTCAAGAGTATCCTAATACCTAGAGTGTATAGAGTATCCTAGAAGTGTATGTATAATTGGTACAGTATCAAGACATATGTCAAGATACTAGGTATGTATGTAAGTGTTAGCTAGGTATTGTTGGAAAATACTAGACATAATTCATAACGCATACAATCAGAAGAAGTAAAATTAAGAAAATGAATTAAGAGTAGGGATTCGAGCCACGTTACAAACGCTGTCCTTAGAATAGAATTTCGTTCCCACAATCGTGCAGCGGGTTCCAGGCGATCTATTCCCGAGATACAACGAATCCTTCGATCCACAGCACCGTGCATCCGGTAGTGAATCCCTCAATCGATCACAGCCTTGTCCAGAGAAAGAGTTGGACGGAGGAGAGGAGAGAGGTTCTGGTTGCGATGTTTCTCTTCTACACGAACAGAGTTACGAACGGGAGAGAGAGAGAAAAGATTTTTCGTATATTCTCAAAACGGATCAACTGATTTGATTTAAAATTAAATCTCTCTGTACGTGGCTAGAATTATTCCGCGATCCACAAATTCTGTAACGGGATTACGTGGTAACAGTTCTACGGAAGACCGGGCAACTGAAACAAAAAAATAAATCAAATAAAAATAAAATGAGATAGAAAATTACCTTTATACCCTTGGTCCGGTCCGCGGCGCGCCAAGTACTAAGTGCACGACAAATAAACGCATCAAAAATGCGCATTAAATCGCGCACCCGCTCGCGGGTTGGATGAGATGTAGCCCATCCCCTACACAACCCGCTAACCTACTAAGGAGAGAAAAGCCTTATATGGAAAGGAGAACTTTTTCTCCTTTCCCATGTGGGACTAAAAGAATGGAGTGCCTTTTTGAATCACATATAAGTTGCATCCCAAGTAACAACACATAAAAACCAAGAATCCCCCACATGATTCAAAAAGGGACAAAAAGGATATAAATCGATAGAACGATAGGAAAGAGAATAAGATTTGGGCAGTTATACTGTGTATCAGAGGAAGGTGTCTTCCGGACTTGAACCTCCCCTTAGTGTTGTACATTTCATCTATACGGACCCAAAGTGACGTAAGTCTTGAACTTAGGATCTTATTTGTACAGACTCAACGTACACACGAACACATTGCAGGCATTTGATCGTATCAACAGTTGTGCACTTTTCGGTTATGTGCTTATCTCGGTTTCTTGGGAGCTCTAGAGAACAGTCCGAGTTCCCATAGAAAGCGGCCCCACTTTCACTCCCAAATAGGTGAATCTTTCGGGATATTCTGTAATTTATATACCCTGCTTTACAAGCCACAGATTCATTAAGATTTTTACAATCAACCTCATTTTTATTGCAGATCAGCACTATATAGTAGAGGAATAGTTTATTATAATTACATCCATATTGTGCTTTCCAGTCACACATCAATTTTGTTGTTACCCATTGAACCTTTTCTTGGTGCTACCAATAGAAGGTTGGGTTGCCTTTGAGGTGACTCAATCTATGGGCTTTAACCCCATTCCTCTTGTCGTCTCCAACACTTGTCTTCTCGAGAGACCTTTAGTTAGAGGATCCGCTAGATTGTTCTTTGATCTGATGAAGTCAATTACAATTACTCCACTGGACCACAATTGCTTCACCCGATTTTACCTCAGACGTATATGTCTGAATTTTCCATTATAGCTTGTCCTTTGAGCCTTTGCTATTGCAGCCTGACTGTCACAGTGTACAGGGATAGCAGGAACTGGTTTGCTCTACAGAGGAATATCTGTTACCAGATTCCTCAGCCAGTCTGCTTCCTCACTGGTGAGGTCAAGAGCTATGAACTCTGCCTCCATAGTCGATCTAGATATACAGGTCTGCCTGGTAGAGTTCCAAGCGATAGAAGCTCCTCCCAATGTGAATATATATCCACTTCTAGCTTTGGTCTCATCTGTATCTGAGATCCAGTTTGCATCAGTGTACCCTTCCAATACAGATGGATATCCTCCCTAGAATAATCCATGGGATGACGTGCCCTTCAGGTATCTCATTACCATTTCTAAGGCAGTCCAGTGTGAACTATTCTGATTGCTTGTGTACCGACTAAGTTTTCCTACTGCGTAGAAAATATCAGGTCTGGTCCGGTTAGCAATATAGTTCAAACATCCAATTTGCTGAGAATACTTCAGCTGAGCCACACTGTCTCCTTTGTTCTTCTTCAACCTGATACTTGCATCATATGGAATGCTTACAGGTTTAGAATCAAAATAGTTAAATCTTTTCAGGACCTTTTCTATATAGTGAGATTGGGAGATACCAATTCCCTCAGAAATGCGACTTAATTTAAGTCCTAAAATCACATCAGCAGGTCCTAAATCTTCCATATCAAAATTTTGAGACAAAAAACTTTTGATATCATAAATAATATCCATGTCAGTACCAAAAATAAGAATATCATCAACATATAAGCACAATATTACGCATGAACTACCAACAATTTTGCTATATACACATTTATCAGAATCGTTAGTAGCAAAACCATAAGATAGAATTACCTTATCAAATTTATCATGTCATTGCTTTGGCGCTTGTTTCAGCCCATAAAGATATTTAATCAATTTGCATACCTTGTATTCTTGTCCTGGAACAACAAACCCTTCAGCTTGTTCCATGTAAATCTCTTCATGTAAATCTCCATTCAAAAAAGTAGTTTTTACATCCATCTGATGAATAAACAGTTTATGAACAGATGCAATAGCAATTAACATTCTAATAGTGGCAATTCTAGTAACTGGAGAGTAAGTGTCAAAGAAGTCTATTCCTTCCCTTTGTTTGAACCCTTTAGCAACTAACCTTGCTTTGAACTTCTCAATAGACCCATCAGGTCTTAGCTTCTTCTTGAAGATCCATTTGCAACCAATTGGTGTGCAACCTACATGTAGCCCCCCTTCCCGTAAATTTTAAAATTATTTTTATTATTTATTTTATTGAAATGGTAATTTTTAGAATAATTGTATGAAGTTCTAGGACCAAATAAAGATGGGGTATGATATGTTCACCAAGAACTCTTAGTGGACATTTTAGTTGGTTATTATTAGCATTATTATTATTGTTATCATTATATTATTCTTATGACTACTATTATTGGCATTATTGTATTATTCTCAAAATAATATAAATAGTATTCATTTATTCTTCAAATGAATTATATATATGTTTTGGCTATGGAATATTCATTATAGGGCATTATCACATGGTTATATATAGACGCAAATACATATTTATATGAATATAGAAATATATACATAAACATCTATATATATATAGCTAATGAAATAGAAATAAGATATATATATATATATATATATATATATATATATATATATATATATATATATATATATATATATATATATATATATATATATATATATATATATATAATCAATAACATATGTGTATTGTATATATATAAATATATATAGTGGTTGTGAAACCCATAATTCTGTAATTATTAATATTAATATTTTAGTAGTGATATTCGTATTTTTAATTATTATTATTATTATTATTATTATTAAATATTTGTGAGTGCAAAAAATTTCGAAAAAAATAATAATAACAAGGATCTTTGATTTCGGACCTAGACCCGAGTCCGAGCCCAGACCCAGGCCTGAGCCTAACCCAATCTTTTTTCCATTTTCTTAATTCTGAATTTGGAATTGATTATTAATAAAAAAATAATATTTAGTCAGCTGGTCCCGTAGGACCAGCACCCCAACTCACATTTGATTCTTTCTCCTATTCCTATTTTTCCTTCCTCTCTTTGCTCCACTCCACACACGCACACTCCACTACCACTTTTATTAACTCCCCTCTCTTCCCATCTCTTCACGTTCACAGAAGACAAAGAAACTCTCACTCACCCACAGAACTCTCTTCCTCACATATTAACTCTCATACTCACAGAAGCTTCTTCCCTTTCCCAACTTCTCTTTACTCTCATCTCCACCCTCACCAATTTCACACCAGAGAACCCCTTCCTCCAAACCCTCTTCACAAATCCCCAAGCCGAGCTGCACCCGACCACCGGAGCCCCTCGCGACAGTGCGCCGCCCTTGCGCGCGCGAGCCCCGCGCCGGAGCCCCAGCTCGCGGCCACCCTCGCGACGAGCCCCGCTACCCTGTCCCTTGCGGCCGAGCCGCCCTAGCCCCTCCGGCGACCATGTCGGCCGCCCGCAGCCCCTTGCGCGGCGTTCCTCGACCGCCTCCACGAGCTCCCCGAAGCCCGGCGCCGTTGGCTGCCACCCCGTGCGGCCATCTCCGCCGACCAGCGCCGAGCTTCCCTCGCGCGCACGCCCCGCTTCTGGCCAGCGCCTTCCCGGCCGACCACACTCCGCCGAGCTTCCCTCGGCAAATACTCTTGCGTGTTCTGGCTCGCTGCCATTTGGCGAGTCTTCACTGTTGGTACTCCTGTCGTGCCCTGATTTCTGACTTCTCGGTATTCCTCGACGTCGACGTTGGTTCCAGCGCTGATTTCGGGGATTAATTCGCTGTGCTGGATCTCTATTCCTTCTATTTCATTATCTGAGAGCTCTAGCCGAGCAACCCGAGGTATAACCCCCCTGTACCGCTATTTTATTATTATTGTCGATGATGAAATGGTCCCCGGTTCCCTTTTGGTAATTCAGTTTTAGCGGCGACGTAATTTTCCGGGACTTTCGGAAAAGTCCTGTGAATTGTTTTGGATTCCCGAAATATTTCGGGAATAGATATTTGGTATGTTTTAGTTTCTGGAAATTTTCGGGAACGTTCTGTGACTTGTGGATTTGGAATCGGACTTCCAAAATTATTTCGGGTCGTCCCGATTATGCTGTGGATTGGCTGTGGATATTATATATATATAAAATGTGGGTTTTTCCCTGGTTTGGGACTTGCAGGAATTATCGGCGCCATTTTCCCAGTTTTTGGGTTGACCAAAAACAGAGGAGATGTTGCCCGATTTTTCCGTAAATCCTGAATTATTTTCAAAATGAATTTAAAATAATTTTCGGAATTTATTCGATATTTTATTTTTGGGTGACGACCATATCGGTCAATGGACCCGGCTAAGTGCAAACGATACCGGCCCCGCCCGGACGTTGCGGCAATTAGCCAGATGAGGATCGGACCATTATCTGAGATTTACTATTTATCCTTATTTTTATTATTTATTTTCTGTTTTCTATTTAATTTCTATTTCAGTTTAGGACTAACGGCAGTTTATCTTATTTCAATTTATGTAAATAAATTGTAATGGGCATAAGCCCAGCTGGCTGGTCTGTGACTGTAATAGCTTAGATTTCCTGTCAATTTCTGATTTTGCGAGTTTTTAGTATTTAACGATTAAAATGATTAAAAAGGTATTTTTTTCGTATAAAATTAGTTAATGTTTTCTCACCTAAAGTTGACGAGTTTATTAATAGTTAAAAGTCACGTTTTCTCACTAAAATAAGAAAATTAGTTTTATATTTATAATTATATAAAATTACCAAGTTTTCCTAATAATCTGGCATCGACGATGATTTTCCGAATTCAAAAGTTAAATAATCGTTTTCCCTCGTATTAAATCAACGCACTTAATAAACGTGTTTTTCTGTGTTTAGTTAGTTAAATAACTAAAATTGGACTAGGACGCAAATAGAGATTACAACTAGTATAGTTAAGTTGGTTAACCTGAAAGCTAAGTCTATCTCTCGAATGTAGGAATTCGAGGACAACTCTAAACTTTCCGTCTCGGAGTCGTCCACCTCTCCAGTCATTTTCCTGAGGCAAGTATAGTTTATGTTAGTTTACAGTTATTTACTTAATCGCTTTACTGCATGTCTAAACCACGACTCAAACACGAAACTCTCACCGAGAGTACTGTACTGTAACTACCGGGGACTGGGGAATAGCGTAATGATTATGACCACTACTGTAACAAAACCCATTCTCCCCCCTGTAAGAAACCCAAGTCGGTCATATGTCATTACCTGTTCAAATCACTATTTTATACTGTAACAAACCTATTTTAAAACTGTTTAGAACTGCATGATTCTATTTCTTATTTAACTGCTTAATTAGCATGAATTGTACTTTGCTCTCTCCTGACTGGAGATATATTTTTAGGCGATGTTGAGGATGCTGAGCTGTGTTACAATAGCTATTACGACCCTGAGTTGTACCCCGTTGTGCTGTCAGAGTCCCCGCAGGAGGACGATGGAACTGAGGCTGATAGATAGATTTTCCCTTTTCTGTATTTTGTTTATTTCAAATCTGTATTTCCTTCAGAACAATTTTATCTGTATTTAAATTTCAGTTCAATAAAGTTTATTTTCGAAGTTGAGTTGTGACAAATAGTTGTGTTGTTGTATGGTTACCTGCTACTGAACAGCTTACTGCCGCCGTCTCAACAACGGTGCAGGCTGGGCATAATCCGACTAGACCCAGAATATTGGGATCGGGTCGTGACAGTGATATATATAATAGATATATATATATATATATAGTGATAAATATGGTGAATACGTGTATATATGTATAAATATATATTATATGGGTATATACATGTATGTATGTATGTATGTATGTATGTATATATGTATGTATGTATGTAAAAAATTATATATACAAAGATATATATATTATTATACTGAATTATATATATAAGAAGAAGGAGCAGTAGCAGCCCGGCTAAGCAGCCAGGCCCAGCCAAGAGTTCGAGCCCAGCCCGAGCTGAGAAGGGATTCCCCACAACAAACAGCAGAACCGATTCCCCCCTAGCCGATAATATATATAGAAATATATAGAGAGAGAGCGATCGAAAGCAAAATAAAACCCTAGCTATATACGCGCGCCACCCTTCCTCCTTCCCTGGGCGACCTACCCGGGCCACTCGCCGCCGGCGTCGCCACCACACCGGCCGAGAGCAGCCGCCTGAACCCAGGCTCTCGCGTGGAGAGTACAGCAACCGTGGGTCGAAGGCGCAACTTCGCGAGGACGTTACTCCACCCACATGCGATCGTTTTGTGTCCCGTCTTCTCCGGTATGTTCCCAATATATAAGGCTTTAAACTCCTTCAAATAGATTGTAGGTTACATCCCTAGGTGGTTAGATAAATCGACACAAAGTCGATCAAAAATCTATCCCGAAACAGAATCGTATTTGTTTCAAACACCAATTTTGGAAGGCAAAATTTTGCCGATCCCTCGGCTGTATTAAAAATCTTTTTGAACAGGCTTGATTACAACATATACGAGATGGCAACCCTAGTTATAGATTTATTTTTCATCTATTATATTACTGTTAAATTATCTTCAAAGTTCGGGGAAAATCTGTTTTTGAAACTAGAAAATCAATAAAAACCATCCGATACGACGTGCGTCTCGCCAAACCGGACGACGTGGTCACGAACCGAAAGCATCGAAAGGTGCATAACGGCTTCGTGGTCGTATGGGCTTTGACGGAATTCAAATTGGTCCCGTGTGCGCGACGAATTTGATGCGTATCCGTCGAAATTTATCGTATCGGCCTCTTTACAAGTTTTCCAATTACTTTGTGCACGCTCATCGGATCGAGACAAAACTTACGCCAACATGACCGTATCATTTTTCTGGTCCTGTATGCCAAGTTTGGTCCAATTCTGAGACAGTTAAATCGTATGTCGTTTTGCGGGCCCCACGGTCTGACTCAACGGGCGATTTTGTGCACGGCCCGCCGAAATCCAACTTTGGACATACGGTTGGGTTCGTATCGAAAAACCAGACCTGTTGACATAAGTTTGATGACTTTAGAGACCGATAACTCTGGCACATTTTTCGGTGCAAAGCGGGTCCAACGGCGGACACCGTTTTGGCCCGAAATTACCGTTTTGCCCCTGTGCCCAGAGTTGGACTGAAGGACAGGCGATCCTAGCTAATTTGACTATTCTAAGAACATTGGTAATGTTTATTTCAGCTTTCGGGGACTGTTGTACGAGTTTTGACTATTGTGGCACACTGATTGGTTTGGATTGTCAGTTTCACCAGCAAAGGACCACAGACGAGTACAGTTTATTGTCTGCATTTCGATATTGATCTTTACTATATTTCATTGATTGTCCATTGGTTAGGTGATTTTTATATTCTATTATAAATTGTTGAGTCGAAAATCTGAAGTACCAACGACGTGTGATCTGACCTTAGACGGTGATTTATTATTACAAAGTAGACAGTGTAGACAGTGATTTATTATTGCAAAGTAGACAGTGTAGACAGTGATTTATTATTGCAATTAGATAGTGTAAATAGTGATTTATTATTTCAAAGTAGACCATGTTTCTTTATTGCATTATTTGTTGTAGACAGTGTAACTTTATACAATGTAGACAGTGTAGACCGTGTAACTTTAGACAGTGTAACTTTAGACAGTGTAGACAGTGTCGTGTAATTGTCTCGAGACCGATCACATATCAAAGGTACTTCTACGATTGGGAAGGTATTTTGTTTATTTATTTGCGTAGTAGCCCTAGAGGGGGGGGTGAATAGGGTCAACCTAACTAATCAAGCACTTAGCACAAGCTAATGGACAATTTAAAAATATAAGTGCGAGAGAAGAAGCAATAACAATACCGACACACGATATATTCTGGTATCCTCCCAAGAGGCACTCCAGTCCCGAAACTCTCTCCGGCTTTAATCCACTATTTGAGTAAATAGTTACACACGAGTTTGGATCCGAAGAACTCGCCAACTTCTTACACGAGAGCTTTAATCCGAAGGCCTCTCCGACTTCAACCGAGAGTTTGGATACAAAGACTCTCCAACTTTAACCGAGAGTTTGGATACGAAGACTCTCCAACTTCAACCGAGAGTTTGGATACGAAGACTCCCCAACTTCAACCTTTCACAATAGGTTTTGATCTCCTTATACAATAAGATGAAGATCTCACTTTTCAACTCAATAACTCTAACACAATTTGTGGATGGCAAATGAAAGCTTTGTAGAGTTGTTTGTGGATAAGCTTTGGTGGTTTAGAAATTTTTAGGCTCAAAGAATCAACCTTGAATGAAGGGGTACAAGACTATTTATAACCAAACCATTGAAAAGAGCTCAAGGCAACTTTTCAGTCCGCGAACCGGCATACCGCCGGTATGAACCGGCATACCGTCGGTATGAACCGGCTTACCGGCGGTATACCGGTCTCGAATGTAACGGCTAGAAATATAGCCATTGGGATCATTAATTGCTCGGATTTTCGACCGTTGGAATTTCAACGTTACTAAATCGGTATACCGTCGGTATGAACCGGTATGCCGATTTTGTAGACAGAAACTTTCTGTGAATAAAATCGGTATACCGTCGGTATGCCGGTTTTCATCCGAAAATGATCCTGGGCTAATTTTTACCCTAGCTTTCGATTTTGCCATCCATTAATTTCTTGTGTTTACAATAATTTCTAAGACTCATTACAGACTCCAGATATACTGTAGCAGGTGCAGGCTTCTTCAGAGTCTTGAAATGATGATGGCATGGCTTAGCTTCTTTTTTTGATAGGTGCTGGCTTTTTTCCTTGGCGACAGCTGTCCAAAGATATCCAGTTTGTGAAAACTGAATACCTTTCGGGGGCTTCGCCCCAAACCCCCGACAAGGTGCGTGGCTCCGGAGATGTCGTCGGGTGGTTCAGAGAAATCTTGTGGGATCCTTCGTCTTTGGCCCACCATGATTTCTTCATTGCATATGTCCACATTGATCTTGCTTATTACTTTTCTACATGTACATGTTAGACGAACAAAGCAATATACATAATAACAAGTATGATAAGTTAAAGCATATTAGGACTATGCAAAGTTTAAGTATCAATGCTATAGTGATAGCATAAATATTAGTGATATCAAAATGTTAAACTTAATTGAATAACCATAATCAAAACATAGTTCTGATTTTGGTAGCTCAATTAAATTTAAGATAAATATAATAAAAACTCATATCACTAATATGTAACACAATAAGAACATATCACCAAAGGTACAAGTATAAGTAAAAATATTATAGTGATAGTATGAAGATTAGTGATAATGAAATGCTAAACTTAACAGATTAACCATATTCAAAAACATGATATAATCATTGGGCCAACAATCTCCCCCTTTTTGATTATGGCAAATCGGTTAAGTTTAGTATGGACATAATATATGTATGTATCACTAATGTATAAGCAGATTTACGGATATACCACTAACAACATGTTACTTAAAAAAACTTCTACCCCTATTACAAACATTGAAGGCACATACTTAAACTTACTTCTCCTCCTTTGACATGATCAAAAATAGGCTCCCCCGTACTAAGAGATAAAAATGAAATCAATCTCAAGCATAGAAATCAGAGCATAGGAAAGTCATAGACAATCAAGATCAAGATATACTAATGAAAAATAATGGGAGAAGGGTGTAATGACAAGTTTATAAAGCTATATTACCAATATAGAACATCAAATTTTAAAAGAAGCATGTTAAAACACAATATAGTTGGTAAAATAAATAAAATTGAGAACAATCAATAGTTTACCAACTTGAAATCCAAGAAGAAAACTCCAAAATATAATGTAATATGAATTAAACTCTAGTTTTGGAAGGAAGAAAAATACCAATTGAAATAGAGGATTTCAATCAAGGATTTTAATCAAAAGTCCATGAGGATTAGATAATTGTAAATTAATTGATATTAAAAATAATGCTAATTGAGATATTGAAATATATAAACTTGATACCAATTGAAATACATAAACTTGAAACATTGATCAATGAAACCATGATAATCACAATTGTCCACAGATAAATAGTGGAACAAAATAAAGGAATGATCAATGTAAAATAGAGCAATTGATATAAAATGATCTCATTAGTTGCAAATCTATTTACTTATCCAAATTCATGCATTTGAACTCAATTACCTTATCATGCTATATGAATATCCTTTAGATAAACATGAAGGTAAAGAAGAAAAATACTTGAGAAGGAGAAATTCAGTCGACTTGAATGCTCCCCCTCAAAGTATTTCCAATGTTGATATACATGAATTTTGGGTAAGTCCTCATTAAGAAAAGCCAAATCATTTAAGCATATAAGGAAAGCCAAGTCAATGAAAGCATAGTAGTCATCAAGATAAGATATGAAAGTTAATATTAACAAGATGACTTATTTAAAAGAGAGAGATAAATAATAAAGACGCTTGCATACACTTTCATAAATCCTTCACAAATAAAAATATCATGACCACAATAATAGGATATGAAATTGAAGAAATATGGTCCATGATGAACTAGGTATACGACATATTAAAGGTTATAAATAAATTGAATCAATTGATTTGCTCTCCCTCAAAATATGCGTATATAGTTCCCAAGCACTCATAGCATAAAATATATAACAAAAAGATTTGGGGGTAAATTAACTATGGATTTCTCTCCCTTGTTCAATGCATATAAGGCTACAATATCGTCAAAAGACGAATAATGTCATCTTTAGTCAAGAATATTCCAATTAAGAACATATAATCAAAAGATGGCATACATTAGTCTATATAGAAAAATTTCATATTTAAATATGAAGATCAATATATGTTATCTTTTGAGAAAATATCATCATGAAAAAGAATAAAGTCAATTAAGAACAATCATGATGAAGGACAAATATAGCCAAAAAAAAGGGTAAAAATAAAGCACAAATATCATGTCCATGATTATCTAATTAGGAAAGAATCAACCAATTTATTACTTTACATGGACTAGGTATGTTTCACCATATATGTACCCATCAACGGGTAAAATCCAAACCTTGCTAATGGTAAATAATAAACCATAAAGGTCAAATAGCAAAGGCCCATATGTGGCAATCCATGAGTAGTCAAGGTAGAGTAATAAATTAGTTTGATAATCACATAATAAGATAATATAGGACTACTCAACTATTATGATCTTTTATCAATAAAAATAAACAAGATAAACATGATCCAACAAATCTCATAAAGAAAAATCCAAACCCATATTTATGATAAAATCTCATAACTCAATGAAAAAAATAGAAAAGAGTCATTCTTATTTAAATGATTACAAATATAATCAAGAAGAGATGTAAATGATAATACGATAAAATCATAACTCAAAAGTGAGAGAAATTTAAGAGATACATGCTAATGACTAATAAGGAAGGAGACTTTAAAGAAAGGAATCACAAACCTCCAAGAGAAACAAGATCTAATCAAAACTTTGTAAAACTAGTTTTAGAGAACAAACATATGTATCTAAAATATGATATAAATTACATATAGAAGAATCACATATCTTGTTTATGTAAACTAGCATATCATATATAGATTGAAACGAAAAACAATAGCTAGAAGAGTGAATGTGAACATATATTATATAGCTTAATAATATATCATAACTAAGCAAGCTACATAACTAATTAAGATTAATGAGGTAAGTCATTAACAAGATAAAAGTGCTTATTAAATCTTAAGTCACAAACACTAAAGATACTTGCTTAAGCATAGAGTTCGCAATTAAGGGCATATATCTTGAATGATCAAAATGATTCATAGACTCTTTACTAAGCAAGGATAAGAGCATAAGATGATAAATAAGTGAATTAATCTCTTATCAAGTATAGGCCAAAAGAGATATTCATGAAAACATAATAAAATAAATCTCTTTGCCAAGTATTGAGATTAACCCAAGATAATAAAATGATAGATCGATCTAGAGAATGCAAAATATTATAGCCATTATGAAATAAGTGTATTCTCTAGAAATAAAAAATCTCAACACAAAAGCTCAAACCATAGTAGCTAAAGTCATAAAAAATATGATGTATCAATTACATGTATTCTCATGTGCTACAAAAACTTTTTGGACAACAATAATTCAAAAAGAAGCATAAATCCAAGGAATGAGCAAAGAAATATCATTAAGATCAAGAAAGCTAAATGCTAAAGATATCAAAAATTACATTTTTCAAAAGCTTTCATAGTGCACCATAGTAAAATATAAAAATATAAACCAAAAAAATTCACTAATTAAGGAGGTGAATTTAACAAGAAAGGTAAAGCGCAAGACCATGTGATCCTTAAAAGAACTTCAATAAATAGTCATGAACAAGACACTAATAAACATTTTCTCTCAACATCCCAACTTAAAGGTATAAAACAAATAAATATCAAAAGTTAGGAATCATTTATATATGAAACTATATATATCACGAATAGGCATACATGAAGAGATAAAAAATTAATTAAGAATATGTATCCATAATGCCAGCCAAAAATTCAAGAAGATATCATCAAAAGAAGACTTTAAGGAAGAAGCTAATTGATTCAAGAAGCATAAATTTGGTCAAGGAATCAATAGCTAAAGCATGAGATAAGCACAAATTTAAAGATAACAAGTATAATTAAATACTCTTCAAGTCAATATAAAACTTTAGCTTAACTCATATGCCCACATAAAGATATTTATAAAAAAAATATATCAACACAAGAAATACATGATCTACATGTAAATGGAAATTTAATGAATAGGTCATGTATCTTTAATGAATGTTTGAAAAACTATCACAAATTCAAAACACATATATAAGCTTTATTAGACAAAGACATAATTGATTCATAAGAGGTTTAATCAAAATAAAATATGAGAATCAATAATGAATATATTATGTGAGCACAAGATTAAAGTAAAAGTATAAGTATATACTTGTCAAGTGATAAGAAGCTTGTGCTAAACACATATATTCACAAATACCGATTAAGAAAAATATGACATATTAAGTACAAACCGACAAGAAGTAACTATTTCAAAAACTATAAAGACGGAGAGTTAAAATCATATTAACTCAAATCAAAATCAAGCTCCTATAGATTAGAGTGATATGCATGATTTATAAAAGATTAAGAATAACGAGCATGCATATATAAATGTGTCACACTAATAGAGAATGAGTGATAAAATACATAATGTGAACTAATCATTTAAGCCGAGTAACTAGTCATGCTAGATAAAAGAATTAATAAGAAAATTAACTAAGCATGCTAGTATTATATCTCACATTGATTTATATAAAAGACAACTAAAGGATATCAATGTGAGCGAGTAGCAAGACATTGAGTGAAACATGCAAGATTCTATAAATAAAAATAATTTAAAGAGAATCGCTTAGCATGTTACCAAAGTGGCTCTAGTGGCCACGCTTGCGTTGGTGCAATTGCTTGGAAGATGACATTTGAGCTTTGCAACCACCAACACGCTCCTTGGTGCTATGTCCCGATATAAGAAGCTTCACTTACAATATTAGGCGAAGACTTTGGTATCCAAATAAACTTGGATCCATATTTGTTAGCTTTAGGGACCCATATACTATTTACTCTAGCATTGGTAGAAAAACTCCTACGAATAGGACAAGTTAAGCTCTTGTGTCCAATGCGAGAGCAATAGAAGCACCTAATACTAGTGTGTGCACATGTATCAGAATGAGCATGGTTATGAACATGTGATATACTAGAATGATGAATATCTCTAGAGTGAGCATGAGAAGATTTGGTTTTAAAAATATTATGTTCTAATAGCAAATTATCATGCATGTAAGTAAGAGAATCAAATTTAGCAATTAAAATATCATTCTCTTTTTCAAATAAAGCAATTCTAGAGATAAAAGCATCATTTTGTTTTTTTAAAGTGTCAATAGAAGAATCATGCAAATGATTTAGCTCATGAGTTTGCCTCTTAAGATCTTCTATTGATGATGAAAGAGATTTGATTTTCAAAATTAAAGCCTCATTCAAACTCTTTAAAGAAACACATGATGAGTTTTGAGAATCAAGTCTAGATAATAAATCATTATTTTCATTTCTCAATAACTAATTAGCTTCTTCTAAATGAACAACCTTTTCAGAAAATTCTTCATTTGTAAAATGAAGGTTATCAAGAATCTCTAAGGATTGTTTAGCCATGGCTTTCCACTTAGAGCATTTCTTGCATTTTGAAGAACCAAGATTGTCTATGCTACTAGAAATAAAACCTTCTTTATCGGAGGAGGAGGAATACGATGCCATAGAAAAATTAACAAGGATCTACTCTAAGGATGTTAAGCCTAACAATAGAGTCCTTGCTCTGATACCAATTGTAGTAGCCCTAGAGGGGGGGTGAATAGTGTCAAGCTAACTAATCAAGTACTTAGCACAAGCTAATGGACAATTTAAAAATATAAGTACGAGAGAAGAAGCAATAACAATACTGTCACGACCCGTACCCAGTGTAAGGGCACGAGAAGTAACGAACACCCAGCCTACGCCGCAGTGTCGGCGGTAGAACGCTGTCCTGAGTTACCATATCTAACACAATCTAGATGAGCCATGAATAGAGAGTAAAATAATACGTAACTCAATCACAATACTAAGATGGAATAGAAGAAGAATCTCAAGCGAGTCACAATAAAGTCTAGGTGTAAACCACCAGAAACAATCTCAAGTACAACTCATACAGTCTCAAACAGAAAATACAAATAAAGTACTAAGTCTCAGCTAGACTATGGGCAAGTCCTCAGCGACTGTGGGATCCTCCTGTGGGTCCACGTCGCCAGTGTCATCTAAGCCAATGCCATAATAAGTAGGACAATACTCCTCATCATCACCTGTAAAATTTTCAACATGCCCAGTCAGGACGGAACGAGCACATATCTCTCACAACAGTTCATATCAGGAATGGACATATAAAGCAAGCTATAGAAAACTATATATGAATCGCTGTAAAAAGAAATCAACAGGAGAGAAGATATAAGCTGAGATACAATGTGATAAATAGAGAATATAACCTTCTACGTGAATCAGAGCATGAATTGGTTATGTAAACAGCTTGGATTGCACATGGATACAGCTATGGAATGCACATGGATAACTACTGGAGATAATGATCACATAACCAACTACACTCTCCCTGCCCCCAACCAATACACAAGGATCAAAGCATGTTATGTTATTGCGCATGGATAACAACTACTGTATACATAGAGCTCATATGGTCAAGAGTGTACATGAATAACATATGAGTGCACATGGATAAAGGTGAATACATGGAGTACATGATGACCATGATAAAGTACATGAACATGACATACTCGATGTATCCGAGGGGATAACATCGCATGAAAAGATCCAGAGGGTACTGATCCGTGTGAACGTCGTGTCAGCATCAAGTATACTAGTCTATAACAAGAGTACATATCCAAAGAAGCATAAAAATATCAGAGAATGTACTCGCCTGGCAATCCGAACTGCTGATGATGAAAAGTGACTGGACTGGAGTAATAAGATCCTATTTAAAACAACCACATGTCATAATACAGTCTAAAATGTCATAAGGAAAGCCTTCAATGCAAATTCTACATGATTTGGGTCAATCTAAGTCAAGTCAACCTTGGGTCAACTTTGGTCAACCAAACTAGTCAACTAGGTCAAAGTTTGGTCAACTAGTCTACAATTCCATTTTTAGGTCACTACCAGTCCTAGAGTTGATTTTGGTATGTGTTGGTGTTATCTTAGGTTTTTCAAGCTAAAGGTGAAAATTGCTATCTTAGAGTATCAATACCAATTATCAAGATACATGTCCTACATATCAATTACCAAAGTGCATTCTAATACCAAAATCCTACCAACTATTAATACACTCAAAATCAGATTTTTATCCTAACTAATACACTATACATGTAAATCTCTATTTTAACTTCAACCCACTATTTAACTATCAACTAACAAAACTAACTAAACTAACTAAACTAAACTAACTAACAATCAACTAACTAAACTTAGCTTGGCATTAACAATCCCAACTAAAACAGTAAACTGAACTTAACATCCCTAAAATCAAACTTACACAACCCAAATATCAGCTATAGGGCATCTCCTATTCTCTTGACTTAACAATTAACTAACTTGGTATACCAAATTCCTAACATACCAGCCAACTACTTGGCCTTAACCCAATTCCTAATTGACCACCAATAAAACTGAACTCAACATTTAATTGAACTCAAATCCATCAATTATCTGTTATTGAACATTTACCTATCCTCTTGATATCCTATACATATACCTACTCGAAACCTATGGCTACCCAAACTTGAACACTGCCTTCCCCATGATGCAAACTAACTTGCATCACATAGGTGTGGTCACATAGGGTCTGTAGGTTTGGCTAATATAGGAATTATAATCGAAACTGAACAAAACCTATCAACACAAGGAAACTGAAACAGAAAAAGGAAAACTGGATACTCCCGATACTCTATGAAAACCCAAATTCAATCATAGCCGTCTCCTTGCTGCAAACTACATGTAATCTCCTATATAGGTCTAATAGGGTTGTATGTTTGGTTTATACAGAATATACATTCGAAAAATCAGAACAAAAAGGAAAAGAAAAACTGAACCAGTAAAACAATACTGAAATTCTAAGCCCGATACCCAAACAAGCCTAACATGACCTAAACTCTTCGAAAACCAACTAATGCTCGAAACCATAGGTTGGTAAAGTGTCACGTGTTTGAATATGAGGTGCAGGTGTCATTGTGTCCAAGAAGTAGGACACGAAGTGTCCTGAATACGTGTGTATCAAAACTGAGATCCAGTTCTCGTGCACGCGTGTCACGCGACCTAGGGCTCGACACAGATCGAGTTAAGACACATGGTTGCTCGTACACGTAGCCCACCTATAGGGCTACACGTCCACGTGTCTGCACTGGACTCTCGACACGTGTCCGAGTCGCACGAAGTACGTATCGGACGCCGCGATCTCACGCGAAATCGATGCCACGTCGATTTCTTCTTCGATTCTCCATGAAACCCTACCAAAATTTATGAGCACCTTGTCAGTCATGGTGCCTCCCTACTCACCAATGTTTGTGTGTTGAGTCGCCGTGTCCAGCAAGAACGGACACGGCAGCAGCAGGACACGCTCGCGATCCTCGTGCTGCGCGTGCGTGTCCAGTTTTGGACACAAAAACGTGTTGATTCTAGCAAGAACCTAGGGTTTGGGAATCCCTATATCTAGGGCTATCAAAACATGAAATTAGTTTACAATAATAACAGAATTGATTTCTAAGAGACAAATCATCGAACATGTTTAACCCTAATCCGATACGTGTCCGACACGCCTATTAAACGGACACAAAACTTAACCAAACTTCATGGGTCGGTCTAGGGTACCTAGATGCATGCTACTATGAAGAAAAATTTGGAAAAACTATAGTGTTTGGGTGTTTACCTATTGAGAGTCGAAGTATCAAGGAAACTGATTCCTCGATCAATGAGATGACCAGTTTCCACCGAGCAAACGCCTCCAACTCCTTGCTAGCAATGCTCCAGCAAATTCTCCTCCTTCTCACGATCACAACGCACTTCGTTTGAGGTGAAACGGAGGTCGGATGAAAAAGTTAGGGTTTTAGAGAGCTGGAAACTAGGGTTTTGTAAAGGGGGTGTCCATACTAATGCAATGCTTATATAGAACAGGGGGGTTTCCTATTTTGGCCGGCCAAGCTACTCCTACTAGGGTTAGGGTTGGTTCATGGTCCTCTCTTCTCTATTTAAGTTGAGTTTAAGCCCATTAACAAAAAGGCTAAAAAGGCCAATTAATTAAATAGCCTAAAAATAGTCAAATGGCCTTCTAGGTTAAACCAAAGTATAAAATAAATTCTAATTAGCTAGATGGTCATCATATGTCTTGGTTAGTCTCTAATATAGATTTTCTAAGGTTAAACCAAATGCTCAAACAAACACAAGCCAAAAATATCTAGAAAATCACAAAATGACTAAAATGACTATAATATCCTTATTTCAAAAAGTGGGTGCTACAAGTCTACCCTCCTTAAAATTATTTCGTCCTCAAAAGTAAAGACAAGCTGCATAAGTAGGAAGATAGAAAATATACCTCACTGCTGAAAAAGATAAGGGTACTGCTCGCGCATCTCGTCCTCTCTCTCCCAAGTAGACTCACCGGGGGAGTGATGCCTCCATGCTACGCGAACTAATGGTATTGTCTGATTCCTCATTACCTTCTCCCGTCGATCCAAAATCTCCACAGGCTGCTCTGGATAACGTAGAGTAGGTCCCACTTCAATCTCGGAATGGTCTAGTACATGACTAGGATCTGCCACATACCGTCTCAACTGCGATACGTGGAATACATTGTGGACTCCCGCTAAGGAAGGCGGTAATTCCAGTCTGTATGACACGTCGTCGACCCTTTCGCTGATAACGAAAGGTCCGATATAGCGTGGGCTAAGCTTCACTCCTCCACCGAAATGAATAGTGCCTCGAGTCGGTGAAATCCTCAAGAATACCATATCTCCAACCTAGTACAAGCATGGTCTTAATTAACAAAACAATCACACAATTAACAAAACACAAACAGCAAAATTCTAATTCTAAGTCTAAGCTATACCTCAAACTGTAAAGGTCTTCGGTGGCTGTTGGCCCAATGCCGCTGTCTGTCCTGCGCCACGCAAAGTTGATCCCTGATGAGCTTCACCTTTTTGGCTGCGTCAACAACCATCTCCGGTCCCAATAAAGCTCGCTCTCCAACGTCATCCCAAGACAAGGGAGTACGACATCTACGTCCGTACAAGACCTCGAATGGTAACATCTCAATACTGGCTTGGAAACTGTTATTGTATGCAAACTCCACCAAATACAAATGGTCCTCCCAAGAACCTCCAAAATCTAGGACACAAGTCCGCAGCATGTCCTCGAGAGTCTGAATAGTCCTCTCCGACTGTCCGTCCGTCTGAGGGTGGTATGCAGTACTGAATTTGAGCTGAGTACCCAAACTAGTCTGCAAACTCTGCCAGAAATGGGAAGTGAAACGACTATCCCGATCCGAGACAATGCTCACCGGAACTCCATGTATCCTGACAGTCTACCGCATATACATCTCCGCTAACTTCTCAGTAGACGTCCCCACTTTGAATGACAAAAAGTGGGCCAATTTGGTAAACCTGTCTACGATGACCCAAATTGCGTCTTTTCCTCCTGGTGTACGCGGCAATCTCGAAACAAAATCCATCGTGATGTGCTCCCACTTCCACTCTGGAATGGACAATGGCTGCAAAAGTCCTCCTGGCCTCTGTCTCTCCGCCTTAACCTACTGGCAGACTAGGCACCTGGCTACGAAGCGTGCTACCTCTCGCTTTATTCCATACCACCATACGTGCTCCTTCAAGTCTCTGTACATCTTATTGGCACCTGGATGCATAGTGTACTGAGAGCGATGGGCCTCCTGCATAACCTGCTCCCGAAGCTCTCCGCTAGGCACACACAGTCTGGAATCGTGCCTCAATGTGCCGTCCTCCGCAATAATGAACTCCACATCTGCCAATCCTGCTCGAACCTGCTCTCGGATACACCGCAGGGTAACATCGTCGAACAGAGCTGACTTGATCCTCTCCATCAAGTCTGACTGAATCTGCAGGCCCCATATCTGCATCTGAACTCCTGGCATGATCACCTCGATCCTCAAACTCTCCAAATCTGCTAATAGATGACGATCCATCGGCAAGCACATAGCTACCGGATACCTACTCAAGGCATCGGCAACTGCATTGGCCTTCCCTGGATGGTACTGCAATGAAATATCGAAGTCCTTCATCAACTCCAACCATCTGCGCTACCTCATGTTGAGCTCTTTCTGTGTAAACACATACTTCAAGCTCTTGTGGTCTGTGAAGATCTCCACACGCTCTCCGTATGGATAGTTCTTCCACAGCTTCAGAGCAAAGATAACCGCCGCTAACTCCAAGTCATGGGTAGGGTAGTTCTTCTCATGCGGACGTAACTGTCTGGATGCATAGGCAATCACCTTTCCATGCTGCTGCAAAACACAACCCAAACCCTTTCCCGAGGCGTCACTGTAGATAGTGAACCCGTCTGATCCTGATGGCAACGTCAAAATCGGGGCTGTCGTTAGTCGCTTCTTCAGCTCATCAAAAGCAACCTGACACTCCTCTGACCAGACAAACTTTGTGTCCTTCCGGGTCAGCCTAGTTAATGGCTCTGCAACCCGGGAGAAATCTTGAACAAACCTCCTGTAGTATCCTGCCAATCCTAGAAAGCTCCTGATCTCTGCAACTGAACTCGGTACTGTCCATGCCTCAACTGCTTTGATCTTCTTCGGGTCGACTGAGATCCCATCTCCGGTCACCACATAACTTATGAAATCAACTCGATCCAAGAAGAACTCACACTTCGAGAGCTTGCCGTACAGCTGCTCCTTCCTGAGAGTCTCCAGTACCACTCTCAAATGCTCCTCATGCTCCTCTGGGGTCTTTGAATATACTAGAATGTCATCGATGAACACCACCACGAACTTGTCCAAGTACTAGTGGAACACTTTGTTCATCAAGTTCATGAACACCGTCGGGGCGTTAGTTAACCCAAATGGCATCACCATGAACTCAAACTGGCCGTACCGAGTCCTGAAAGCTGTCTTCGGAATATCCTCCTTCTTCACCTTCACATGATGATATCCTGACCTCAGATCAATCTTGGAAAATACCTTCGCTCCGTTCAGCTGGTCGAACAGGTCATCGATCCTCGGCAGCGGGTACTTGTTCTTGATCGTGAGACTGTTGAGTGCCCTGTAGTCGATACACATCCGTACCGACCCATCCTTCTTCGGTACAAAGAGTACTGGCGCACCCCATAGTAAAGAACTCGATCGGATGAAGCCTTTGTCCTGCAACTCATCCACTTGCTTCTTCAGCTCCACAAGCTCACTATTGTTCACTCTATAGACATGCTGAGATATCGGCTCTGCGCCGGGTATCAAGTCTATAGAGAACTCCACATCCCTGTCCGGAGGCAACCCTGGCAACTCCTCCGGAAACACATCTATAAACTCAGCTATCAGTGGATGTGGCACACTCTGCTCCTCTACTGAAGCTCCGCAGAAAACTCTGCTGCTCTGCTCTGGCTCTCGCCTGGTGAACTCGAACTCTGGCTCTCCTGGTATGCTGAAAAGAACTCTACTCCCACGGCAATCTATACTGGCATGGTGCCTGCTCAACCAATCCATACCGAGTACAATATCGTAGTTCGGTAGTGGCATCACGAGCAGACTCACATCCAGTTCTCAGCCTCCCAAAACTACTCTCCGATTCTTACAAATATCACTGACGAGGATAATACCACCCCCAGTCGTGATCTTGTAAGTCCTAGGCAATGATTCAGAAGAAAGATGGTGTCTAATGGCAAAAGATACAGATACGAAGCTATGGGAAGCACCTGAATCAAATAATGTGAATGTGGGAAAAGAGTCGATAAAAACAGAACCTGCTATCAGATCGCCTACTACCTCGCTATCCTCTGATGCTATGGCGAAAGCTCGCCCCTGCTGGCCTCCTCTGGCCTGCTGCTGATGCTGAACAAACTTTTGCTGCTGAGTAGGTAAGGGTCCTCTCTGCTGCTCCACTGGTGCCTTGGTCCCTGCTCCCTGTCCTTTACGCCCGAAAGCCTCAGGACAGTCCCTCAACTGATGCTCTGATGAACCATAAAGTAGGTACTTGCCGAGCCTCTTCCTGTACTCACTCCACTTGTGCCCTGGCTTCTTACAGAAGTCACAAATGGCAGCCTGCTGCTGTCTCGGTGCCTGCTGACCCTGTCTCTGCTGTGCCTGCTGGAATGGCCTCTGCTGCTGGAAAGACTTCTGCTGATGCTGCTGCTGAAAATGGGGCTTCTTGGCTGGTCCTCCACTGCCACTTGCTGCATAAAAATCATGACTTCTCTTCTGCTTCAGCTCCAGATCATCTTCTGCTGCCATGGCTCCCATCAAAATCTCCTCAAATGTAGCATTCCTGTTGCTCTTGGTTAAGGACTTGACTTCCTTAACCAAACCCTTCCTGAATCTCCTAGCCTTCGCTGTCTCACTAAGGCCCTCCCTAAATCTGCCCATACGGCAGAACTCTCCGGTGTACTCCTCTACAGTCTGGTTCTCCTGAACCAGGTTCTCAAACTGCGTCTCCAATGCGCCAAGTGCTGTATCGGGGAAGAACTTCTCCTTGAAAAGCCTCTTAAAATCCTCCCAAGGTTGCCCCCTAGTACCAACCCTGGGGTCGGTCTGGTACCAAGTACGGGCAAGGTCCTGCATCATATTGCTTGCTGCTTCCACCTGGAGTCTAGTCAGTATCTCTGTGAGTCAGAAAATCTCCTCTATGTGCTCGATCCAGTCGTCTGCGTAAAGGATACCCTCTGTACCCTTGAAGTCCCGCGGCCTCATCTTCTGGAACTCCTGAATACCTGGAGTCCTCGGCTGGTATGGCTGAATCTGCCCTCCTTGGGGTGGGGCAGTTGCCCTCTCTACTGCAACCATCGCTAACTGGTGGGCATTATCAATACCCCGCCTCATGTCATCTGACTGACGTCGCTGCATCTCCATCATCTGCTGAATGAGAGCGAAATACTGCATCGCATCAATTTTCCCTGGGGTGGTAGTGGTAGCATCCCCTGTACTCCTAGGGTGGTCCTCAGAACTGGTGGAGGAGCACCCCCAAGAGTAGATGGGTCCACCTGAGCTGAAAAAAGAGGCACTGTGGTCCCTGGAGCCGGCTGGATCGGACGAGAAGTAGCCGACCTCTCAGTGGTATTCCTGGAGCCAGAGCGCTGCGATCGTGTCTCCACCATCCTGAAGACAGATCAAACAAGGAATCAAATACTGAAAAAGAAGCGAAATCATCAAAGAGGACAGTTGTTTTCAAAAGGAGACAATTAACAGCAAGAATTGATAAGAGTTTTTTTTAATGTGATTGAGTACCTTACTTCTTCCTATATCCTACTGCAGGTTGTAATGATATTCTAGTTCGAGTACCACTACGAATCACACTAGTTGTGATTGGGGACCTGCATGGGCCACCACTAAAAACGTGTCACGACCCGCACCCAATATAAGGGCACGAGAAGTAACGAACGCCCAGCCTACTCCGCAGTGTCGGCGGTAGAACGTTGTCCTGAGTTACCATATCTAACACAATCTAGTTGAGCCATGAATAGAGAGTAAAATAAAACGTAACTCAATCACAATACTAAGATGGAATAGAAGAAGAATCTCAAGCGAGTCACAATAAAGTCTTGGTGTAAACCACCAGAAACACTCTCAAGTACAACTCATACAGTCTCAAACAGAAAATACAAATAAAGTACTAAGTCTCAGCTAGACTATGGGCAAGTCCTCAGCGACTGTGGGATCCTCCTGTGGGTCCACGTCGCCAGTATCATCTAAGCCAATGCCATAATAAGTAGGACAATACTCCTCATCATCACCTGTAAAATTTTCAACATGTCCAGTCAGGACGGAACGAGCACATATCTCTCACAACAGTTCATATCAGGAATGAACATATAAAGCAAGCTATAAAAAACTATACATGAATCGCTGTAAAGAGAAATCAACATGAGAGAAGATATAAGCTGAGATACAATGTGATAAATAGAGAATATAACCTTCTACGTGAATCAGAGCATGAATTGGTTATGTAAACAGCTTGGGTTGTACATGAATACAGCTATGGAATGCACATGGATAACTACTGGGGATAATGATCACATAACCAACTACACTCTTCCTGTCCCCAACCAATACACAAGGATCAAAGCATGTTATGTTATTGCGCATGGATAACAACTACTGTATACATGGAGCTCATATGGTCATGAGTGTACATGAATAACATATGAGTGCACATGGATAAAGGTGAATACATGGAGTACATGATGACCATGATAAAGTACATGAACATGACATACTCGATGTATCCGAGGGGATAACATCACATGAAAAGATCCAGAGGGTACTGATCCGTGTGAACGTCGTGTCAGCATCAAGTATACTAGTCTATAACAAGAGTACATATCCAAAGAAGCATGAAAAGATCAGAGAATGTACTCGCCTGGCAATCCAAACTGCTGATGATGAAAAGTGACTGGACTGGAGTAATAAGATCCTATTTAAAACAACCACATGTCATAATACAGTCTAAAATATCATAAGGAAAGCCTTCAATACAAATTCTACATGATTTGGGTCAATCTAAGTCAAAGTCAACCTTGGGTCAACTTTGGTCAACCAAACTAGGTCAAAGTTTGGTCAACTAGTCTACAATTCCATTTTTAGGTCACTACCAGTCCTAGAGTTGATTTTGGTATGTGTTGGTGTTATCTTAGGTTTTTCAAGCTAAAGGTGAAAATTGCTATCTTAGAGTATCAATACCAATTATCAAGATACATGTCCTACATATCAATTACCAAAGTGAATTCTAATACCAAAATCCTACCAACTATTAATACACTCAAAATCAGATTTCTATCCTAACTAATACACTATACATGTAAATCTCTATTTTAACTTCAACCCACTATTTAACTATCAACTAACAAAACTAACTAAACTAACTAAACTAAACTAACTAACAATCAACTAACTAAACTTAGCTTGGCATTAACAATACCAACTAAAATAGTAAACTGAACTTAACATCCCTAAACTCAAACTTACACAACCCAAATATCAGCTATAGGGCATCTCCTATTCTCTTGACTTAACAATTAACTAACTTGGTATACCAAATTCCTAACTTAACAGCCAACTACTTGGCCTTAACCCAATTCCTAATTGACCACCAATAAAACTGAACTCAGCATTTAATTGAACTCAAATCCATCAATTATCTATTATTGAACATTTACCTATCCTCTTGATATCCTATACATATACCTACTCGAAACCTATGGCTACCCAAACTTGAACACTGTCTTCCCCATGATGCAAACTAACTTGCATCACATAGGTGTGGTCACATAGGGTCTGTAGGTTTGGCTAATATAGGAATTATAATCGAAACTGAACAAAACCTATCAACACAAGAAAACTGAAACAGAAAAAGGAAAACTGGATAATCCCGATACTCTATGAAAACCCAAATTCAATCACAGCCTTCTCCTTGCTGCAAACTACATATAATCTCTTATATAGGTCTAATAGGGTTTGTATGTTTGGTTTATACAGAATATACATTCGAAAACTTAGAACAAAAAGGAAAAGAAAAACTGAACCAGTAAAACAATACTAAAATTCTAAGCCCGATACCCAAACAAGCCTAACATGACCTAAACTCTTCGAAAACCAACTAATGCTCGAAACCATAGGTTGGTAAAGTGTCACGTATTTGAATATGAGGTGCAGGTGTCATTGTGTCCAAGAAATAGGACACAAAGTGTCCTGAATACGTGTGTATCAAAACTGAGATCCAGTTCTCGTGCACGCGTGTCACGCGACCTAGGGCTCGACACAGATCGAGTTAGGACACGTGGTTGCTCGTACATGTAGCTCACCTATAGGGATATACCTCCACGTGTCTGCACTGGACTCTCGACACGTGTCCGAGTCGCACGAAGTACGTATCTGACGTCGCGATCTCACGCGAGCGCGATAGGCTAAAATCGATGCCACGTCGATTTCTCCTTCGATTCTCCACGAAACCCCACCAAAATTTACGAGCACCCTGTCAGTCATGGTGCCTCCCTACTCACCAATTTTTGTGTGTCGAGTCGCCGTGTCCAGCGAGAACGGATACGGCAGCAGCAGGACACGCGCGTGGTCCTCTTGCTGCGCGTGCGTATCCAGTTTTGGACACGAAAATGTGTCGATTCTTGCAAAAAGCTAGGGTTTGGGAATCCCTACATCTAGGGCTATCAAAACAAGAAATTAGTTTACAATAATAACAGAATTGATTTCTATGAGACAAATCATCGTACATGTTTAACCCTAATCCGATACGTGTCCGACACGCCTATCAAACGAACACGAAACTTAACCAAACTTCATGGGTGGGTCTAGGGTACCTAGATGCATGCTACTATGAAGAAAAATTAGGAGAAACTATAGTGTTTGGGTGTTTACCTATTGAGAGTCGAAGTATCAAGAAAACTGATTCCTCGATCAATAAGACGACCTGTTTCCACCGAGCAAACGCCTCCAACTCCTTGCTAGCAATGCTCCAGCAAATTCTCCTCCTTCCTACGATCAAAACTCACTTCGTTTGAGGTGAAACGGAGATCAGATGAAAAAGTTAGGGTTTTGGAGAGCTGAAAACTAGGGTTTTGTAAAGGGGGTGTCCATACTAATGCAATGCTTCTATAGAACAGGGGGGTTTCCTATTTTGGCTGGCCAGGCTACTCCTACTAGGGTTAGGGTTGGTTCATGGGCCCCTCTTCTCTATTTAAGTTGATTTTAAGCCCATTAACAAAAAGGCTAAAAAGGCCAATTAATTAAATAGCCTAAAAATAGTCAAATGGCCTTCTAGGTTAAACCAAAGTATAAAATAAATTCTAATTAGCTAGATGGTCATCATATGTCTTGGTTAGTCTCTAATATGGATTTTCTAAGGTTAAACCAAATGCTCAAACAAACACAAGTCAAAAATATCTAGAAAATCACAAAATGACTAAAATGACTATAATACCCTTATTTCAAAAAGTGGGTGCTACAAATACCAACAAGCGATATATCCTGGTATCCTTCCAAGAGGCACTCCAGTCCCGGAACTCTCTTCGACTTTAATCCACTATTTGAGTAAATAGTTACACACGTGTTTGGATCCGAAGAACTCGCCAACTTCTTACATGAGAGCTTTAATCTGAAGGCCTCTCCGACTTCAACCGAGAGTTTAAATACGAAGACTCTCCAACTTCAACCGAGATTTTGGGTACGAAGACTCTCCAACTTCAACCGAGAGTTTGGATACGAAGACTCCCCAACTTCAACCTTTCACAATAGGTTTTGATCTCCTTATACAATAAGATGAAGATCTTACTTTTCAACTCAATAACTCTAACACAATTTGTGGATGGAAAATAAAAGCTTTATAGAGTTGTTTGTGGATAGGCTTTGGTGGTTTAGAAATTTTTAGGCTCAAAGCATCAACCTTGAATGAAGGGGTACAAGGCTATTTATAACCAAAGCATTGAAAGGAGCTCAAGGCAACTTTTCAGTCCGTGAACCGACATACCGCCGGTATGAACCGGCATACCGGCGGTAAACCGGTCTGGAATGTAACGGCTAGAAATATAGCCGTTGGAATCATTAATTGCTCGAATTTTCGACCGTTGGAATTTCAACGTTACTAAATCGGTAACCGTCGGTATGAACCGGTATGCCGTCGGTATGCCGATTTTGTAGACAGAAACTTTCTGTGAACAAAATCGTTATACCGTCGGTATGGACTGGTATACCGTCAGTATGCCAGTTTTCATCCAAAAATGATCCTGGGCTAATTTCTACCATAGCTTTCGATTTTGCCATCCATTTCTTGTGTTTACAATAATTCCTAAGACTCATTACAGACTCCAGATATACTGTAGCAGGTGCAGGCTTCTTCAGAGTCTTGAAATGATGATGGCATGGCTTGGCTTCTTTCTTTGATAGGTGCTGGCTTTTCCCTTGGCGACAGTTGTCCAAAGATATCTAGTTTGTGAAAACTGAATACTTTTCGAGGGCTTCGCCCCCGAACCCCCGACGAGGTGTGTGGCTCCGGAGATGTCGTCGGGTGGTTCAGAGAAATCTTGTGGGATCCTTCGTCTTTGGCCCACCATGATTTCTTCATTGCATATGTCCACATTGATCTTGCTTATTGCTTTTCTGCATGTACATGTTAGACGAACAAAGCAATATACATAATAACAAGTATGATAAGTTAAAGCATATTAGGACTATGCAAAGTTTAAGTATCAATGCTATAGTGATAGCATAAATATTAGTGATATCAAAATGTTAAACTTAATTGAATAACCATAATCAAAACATAGTTCTGATTTTGGTAGCTCAATTAATTTTAAGATAAATATAATAAAAACTCATATCACTAATATGTAACACAATAAGAACATATCACCAAAGGTACAAGTATAAGTAGAAATGTTATAGTGATAGTATGAAGATTAGTGATAATAAAATGCTAAACTTAACAGATTAACCATATTCAAAAATATGATATAATCATTGGGCCAACAATTTGCTACTAATTTTCTGTCTTTTCTGTTTATTTTCAAAACTCATGATTGATGTCTAACCTCTGTTGTATAGTCATTTTTTTTATTTGAAATTGCATTCAGTGAATTGTGCTCGTTCCATTCCTGACTGGAAACTAACATTTTTCAGGTTAGCCATGGATTCACTTAGCTTGGGGAGTGACGGAAATACTTGCAGACAAAAGCCTAGAGACTAGCTAGATAGTTGAGTTGTAGTCATTCATTTATTTGTACAAGTTTATATTTTTCTACAAATGTAAAACTTATGATCATTGTAAGTTAAATTAATTATGTGAATGAGCATTATTTGTGATTTTGATCTTCATGGCCGTGATAGCATTCTACCGCCAATACTGCGACGTAGGCTCGCTTGGACACGTCTCATATCCGTTTAAAAAAAAGGGTACGGGTCGTGACACTACATGAAGGTTAACTAAATCCCAGGTTCTATTTGACATAATAGAATCTATTTCACTGTTAATGGCTTCTTTCCAAAATAGTGAGTCTACAGAAGACATAGCCCCTTGATAAGATATAGGGTCCTCTTTAACAAGGTAGATGAAAAACCCTTCTCAGGTTTGGTTCTCTTCTAGTTCTTTTACTCCTCCTAGGTTCTACTAGGGTTTCTACTTGAGAATTAGAAGTTGCAATAGGAACTTGTGCAGATATAGAAGATCTAGGAGTTCTATTTTTCAAAGGAAAGACATTTTCAACAAATGTAGCATCCCTAGATTCCATAACAGTGTTTGCATCAATACCATTAACCTCATTCTTAATAACAAGAAATATATAAGCAATACTGTTTTGAGCATAACCCAAAAATACACAGTCTACGGTCTTGGGTCCCAATTTCCTTTTCTTAGTAGGAGGGATAGAGACTTTTGTAAGACACCCCCACACTTTGAAATATTTCAAAGATCGTTTTCTGCCCTTCCATAATTCATAAGGAATTTTATCAGTCTTTTTAAAAGGAACTTTATTCAGAATATGGCATGCAGAAACTAAGGCTTTTTCCCACAAATTATCAGATAAACCAGAGCTACCTAACATAGCATTAATCATATCTACTAAAGTCCTATTTTTCTTTTCTGCTACCCCATTCTGTTGAGGAGCATAAGGGGCAGTTACTTCATGTATTATTCCATGCAATTCACAAAAGGAGTCAAAATCAGCAGAGGTGTATTCACCTCCACGATCAGACCTAAGAATTTTTATTTTCTTTTCAAGCTGATTTTCAACTTCAGCTTTAAAAGAAACAAACTTACTAAGAGCCTCATCTTTTGTTCTAAGCAAGTAAACATATCAGTATTTAGAATAATCATCTATAAAAGTTATGAAGTAATGCTTACCACTACGAGTGAGGACACCGTTTAATTCACAGATGTCGCTGTGAATAAGCTCCAAAAGCTGAGAATTCCTTTCAATTGAATGAAAGGATTTTCTAGGCTGTTTGGCTTGAGTACAAATCTTATATTTATCATTCCTGCTCATATCAATCTTGGAAATTAATTACAAAACAACCATTCTCTTTACAGAATTAAAATTCAGATGCCCCAAGCGACCATGCCAAATATTATAACTATCAATATTGGAAGATAATGCATTTGCAGCGGAAACATTATTATAAGCAATGTTATTTAAACTAGAAGTAAAAGTGTTATAAGAAATATCAACAGAAAGTTTAAATAGACCCGCATAAACATAGCCTTTCCCATTAAAATTCCCGTTTAGGGAGATTACAACTCGATCAGACTCAAAAACTAGTTTGTAGCCATGTTTATTTAACAAATATCAAGAAATCATATTTTTATTCACGTCCGGTACGTGATGCACATTATGCAAAGGGAGGATCTTGCGAAGACAACTTGAGATTCACTCTTCCCTTTCCAAGCACTCTGGCAGCACTCGAGTTTCCTATAGCTACTGATTCGCCTTCCTCAACCTGTCGGTAGGAGGAAAATGAATCAATATTAGGACATAAATGGACATTTGCCCCTATATCAACTCACCAATCAGTAGGCTGATACGAGGTTTCAAAACCAGAACATACAGCTACAAACCTCCGATCATCGGTACCGATAGATTCGGTCCCGACTATGACTACGTGGGCCTGAGGAACAATAGGAGCGTCAGCAGCAGGAGTTTGACGATCAGGATTCTGGAATCCCTAACCCTTCTTCCTGTGGCGACATTGCCTAGCAAAGTGGCCAGGCTTGCCGCAGTTGTAGCATTTCCGCTTTGGCCTGTTGTCTTTCCCAATAACAGGTTTTGGTTTCAGGAATTGTTTCTTTGCATGATTTCTGTTATGGGGGTTATTCCTCTGTTGAAAAGGTTGGCCCTTAGGCTTTCCCGTGGACTCAGTGATATGTAACTTTGCCTCGAATTCACTACTCAAAGGTTCCTTGTCCCTAGTTCTACTCTCTTCCTCAATACGAAAAGAGACAAACAGTTCATCTAAGGACATGGGTTCCTTATTGTGTTTCAGTTTTAAGCCGAAGGCTTTTCAGGACGGAGGCAATTTATTTATAAAGACAGGAATAAGAAATTTATCGGCTAGTGGCATGTCTTTCTGAGACATATCGTGAATAATGGTTTGCAGGGTGTTAGTCTGTTCAACAACAGACTTCTCATCAACCATCTTAAACTTTCGGAACCTGTCTACAATGTAAACCTCAGAACCTGCTCCTTTATTGGAGTATTTCTAATCGAGGGCTTCCTAAAGCTCTCTAGAAGTGGTAGTTGTGCAGTAGATATCATACAGCATGTCAGACAGACAACTCAGTATTTTTCTGTGACAAATAAAGTATGTCTCATTGTATGATTCTAATTCAAAAGTCCTAGCAGGTTCGTGTAAATTAGGCAGCGTTTTAGGTTCTTTGAGAACCTTAGATAATTTTAGGCAGGTTAACCAGTAGGTCATCCTGCGCTGCCGCCGCTTGAAATTCTGACCATCAAACTTCTCCGGTGTGGAGGAGTTGTGAATGTTGGTCGAGAATTCCTCTACTGTGGGATTCATCATGCTTAGGAATTAATTAAACAAACAGAAGATAAACAAAACCTAGAAAATTCTATTCTAAGATTGTTGGAAAATACTAGGCAGAATTCCTAACACATGCAATCAGAAGAAGTAAAATTAAGAACATGAATTAAGAGTAGGATTCGAGGAACGTTACAAATGCTGTCATTAGAATAGAATTTTGCCCCCACAATCGTGCAACGGGTTCCAGGCGATCTATCCCCGAGATACAACAAATCCTTCGATCCACAGCACCGTGCACCCGATAGTGAATCCCTCGATCGATCACAGCCTTGCCTAGAGAAAGAGTTGGACGAAGGAGAGGAGAGAGGTTCTGGTTGATATTTCTCTTTTGCACGAACAGAGTTCCGAACGAGAGAGAGAGAGAGAGAGAGAGAGAGAGAGAGAAAAGATTTTTCGTATATTCTCAAAACGGATCAACTGATTTGATTTAAAATCAAATCTCGCTGTACGTGGCCAGAATTATCTCCGCGATCCATAAATCCCGTAACGGAATTACGTGGTAACAGTTCTACGGAAGACCAGGCAACCGAAACAAAAATAATAAATCAAATAAAAATAAAATGAGATAGAAAAGTACCTTTATACCCTTGGTCCGGTCCGCGGCACGCAAAGTGCTAAGTACGCGACAAATAAACGCGTCAAAAATGCGCATTAAATCGCGCACCCGCTCGTGGTTTGGATGAGATGTAGCCCATCCCCTACACAACCCACTAACCCACTAAGGAGGGAAAAGCCTTATATGGAAAGGAGAAATTTTTCTCCTTTTCCATGTGGGACTAAAAGAATGGAGTGCCTTTTTGAATCACATATAAGTTGCTTCCCAAGCAACAACACATAAAAATCAACAATTGCCAAGTATTTCATGGTAAGTGCTAGCTTGGACACTCCGAGGTCAAGTTTTCCTTGTGGGCTCACAAGGAACACATGACGACAGAGATATCATTATCTTTTATGTTAAGTGTCAGTGTTAGCCAGAAATCAAGAGTGTATAGAGTATCCTAGAAGTAAAAAGATTTCAATTTTTAGTGGGATGAGCCAGAATCCTTTGACGGAGAATCATGGGTCGCCCCACCACCAATCCTTTGACGGAGAAGCCTCCGTCAAAGGATTTTGGCTCGCCCCACCACCAATCAATTTTTTTTACTTCTGATTCTGATATCGATACTATGAACCAATGTTGAATGTTGATATCAGACGAAAAAGAACACGCCCTTACACCAGATGTTGAGAATCGAACACGTCCTACGAGCGCTATGATACCATTTTTGAGACGTTGTCGCAGCAAAAACTTAGGCCAACCACCTGGAATAACCAATACACGTCTAACGGACATCAAACACAGATAAATACAAGTATTTGGCGGTGATTACGTCACCTGGATCCTAATCTATAAGACTCAGATGAAATTATAAGATTGACAAAAACCAATGTTGTACCCTTTGTCCTAATATGTACCCCCCCTGTCATGCTCCGCTCCCGTAGGAGCGATCGTCCTTGCTAAGGTGTGATGCCGCATGAGCCTAGATTGCGCTCGTGCAAGGCAGGTTCCATAACGGCCGATTTGCAGCGGCGGCGACGGGGTCGTCGCACAGAAGTCCCAAGCAGATACATTGAATATGCAGCAGAAATTGAAACAAGAACACATGAACACAAGTCATTCAAAAGAAACTCTTTTATTGATATTGAATACAAGATTACATTTGTGGGCGCAAGGCCAAATTACAAGTCTCTCGTGCTCACTTTTCTCTCATTTACAAGTCACTCTGCTCTCTCTCATCTCTCGAAACAATATTTGATGTCAGCGGAAGCTTCGGAAGGCGATGTCTATACATTATGTCCTGTATATGTCTTCAATCCACGCGGCCGCACGCTTCGAGTCGCCAAGGAACTCCGTGCCTCGACGCATCCAAGCGAGCTCCGCACCACGAGCTTCTACCTGTGCCTGCACATGAACACTGTATGGGTGTCAGTACTCAACTGTACTGGTGGAGTGAGCTTCTCGCCCACCCATACATAATCGACACGTTCATTTACTTTGTGCAGCTTAAGTCCCTTTCGATTGTCTTTCTAGTCTTGTCTTAGGATCAGTTTTAAGACCACGATGCCTAACCAACTCGACGTGCAACGACATGGTCGTGCAACAATACCAACGTGTATTTCGATCGAGGCAGTGCCTCATCGTACATGTAGCGACCAAACTTGAACTCGGGACGGCAGGGTCGTGCCATACTCTATTCGGGACCTTAACGTATTCAAGACTGTGCTTTGCCGAGGAGCAAATTATGTGGACTCGGCCGTGCCATGACTTTCACTTAAACTCAAGTTCACTAGGTCAATTCTCGTGCTAGCAACGTCAAGGGAGAACGACTCATGCAGGTCGTACCTCTAGACTTTGCTTAGACTTGTCCGTACTTCAAGATTGAGGCCGCGCCTCGCAACATATCCAGACTTATCATGTTACCGCCTTACGGCATTTCCTGTTCGACTCATTTGCTAACTTAGACAAGACTTATGAAACATAGTGTTGATTCCATGAATATCTCGATGCCATCTATCGTGCCAAGCACGGTGCCTATGCTGCAGCCCAGTCTTAGGCCCAGACTTGTGTTACCGACTAGACCTGCATTCAAGCTCTAGACCCAAATCCAAAGGCATACACGCGGTGTGCCGCTATTGCCGACACATCTACATGAGTGGTCACTAGCAATTTCAAGCTATCTTGGATATGGCTCGTAGGATATTGACCTGTACCTACACGGGTAGCTAGCCCGGTGGGGTCGAACTCTCCCATGCGGTCATCCAGCATCCTACTTTGAGCCACACTCGCTTCCCCCGGGCCGAATGATCCCGACGCCCCGGTGATCACTCGAGAAGACTACACCTTGTCGACAAGTTGTCCAATGACCATGCATACTCGATCTATCCAGTCTATCCAGTCCTTTCTTAACATGACCATGCATTCCTTCTTTCTATCGAGACTTAACGAGACTCCCAAGCCGCGGGACCGATCTCGTGTGCGAAATATATCAAGACATAGCGAGACTCCCAAGCCAGGGGACCGATCTCGTGTGCGGGACATATCAAGACTTAGCGAGACTCCCAAGCCAGGGGACCAATCTCGTGTACGGGACATATCATGACTTAGCGAGACTCCCAAGTAGCGGGATCGATCTCGACGACAACCAGTCGTGTGGACTTCCTTTGTTCGTGGCAAGCTTTTAATTACTAAACTGATCGTAACTCGTGTCTTAGACAGACCTGGTTCTCTAGGCGACACTAACGCTCAAGTCATATACTTTGTGCAATGAGCCTTGTTCTCAAGGGGCTACGCGACTTGAGAACCGCAGCTAGAGCGGTACAGTACTAGAAATGGCTTCGATAGCCCAGCACAACTCTTGTCTAACTTATTCGGACAACGACTCGACGAGCAAAGGCTACGTCGAGCTTCGCATCGAGGGAACGTGCTAGGCACGGGGTCGACTTAAACCACCAAGTTCTCGGGTGCCTAGACTTAAGCCAGCAATGCCGTGCATGACGACTTAACTTGCGGGACGTACGAAGGCTATGCCAAGCCTTACGGGACAGGACCGTACATGCTTTATTAAGCATTCATGCGGGCGACGCCTATGACTTAGGCTAATTCGAGTGTCGGGACAAATCGACGGGACCGTGCATGCTTTAACAAGCATTCACGCAGGCGACGCCTAAGGCTTAGGCTACTTTGAGTGTCGGGTAAACTTAGCAACTTGAGCCAACTTCCTTCTCCCAAGCCACAGAAATGAAGGATCGAGTGTCATTTGAAAGCACACTGTGCCGACTTCTATGTTGACCGTGGGACCATTTTCCATGTTCTAGGACATTCCGACCCGACGGGTATTCCCTTAGCTATGTGCGTTCGTAGCTTTTAGATTAGCCTACTTGTACAAGTTAAAAATAAGCGAGTTATTAAGTGAAGGCTAAGATGAAGTGAGTTCACCGAAACTCCCCCACCTGTGCGAGGAGTCGCCTCGGACGAGCGAGCCTTCGAGCAGCCGCTGCAAGGCTAAGTTCCAACGCCGTCGGCGTTTCGATTGCTCCGATTAACTTTGCGGGACGGGGCACTACAACATATACCACTCAGAACAAGTCTCGTCCTCAAGACTTTCCTGAAGGCAAGCCATCCTACCATTTCTATGGCTAAGACTTAATCGTTCCTTGACACGGAACTATAACGGTCGTGCGGGGCAGGCCAGAACTTATCGTATACACTCCGCCTATACGTTTCCACGATTCCGAGCCACACTCGTACTACTTTCAATCTTTTTCGTTAACGTAATTTCAAGATCTCGACACCCTCCCATCTTTCAAGTCTTGCTTGAACTCATCGTATCACTTGGCTGGATCGTGCATGCATTCCAAGCGTCCCATAAATACATGCATTCAGCCAAGCCGCATGATAGAGAATTTGTCATTCTCACTCGAGTCGCCTTGTGCACATACCCAGGCGTCCCTGAAATATATGTATGTCAGCTGAGTCTCGTGAGCAGGGTTTTCTACATTCGTGATTCATGCTATCCATTCACACCAATCCTCAAGATCAATTCTTCGATTGATAACTCTTGCAATAGGGGCGTTTCGCCTAACCGCTAGGCCAATCTTTTCGAGGCTAAGTCAATGTCAGGATTGGAATCATAGTTCTCCAACAATAATGCCAACACTGACCCCATTCCTAGGGTCAAACCAAAGTCGGTAGTACGGGAATTTCTACCCAAGCTTGCGTCACCCAGATTTCTAAACATCGAGCACGATCACCTATCCGCATCAATGCATTCGTTGCACGTATTCGAATCCATTCAAATCACCAATTCTAACCAATTCATGTTTTCGATCACGAGGTCATCTAGCTCGACAATACGTTGCGTCCCAATCTCACGTGAGTCCGATTATCCGCGGTGGTTCATGAATCACCATGCAACGCTCCTGTGGAATAATCATTCTCATCGGGGTATAACTCTTGTTTGAGTTTAGACTAACTCATTCTCGATACGCGAATTGGACCTACTCAATCCTCAAGTTCAATTCTTCAAGCACACAAATTCATTCTCGAGTCACCTTCGCGTCACATCACAAGTCGAAGCAATCAGATTGCTACGCCATCCAAGTTCAATTACTTCCGCTATATGAATCACCATATCAGCGCTCACGCGGAGTGATCATCCTAATCAGCGCAACGCATGTGCGAGACTGGAGTTACGCTCGCATAAGACAAAAATGTCGAAGTTGTGGTTATCGACGAAGTAAATCCAAACATTTCATTTCCATCCAAGTCAAGATTTCAATTTTGATAGTCCGTTTGTCATTCGTTCAACTAGAAAATCCTCGAGCCAAGTTTATCTTTTCCTCGACACGTTTCAATATCCCGAGTATAGCATCCATCGAAACAATAACATTTACACGATCGTCATTCGCTGAGTCAGAGTACCCCCGAGTTATCGTATATCGATCTTTGATACGCCTCAATACCATCGACGATATGCGTAACCTGACGATCTTTCTTTGCAACCAATTTCGAGTCGTACGACTGATGCTATTATCCGAACTGGATGTACCATAACTTCCTTGATATTCAAGATCAAGTTCGATCGCTATTCCTCAAGCTCGTTTCAAGATCGTTGATCGAAACTCAAGTCACATTTCATTTGCATCAATCCGATATCGTACGCACGATCCTCTAAGTTTCCTCGATCAAGACTATTTATTTTTATTCATCGTTTCGAATCACTTCGATATTGTTTTCTAACTCGCGTTGCCTATTCGCAAGTTGTCTGAATGAGATGCTCGTTCGGGACATTCGAAGTCACGATCAACTAAGCGTGACGCGTTCTAAGGTTTTGCGCGATCGCATCGCCTCGCCGACGTACTCGTTATTATTTCTAATCCTCAATCTTTGCTCGAATGATTTTCAAGACAAACCATACACCACTCGGATTCGAGCCATCCGATCTAGTCCTCAATCACGTTCGCATTATTCGCTAAGACATCCTTCAGATTCGTTCGACGAATCTCTAGCGTAATCGCTCACGTCGTATCGACGTACTAAGTCGTCCGCACTATTTCCTCAAAATCCAAGTTAATCCTCCGTGTACGCCTAAGCGTTAACTCGATAGCATTTTGTAATGCCCCAGTCCCAAAATACGTAGGACTAGGAACGTAGACATGCCAGCTGTATTCATACGAAGTATACTCCAATATATGGAAGCCTCGTATAAATACATAAGCTGTAAAATACAGTAGAACCACAACTAAACTCATCCACATAGAATAAATGAATAGAAGACATCATATAAAGATAATGAATTATCTTGATACAATATGTTGGGCGGAGACAAATCCACTACCAACAAAATAAAGAAAAGTACATAGAAAATAAAATGAGTGGCGAGCGAAGCGAAGACGATCCAAATGCAATCATCCTCGAAGAAATAGCGAAGATCACGGCTAGAGCTAGAACACCTGCGAAAGACAATAGCACACACCTGGCAAGACAACCAGGTCCTCAGAGGGACGTAACACGACACATAATATCATGCCATATAAACTGAATAAATATCGCCCAAATAAATAAGTAAATCGAATTATAACATGTTCCAATACGCACCTACTGAACGAGCGTACCATCCCCCCAACCAAACAAGGACAGAAGATGGTAAACTAATTCATGGCGACGTATCTTTCCATGCTATGAATCCAATATGGTATCCGGACCCCAACAAGGTTCAATACCTTCTCATCGAAGTAGTAAGTCACACCTACAACCAAACAAGGACAAGATGTGACGAACTAATCCGCGACAAGTTATTGTTCCAAGCCACGGTCAGATACAAGTACCCAAACCAAAGGTACTCGTACCTAACGGATAAAGGTACCTAACCAAATCTAGGTGAATGCAGTTTTAAGAACAGTTCATGGTCGCATGACTACCCAGTCAAGTCGAGAAAATATCAATGCAGTACCTCAGTAGCGAGTCACAACACCGTATACTATTCCTCAGTATCGAGCGAGTCTATAGCATACAGTCTACCTATCGTTCCTCAGTAGCGAGCGAGTCTACGATAGATAGGGTGGTAGTCAACTTCCAATCATGTTCTTTTCGCCCAATGCTAACTCTATAACCGCTAAGTCAAACTAGCATGCAACCTCTATTAGCGGTTATTTCTATCGCACGGCTTGTACGTACTGGTGGCCAGCCAATCACGTACTTCCGTGTTCTACATGCGACACACAACTTCGTAGTACAACGTGTCAAGGCCATGTATGCAACACACAAAGGTGGTCCCTTAAATCTAGGTTTAATGTGTAAGAAAATAATACATAGCAAGAAACTGAACAGTAAATTCTAACAGGTTATGCCATGTATCACAGTTTATTTTGTATAAAGAAAATAATGAACATGCATGTAATATGAGCTAAAATAATTAAACAGCAATGGCAAGGTGCCTTGCCTGGTAGGACGCCCGGTGTGCTGCGATAATCATGGTGGCATGAACTGTGACTTTGGTGTAACAACAACACAAGGGGACCTCTGATGGTGGCACGGATCGTGTCATTGAGTCCAGAAGGGTCAAATTAGTTAGGTTCGACATAAGGTGGGCTCGAAATGGACGAAGGAATAGAAATATTAGGATTGGTTATGGACAGGAGAAAAATAAAAGAAATAATGGATAAATATACGAATTTTAGAAATACTACGATAATATTTGTAGGCCAAAAACTATATTTCAAAATAGATAAACATAATATAATATAATATAATTCAAAGTTTGCAGCCCAACCCATCCTCAGAACCAAAAATAATAATTTGTTACAATATAACCTTAAATTTTTTTTATAGAGCAAATAGGCCTTGGCCAAATACCATTTAAACTTATAACTCAAAATCAAAATATGACACAGCTACTTGTTTCCATACAAGTAATAGACAAAAGCAAAATAATTACCCAAGTAAATAAACAAATAATAATAATAATAATAATAATAATAATAATAATAATAATAATAAATATCAAAATAATAAATACAAGCCGAACACTAGGGCCTACCCCATTAAACCAAAAATATATTATATCAACGAAAATATCCTTTAAAGAGAAATCAAATTAACCTAAGTCCCTTCAATTAAAAAAATGGGCCCAAGCCCAGCCAATTATTCCAAAGCCCAATTCCTACTTCAAAAATAATAATCCAACTGAAACTGAACTTGAAGCCCAAGCCTAAACAGAACAAACAACAAAATAAAACAAAAGAAAGATTTTGAAAACAGAGAAGGAGAGAGAATACTCTCTGTTCATTCCCAAATAACGAGAAAAGAATGAAAAAGAAAGAAAAAAAATAAATAAAAACAAAAAAACAAAAAACAAAAAAAAACAAAAAGGAAACAGAAGCAGTGAGAAGGAGAAAGAAAGAGAGGGATGAGTGAACCCAAAGAAGAGGGAGGGAGAGAACGAGAAAGGAGAGGGTGTTCCGGTGGATCTGGAGGAGGCGCGCGGAGAGAAGAAAGGGCTGGGGAAGGAAGCGGAGGAACGGCGACGAGGTTTTCGGCGGTGGGAGGCGGTTCGAGGCGGTGTGGGCGAAGGGAACGGCGGACGGCGGAGGCTAAGGCGCGGTGGATGCGGGGCGGTGGGTGACGCCGGGCGGTGAGGGTTGTGCCATGGCGGTCGGGCTGCGCGCGGTGATGGGAGACGCGCGGTGGCTACGGCGCTGGGGTCGAAAGGCCGGCGAAGGGCGGCGACTAAGGTCGGGTTCACCGGAGGACGGAGACGGATCTGGAGTCGGGCGGTTCCCGAAGGGTTACCTTGAGTGAGGAGGTTTTTCCGAGCGCGGGGCGGCGCTCGTGGTGGAGCCAGGCCCGCCGGCGGAGAACGGCGGAGATGCCGGCGTAGGGTGTCGGCAACCAAGGAACGGGGTCGGGTCGTACGACGCTGGCCGTGGTGTCAGTCGACCGAAGTCGGCGGCCGCGCGGGGAGAACGGCGGAGACGTGGGCGGGGCGGTCCGCTGTGGCCGTTCGTCAGCTCGACGTAGCTAATCGCGGCGTCGTCGCTGTCAGGTAAGTAGGGTTAGGCTTTATTTTATGATGGTGGTGGCTGTGTTTTGTTGGTGGACGGCCGGTGGCGGTGGTCCGGCCGGAGTTGGCTACGGTGGTGGCTGGGACTGTGGTGATAGGGGTCGTGATGGGAGCTGGGTTGGGTGGCTGTCCGAGGGGAGAGGGGAGGATGATGAGGGTGGTCTGGGTGGCTGTCCACTCGCCGGCAGGCGGCGACGACACAGTCCCCGGGCGGCTGGATTAAGGGTCAGGATAGGGTTAGGATTTGGATTCAATTGTGTCGGGGGTTTGGTCGGAGGGCAGGGAACGGGACGGCGATAGCTATGGATAGGCTAGGTTTATAAATTTATTGCTTGTCGTATCGGGATTGTCGACACGGAGAACACAATGTATATGTAATCTATGGAATAAGAATTTGGGACGTGGAACACGGACACGGACACGAGGCACTGCACTTGTGGAAAAGTATTTGTGGAAGAATTTGTTGTGGATGGAGAATAATGAATTGGAGGAGTACCTGCCTATTTATAGGATGTGGGAATTCCCAATAAGATAGGGATTAGGATATTTAAAACCCAAATTAGATAATTCCTAGTTTAATTTAAAGCAATCACATCCAAATCCAAATCCAAATCTAATTTAAATTAAATTTCCTAGTTTTAAGATCAAATGGAATAACTCAATTTTCAAATATTAAATAATTAAATAAATCCACAGTTTCAAATCAAGATTTAAATCTCCTCAATGATTTCGAAATATATTCTCCAAAAATATAAATAATAAATAATTTTGAAAATTACATTATTAATTAAAATAAACAAATAAATAATTACGAAAAATATATGTTTGTACAAATAATATCTACATAGATATACTTTTCTAATTTACCATTTTATAGGAAAATTTATTTATTATTATAACTATATAATTGAAAGGCTTTTCATAATAGTCATAAACTTGAAAATAATTGCTAGAAATAATTTTTGTCTATATTACTTTGAAACTATAAAATAATAAAAATAATGTTTTTTAAAAATATGTACGCTCGCACATATTCGCACTCGACGAGCAAGAAAAATAATTTCGTGTGCGACGTACAATACAAAATTTTAAATCAGTACTAAATTTAATAAAAAAAATAATAGTAGAAATTTAGGGGTTTTACACGTTTCTATCGATAGACACTCTAAGTACTGCTTCGCTCCCGACCGAGCGGTACTTGATATCGCTCGCAACTCGATTGCACCAAAAGATCGAGGTGCGCAACGCGCAGACTAAGTTGTGCCGCATAACCATCTCGTGCGGACTATATTTCGAGTTTCACGCTCAATTGCTAGGGTCATCGTAGGACTAGTTAGGAACGCACGTGACATGATAACTTAGCACGTGTTTTTATTCATGTCAAGTTTAACATCGTTCGGGCACAAAGGCTATTGCCTATCGATGCGTTCGATAGAACGCTTGAACGAGCTTTTGAAAATATTTAGACTTATTGTATGGACATGCCGAGGGACATTGAGAGAGAGCGCACACTTATTTTCCCAATGACGAGCTTTCAAAACTGAGAAATTCGACGTAAAGTCCAAGGACGTAAAGCCGTGCTCTGATACCATTATGTCACGCCCCGCACCCGTAGGAGCGATCGTCCTAGCTAAGGCATGATGCCGCACGAGCCTAGATTGCGCTCGTGCAAGGCAGGTTCCATAACGGCCGATTTGCAGCGGCGGCGACGGGGTCGTCGCACAGAAGTCCCAAGCAGATACATTGAATATGCAGCAGAAATTGAAACAAGAACACATGAACACAAGTCATTCAAAAGAAACTCTTTTATTGATATTGAATACAAGATTACATTTGTGGGCACAAGGCCAAATTACAAGTCTCTCGTGCTCACTTTTTTCTCATTTACAAGTCACTCTGCTCTCTCTCATCTCTCGATACAATATTTGATGTCAGCGAAAGCTTCGGAAGGCGATGTCTATACATTATGTCCTGTATAAGTCTTCAATCCACGCAGCCGCACGCTTCGAGTCGTCAAGGAACTCCGTGCCTCGACGCATCCAAGCGAGCTCCGCGCCACGAGCTTCTACCTGTGCCTGCACATGAACACTGTGTGGGTGTCAGTACTCAACTGTACTGGTGGAGTGAGCTTCTCGCCCACCCATACATAACCGACACGTTCATTTACTTTGTACAGCTTAAGTCCCTTTCGATTTTCTTTCTAGTCTTGCCTTAGGATCAGTTTTAAGACCACGATGCCTAACCAACTCGACGTGCAACGACATGGTCGTACAACAATACCAACGTGTATTTCGATCGAGGCAGTGCCTCATCGTGCATGTAGCGACCAAACTTGAACTCGGGACGGCAGGGTCGTGCCATACTCTATTCGGGACCTTAACGTATTCAAGACTGTGCTTTACCGAGGAGCAAATTATGTGGACTCGGCCGTGCCATGACTTTCATTTAAACTCAAGTTCACTAGGCCAATTCTCGTGCTAGCGACGTCAAGGGGGAACGACTCATGCAGGTCGTGCCTCTAGACTTTGCTTAGACTTGTCCGTGCTTCAAGATTGAGGTCGCGCCTCGCAACATATCAAGACTTATCATGTTACCGCCTTGCGGCATTTCCTGTTCGACTCATTTGCTAACTTAGACAAGATTTGTGAAACATAGTGTTGATTCCATGAATATCTCGATGCCATCTATTGTGCCAAGCACGGTGCCTATGCTGCAGCCCAGTCTTAGGCCCAGACTTGTGTTACCGACTAGACCTGCATTCAAGCTCTAGACCCAAATCCAAAGGCATACACGCGGTGTGCCGCTATTGTCGACACATCTACATGAGTGGTCACTAGCAATTTCAAGCTATCTTGGATATGGCTCGTGGGATATCGACCTGTACCTACACGGGTAGCTAGCCCGGTGGGGTCGAACTCTCCTATGCGGTCATCCAGCATCCTACTTTGAGCCACACTCGCTTTCCCCGGGCCGAATGATCTCGGCGCTCCGGTGATCACTCGAGAAGACTACACCTTGTCGACAAGTTGTCCAATGACCATGCATACTCGATCTATCCAGTCTATCCAGTCCTTTCTTAACATGACCATGCATTACTTCTTTCTATCGAGACTTAACGAGACTCCCAAGCCGCGGGACCGATCTCGTGTGCGGGACATATCAAGACTTAGCGAGACTCCCAAGCCAGGGGACCGATCTCGTGTACGGGACATATCAAGACTTAGCGAGACTCCCAAGCCAGGGGACCGATCTCGTGTGCGGGACATATCATGACTTAGCAAGACTCCCAAGTAGCGGGACCGATCTCGCGGCGACAACCAGTCGCGTGGACTTCCTTTGTTCGTGGCAAGCTTTTTACTAAACTGATCGTAACTCATGCCTTAGATAGACCTGGTTCTCTAGGCGACACTAACGCTCAAGTCATATACTTTGTGCAACGAGCCTTGTTCTCAAGGGGCTACGCGACTTGACAACCGCAGCTAGAGCGGGACAGTGCTAGAAATGGCTTCGATAGCCCAGCACAACTCTTGTCTAACTTGTTCGGGCAACGACTCGACGAGCAAAGGCTACGCCGAGCTTCGTATCAAAGGAACGTGCTAGGCACGGGGTCGACTTAAACCACCAAGTTCTCGGGTGCCTAGACTTAAGCCAACAATGTCGTGCAAGACGACTTAACTTGCGGGACGTGCGAAGGCTATGCCAAGCCTTACGGGACAGGACCGTACATGCTTTATTAAGCATTCATGTGGGGGATGCCTATGACTTAGGCTAATTCGAGTGTCGGGACAAATCGACGGGACCGTGCATGCTTTAACAAGCATTCACGCAGGCGACGCCTAAGGCTTAGGCTACTTTGAGTGTCGGGGCAACTTAGCAAGTTGAGCCAACTTCCTTCTCCTAAGCCACGGGAACGAAGGATTGAGTGTCATTTGAAAGCACGCTGAACCGACTTCTATGTTGACCGTTGGACCATTTTCCATGTTCTAGGATATTCCGACCCGACGGGATTATTCCCTTAGCTATGTGCGTTCGTAGCTTTAAGATTAGCTAGCCTACTTGTGCAAGTTGAAAACAAGCGAGTTATTAAGTGAAGGCTAAGATGAAGTGAGTTCACCGAAACTCCCCCACCTGTGCGAGGAGTCGCCTCGGACGAGCAAGCCTTCGAGCAGCCGCTGCAAGGCTAAGTTCCAACGCCGACGGCGTTTTGATTGCTCCGATTAACTTTGTGGGACGGGGCACTACACCCCCCCACCCCCGGGCTCCGATTAACTTTGCGGGACAGATGTTGAGAATCGAACACGTCCTACGAGCGCTTTGATACCATTTTTGAGACGTTGCCGCAGCGAAAACTTAGACCAACCACCTGGAATAACCAACCCACGTCTAACAGACATCAAACACAGATAAATACAAGTATATGGCGGTGACTACGTCAGCTGGATTTATAAGACTCAGATGTGTTGACATAAAGTCACAGTCAACCAAATATTAATAACATTGACTAAATAATATTTGTAATAGTTCAATACGACACACGACGTCTACATTAAGCTCAAGTCAGACGACAGCTCAGTCTCAGCTTCTCAGTTATATTTGAGTCTGTATTTTACACTTTTGTTGAGTCTAGACTGATGTAAACTGTGTCATGCTGAGCTCTTGATACTTGACCTATAGCCTACCCAATAATCCTCAAACTCCACCATCCAAAAAAATATCTACTGGCCACTTAGAACCATTCTGTGCTCTGGAGATAGAGTTCGGGCCGAACTCTGCCTCCACACAGAGTTCGGGCCGAACTCTGTTCCCTAGAAATCAGCATCCCTAATTTTAGGGTTAGCTGGTTGCTAGTTGTCCAACGGCCAAATATTTAAAATTTCCTACCCGAATTCTGGCCGAATTCTGCCTACAAAAACACTATAAATAGGCCATAAATTTTCTCATTTCAAATCATCCAATCTTCTCTTCTCTTCTCTCTTATAGCTCAAATAAGCCATACCCTTCCCATCTGCTAGCCACAAGCCTCCTAAGTCTCGAGTGCTCAGCATCTCTCAGTTAGGATTCTTGTGTAAGAGTTGAAGAAGTTGCTTGGACAATTCTAAGCAAATCGCCACTGCGATCCTCTGTAAGAAGTTGACGTGCTCTTCTGAAGTAAAGGCACGGGTTGTAAACTACTATTTCACAAATAGTGAATTTAATCCTGAGCTAGAGTTCTCAGGCCTGGACTAGTCCTCCACGAGAGAAACCAGGTTAAAATCGCTGTGTTTGCGTATGCTTTCTTGCTATTCATTTACTTTTCGCATTTTACTCTGATTATTTATAATTCGTGAAAGAGTTAATTTTTAATTGGTTATTTTCTATATAAACTCTATTCACCCCCCTCTAGAGTTGTCACCTGTTCTTCAATTGGTATCAGAGCTCTGTTCTCTTTACAAGGATTTACATCCTAGAGCTGATCCACGGCAACCACACAATCCTTGATTTCTAATCACGGTGAAGGACAGTCCACTCATAGGCCTCCCCTATTTGATGGAACTAACTACACGTATTGGAAAACAAGGATGAGTTTTTATCTCAAGTCTCTAGACTTCGACCTGTGGACAGTCGTCACTGACGGTTACAAAAAGCCCGCCAGGATAGTTGTCAACGGTGATCTCATTGAGAAATCACATGACAAATATTCTGACAAAGAGAAGAAACAGGTAAGTCTAGATGCGAGAGCTATTAATGCTTTATTCTGTGCTATAGACAGGAATGAGTTTAACAGGGTATCCACATGCACCACATCCCACGAAGTATGGAAGCTTCTAGAAGTGACGCATGAAGAACCACCCAAGTCAAGGAATCAAAAATCAGTCGTCTTACGCAAGAATACGAGGCATTCAAGATGAAGCCAAACGAGACGATCACACAGATGTTCACAAGATTCCTCGACATCATCAACCCCCTGTCTTCACTTGGAAAGCAATATTCAAATCATGAGAAGATTCGCAAGTTGCTTAGGGGGCTACCAAAAATTTGGAACCCTAAGGTGACAGCCATCATAGAAGGGAACGATCTCACAACCATGTCAATGGAGACCTTGATGGGTAAGCTCATGACTGACGAGCTTGACCTCAAGGACTTCGAAGAGCCTGCTCCGAAGACTAAGGAGATTGCTCTCAAAGCTCATCGACGAAGGGCTGAGCACGATGAGACCAAAGACGACAACTCGGATGACGAAGACCAAGCTCTCATGGTTCGCAACTTCAAGAAATTCCTTCGCTTCAATAGAAGAAAGAAGGAACCACAAGAAGACGATAAAGAAGAGCCAACCTGCTATGGTTGCAAGAAGACTGGACACGTCCGAAAAGACTGTCCATTCTTGAAGAAAAGCAACCGCTATGAGAAGCCATACAAGAAGACCTCATCAAAGAAATATGCCAACACAAGCATTTGGCATGAAAGTGAAGCGAGTGACTCCGAGGAAGAAAAGGACTCTCCTCAAGATAAAGCAAATGTGTGCCTAATGGCAACTTCCAACAAGGTATCTAACAAAACTTTAGACGACTTCTCTTTTGATGAACTTGGCGATGCCTTCACTGATTTACTTGATGATCACAAAAAGGTCATCGGTAAATACAAACATGCCAAGGACAAAATCAAAAGTCTTGAAGACGAAATACAAAGAATTTCTCTATTACTTGATAACATTAGAGACACGTCACCCACTGATATCACTGATGAAGTATCCAAGCTTAAAATAAGCTTACATGATGCTGAAGCACGTATTGAGCAACAAACTCAAGAAATCACTACACTCAACACGATGTTTGCTGAAGAAAAGAGTAGACACAAGATTTCTATGACTAAGATATATGGCTTAAATATTAAGGTTGATGAACTGCAAGCTGTTTCTAAGAGATTAGAAACCAAATTGGGAAAACAGGTTGCTCAACCTCAAACCCAATCACATGGGCACAATACCACTCAAGCTAGTCAACCACGTCATCCTCATACAGCATGTAACCATGCTTTTATATACACTAACTTTCATAAAACACAAAAACCACGTGCATGTAAGAATACTTCTCATACTCATCATGCTGCACAAAGACACAACCAACATCACTCTATATATAGAAATCATCACAATGCCATGCCATATAGACAAGATCATCATGTCATGCCATATAGACAAGATCACCATATCATGCCATATCACCATGCTATGCCATATAGACAATATCAGCATACTATGCCACATAGACAATATCAGCATGCCATGCCACATAGACAATATCACCATGCCATGCCACATAGACAACATCACCATGATCACCATGCAAACTCTACACATCATGTCCATCCATATCATGCTGTCTATAGATATTATTCTCATGTTCCTAGTGTAAATAAAAATGCTATATGTACTTACTGTGGATCACATGGACACATTTCACCACAATGTAGAGTTAGAAGACTGGTAGACAAAAAGATATATGCATGGTTTCTGAAAACTAACTTTTCAGGACCCTCAAGAACTTGGGTATCAAAGGCCACATCTACTCTTGATGTAGGTGGACCTTCCCTCTTCAACTGAAAGTAAGTGGATTCTCGATAGTGGATGCTCGCGACATATGACAGGAGACGCAAATCTTTTCGCATCACTATCGATAAAGAGAGAAGGATACGTATCCTTCGGTAACAATTTAAAAGGGCACATAATAGGTAATGGTATTATTGGTCATCCTTCCTCTCCTGTAATAAAGGATGTCTGCCTAGTGACCGAGTTAAAGCATAACATGCTCAGCATTAGTCATCTTGCTGATCATGGATATGATATTAACTTTGGACAAAACAATTGCCTCATTTATGATAGGTCAACGGGAGACATTGTTTTTGAAGGGAAAAGAGAGGATAACATTTATATTTTCTATCTTTCTATAGATACTAACAATGTAGGTAGATGTCTATATACCCACAAAGATGAACGATTACTCTGGCACCAGCGTCTTGGTCATGCCAATATGGATACTATATCTAGGTTATCAACCAAGAAGCTAGTGAGAGGATTGCCCGACATCACATTCAAAAAGGACACAGTATGTGTCGAATGTGAATTGAACAAAGCAACCAAATCCTCATTTCATTCCATCAACTCCGTAAGTATTACTAGACCCCTGCAACTACTCCATATGGATTTATTTGGTCCTAGTAGAGTAGCTAGTCTTGGTGGTAAACTTTATGCATTTGTTATTGTTGATGATTTTTCGAGATTTACTTGGGTTTTCTTTCTCACAAACAAAAGTGATGCTATTTCAGTTTTTAAGATTTTTGTCAAGAAAGTTCAAAACGAAAAAGGCTACATGATCACTCGAATCCGAAGTGATCATGGAGGCGAATTCGAAAATTCTGATTTTGAAAATTTTTGTGATTCTAATGGTTTTGATCATGAATTTTCTTGTCCAATAACTCCTCAACAAAATGGTGTTATGGAGCGGAAGAATAGGACTCTTGGCGATATGGCTAGAGTCATGTTGAATAAATTTTCACTTCCGAAATATTTCTGGGCAGAAGCTGTCAGTACAGCATGCCACATTTTGAATAGGGTGCTTATTCGTCCCATTACGAAGAAAATACCCTATGAGCTTTGTTTTGGGAGAACCCCCAATGTTTCTTATTTTAAAGTTTTTGGATGTAGATGTTTTATCCTTAACACCAAAGACAACTTAGACAAATTTGATGCCAAAGCTGACGATGGTATTTTCCTTGGCTATGCTGCCAAGAGTAAGGGATATAGAGTTTTTAACAAACGCTCTTTAATTATGGAAGAGTCTACAAATGTGACTTTTGACGAAGATAACAGTGCAGCAGCTACTCTTGATGATGATGTTGAGCCATCAACATCTACTCCAATGAACACCACAACCGAAATAAATTCTCTGGAAAGCTTGCCTAAGAAATTCTCTTTCAAGCCTTCACATCCAGAAAATTTGGTAATAGGTGAGGTTTCACGTGGAGTAACCACTAGATCATCATTAAGAGACTCTATTGCTAGCACTGCCTTTATTTCACAAATTGAGCCTAAAAACATTTCTGAAGCTTTCAATGATGAATTTTGGATTTCTGCTATGCAAGAAGAACTCAACCAATTCGAGAGGAGCCAAGTATGGGAACTAGTTCCTAGACCGGCTGATCACTCGGTCATTGGTACTAAGTGGGTTTTTAGAAACAAAGTAAATGAAGATGGTTCAGTCACACGCAACAAAGCTCGTCTAGTAGCTCAAGGATACAACCAAGAGGAAGGTATCGACTACGATGAGACGTATGCTCCTGTTGCTAGACTAGAATCCATTCGGATGCTTTGTGCATTTGCAAATTTTCAAAATTTCAAATTATTTTAAATGGATGTTAAAAGTGCTTTCTTGAATAGTTTTATTAAGGAGGAAGTTTATGTAAAACAACCCCCTGGCTTTGAAAATCACAAATTTCCCGACCACGTGTTCAAGCTAAAGAAAGCACTGTACGGCCTCAAACAAGCCCCTAGATCTTGGTATGAACGGCTAAGCAACTTCTTGCTTGAGAAAGATTTTTCAAAAGGGAAAATTGACACTACACTTTTCATAAAGTCTTTGAAGGACACTATTCTCTTAGTTCAAATATATGTAGATGATATTATTTTTGGTTCTACTGATGAAACCTTTTGTCAAGATTTTGCCAAGTGTATGCAGACCGAGTTTGAGATGAGCATGATGGGGGAGCTCAACTACTTTCTTGGGCTGTAAGTCAAGCAAATGATAAATGGAACCTTCATCTGTTAGTCGAAGTATACAAAGGACATGCTGAAGAAATTCGAACTTGATAATGTCAAACCAATCAGCACTCCTATGGCTACTTCAACCAAACTGGAACCAGATGAGAGCGGCAAACCCGTAGATCAACATAAGTATCGAGGTATGATAGGCAGTCTACTTTATCTTACTGCTAGTCGCCCAGATATAATGTTTAGCGTTTGCCTGTGTGCTAGATATCAAGCAAATCCTAAGGAATCGCACATGACCGCAGTTAAGCGTATCTTTAGATACCTTAAGGGTACGGTTACAGTGGGCCTATGGTATCCCAAGTCAACATCATTTGACCTTATTGGTTACTCTGATGCTGATTTTGCTGGATGCAAGGTCGACCGTAAAAGTACGAACGGTACGTGCCATTTATTAGGAAAGGCTTTAGTCTCTTGGTTTAGCAAGAAACAAAATTCTGTCGTACTATCTACAACAGAAGCTGAATAGATAGCAGCTGGGCGTTGTTGTGCACAGATTCTGTGGATGAAGCAAACCCTTGAAGACTATAATTTATCTTTCAAGCATATTCCTATCTTTTGTGACAACACTAGTGCAATAAATCTTACTAAGAATCCCATATGTCACTCACGCACAAAACACATTGAGATTAGACACCACTTTTTGCATGATTATCAGCAAAATGGCACGATTAATATAGAGTTTATTGACACTGATCATCAGCTAGCAGACTTCTTTACTAAGCCATTATCCGAAGAGCGCTTCAATTTCCTTTGTCGTGAACTTGGAATTTTAGATGAAGCTGTCATAAATTAAAACTCCCCTGCGTAAATATCGATTTTATTATGATTCTCTTACGATGAACTTGCTATGGGTACAAGCCGAAAGGGCCCTTCTGATAACAAGGCGTAAAAGCCTAAGCGACACGGTGCACTAGTCCACAGGACTACCGCTAGCTGGGATCCGGCCCCTGCAGCTAACCCATGGCTACTTCAAACTATTGAATTATGATATATTTCCTTGTTTATTATATGGTTCGTTTCGATTTATTACTGCTGACATACTATTTTTCAAACTTCACTATCTGGTTGATTGAATCTTTCAAGCTTTTGTCCTCATATCTTACTTGATTTCCTATACTTAACCATTTTTTTTTCATCATCTAGCCTGATTTCAGATCTGGAACAAGGACCCAGAACTCGGGCCAAACTCTGTCCCCAACAGAGTTCGGGCCGAATTCTGTCCCCCCTGTTCCAGAATCGGGACAGGCTTCAGCCGTTTGATCAAATGTGATCCTACGGTCCAGATTTACTCCGACCAAAGAAAACCCTCCTCTTATATTCAGGTTTTCATCTCTCTCCTTCATTCTTACCATCACCTTCACCTCTCCAAACATTTTTTCACAAACCCTAACCCTAGTTTTCTCTCCAAAGTGCTCCATTGCTCATCAAAATCAAGGAGAAGGGCTATTTTCTCATTCTTTTTCACTGTTCATTGTTGATTTGAGGTATAACTCCTTCTCCCTCTCTATTTCAAGTTCTCTATTTGTTTGCAAATGGCTCCTCGCTTGCCCAATCGTGGGAAGAGGATTCGAACCGAGGGTGCTTCCTCTTCGAATCCTCCTCCTTCCATTGAGCAACCCGTTGAACAACAACAACCCCTTCATCCGTTGTTCAATCCACCTCCTTCCCGCGACCCTAATACTTATGACGACCGATTGTTTGTATCGCTAGACGCTTCCAACGAGTGGTTTAGTGACTTTCGGACTCGTCCGGTCTTCGCGGGACATCCCATTAATTTTACTATTTTTTCACAATTTGAATCATTGTTTCAAGATCTTTGCTTAAATGAGTTAGTGGCTTCAAACTTTGTTATTTATCGTAGCGATATACAAATGTTCTATTGTAACTTGACTCACGATGCCACTCACATCTATTCCCGGGTTGCCGGAATTGATATTGCTTTTGATGCTTCTGAGTTGGGCGAGTATCTTGCACTTCAAGATCTCGATATTTGGGATAAGCTTGTGGAAGCTCGCCAATTCCAATTTGTTGGTGAAACTTCCCTTGAAAGTTTCAAGGAGGAACTATGTGCCCCTAACATAAGTCCTCGTAAGCTTATGGCCAAGAACCTCAACCCATATTTCTATGAACTTCATCGAATTATTTTCAACACTATTTTGCCAAAAGCTGGCTCCACCGATGAAGTTACATATTTTGAGATCTCTGCTTTGTATCATCTTTATTATCGCATTCCGTTCAATCTTCCACATACCATGATAGACTGGATGATTAACTGTAGGAAGAAACCACGAGCCCTGGTTTATCCTTTGTATCTTCCTATGGTTTTTCGTGCGTTCATTGTCCCTCTTCATGATTGTCCTTTCTTGCCTGCTCCTGCATTCCTTTCCAAGGCACGACGTCTTCAGGCAGTCGTCGCCTCTCCTGACACTTCTGAGCATTCTGCTGATGAGGAGCCCGACGCCCCTCCACTTGGACAGGATGCGCCTCCACCTCCTGCTACTCTTGACTCCATCCAGACCATGCTCAAAGATCGTTTCGCATTGGAGGACGATCGCTGGACTCAGATGGACTACCGGACTACCCTGCAGATGAGTGCCCTCAGCAACTCGCTGCACGATATTCGGTATTCTATGTCTCGTCATCCTTCTTTGCCCATTCCCATGGAGCGGGATCCTGGTCGTACTGGTTATCGCATTGACGACCTCTGGGTCATGCGCTACCTGGATCCGGATGCTGCTATTGTGGACCCCAGTCGTTCATTCACTGATCATTCGGACTCTGCTGGGCCTTCTCGTGCTCCATGATGGAGATGGCGTTTACTGCTGCTGCTGCTGATGATTCTAGTTTCTGTTTTCTGATTTCCAGTTATTTAGTTTTATTTAGATTTATGTACTTGGGTTGTACTAAAACTCTGGTAGTTTGATGACTCTGGTTTTGTGTGATGACATTTTATGCTTATCGTAGTTTATTATTCTATGCTAGTTGCTCGTTTTGATCATTCATATATAGTTTCTTCTCTATTTGGTGTGGTTGCATCATTATTATTCATATGCAGTTTATATTGCTAATGCCAAAAGGGGGAGAAATATGTATATTCTTGTCATACTACTTTTAGTATATATTGCTATTTGGTGCTTTTGGAAGATATTATTTATCAGGCCAATAGGTTCAATGCATTATTTATGGGGGAGCTATTGGTTCTAGCTCGGCACCGTTCACCGGTTACGGGGGAGCTATTATTTCTGATTGTCATTGATTATGGGGGAGCTATGTTTTTGTGATCAACTGTGTCCAGGTATGAATATTGAATATACATATATTATTTTGTCAATTATCAATATGGGGGAGATTGTTGACACAAAGTAACAGTCAACCAAATATTGATAACATTGACTAAATAATATTTGTAATAGTTCAATACGACACACGACGTCTACATTAAGCTCAAGTCAGACGACAGCTCAGTCTCAGCTTCTCAGTTATATTTGAGTCTGTATTTTACACTTTTGTTGAGTCTAGACTGATGTAAACTGTGTCATGCTGAGCTCTTGAGACTTGACCTATAGCCTACCCAATAATCCTCAAACTCCACCATCCAGAAAAATACCCACTGGCCACTTAGAACCATTCTGTGCTCTGGAGACAGAGTTCGGGCCGAACTCTGCCTCCACACAGAGTTCGGGCCGAACTCTGTCCCCTAGAAATCAGCATCCCTAATTTTAGGGTTAGCTGGTTGCTAGTTGTCCAACGGCCAAATATTTGAAATTTTCTACCCGAATTTTGCCTACAAAAACACTATAAATAGGCCATGAATTTTCTCATTTCAAATCATCCAATCTTCTCTTCTCTTCTCTCTTATAGCTCAAATAAGCCATACCCTTCCCATCTGCTAGCCACAAGCCTCCTAAGTCTCGAGTGCTCAGCATCTCTCAGTTAGGATTCTTGTGTAAGAGTTGAAGAAGTCGCTTGGACAATTCCAAGCAAATCGCCACTGCGATCCTCTGTAAGAAGTTGACGTGCTCTTCTGAAGTAAAGGCACGGGTTGTAAACTACTATTTCACAAATAGTGGATTTAATCCTGAGCTAGAGTTCTCAGGCCTGGACTAGTCCTCCACGAGGGAAACTAGGTTAAAATCGCTGTGTTTGCGTATGCTTTCTTGCTCTTCATTTACTTTCCGCATTTTACTCTGATTATTTATAATTCGTGAAAGAGTTAATTTTTAATTGGTTATTTTCTATATAAACTCTATTCACCCCCCTCTAGAGTTGCCACCTGTTCTTCAAGATGATATTATAAGATTGACAAAAACGAATGTTGAACCCTTTGTCCGAATAGTTTCACCCCCCCCCCCCCCCCCCCTCCTCCCGCCACACTAAAAAAGAAACGACATAGATTGCAATAAAATTGCTCATCAATCCGTAGCAATTTTTCTAACCGAAGTTGACGACTCATCGATCAAATCTTTTCTTTCCTTCTGTCTTTTATGGCCAAATCCTAAGAGCAAAGTGCCTTAGTAATTTCCATATATAAGGGCTGCATTTATAAAGTGTTGCTACAAGATATAACATATTGAGACCAAAAAATAAACTAAGAAACTTGAGATCAAGCCCGAGGCTATCTTATTTCCGAGAAATTAATTAAGAAAACAACAATCTCACCACTTACAAGCAGCAAATTAACAAGCAAACAACATTAACAATACTTTTGTGAATTCAAACGACTGAGGTCCACCATTAATTCTGTCACACCAATGTTAGATGCCACAAGACATTAATGCCACTCCCATGACCTTCAAAATAATTAAGCTTCAAGAAACATAGCATTTCGAGTAGCACCTGCAACGTTGCGTAGTGTCGCATTTGTAACAAGATTCAGCACTGCATTTATACTGACATTCGTAGTCAGCCCGGCAAATGTCGAAAGGAAATGAGCTCATGTCCATTGTGGTCATACCACCATCTCCTGCATTGATTTCCTTCACGTCTGAAAGAAAAGAATGAGACACAGAAATGAAATGCGTATGAATTCATGATAAAGGAAAAAAAAAAACAAAAACAAAAACTCTGGTACTCGTTATATTTAACAAAATAATATTTTAAGGATCATGTACAAATATTTAAAAAAAAAGAGATTTATTTTAACCACTTTAAAAAAGAGTTATATTCTGACATTCCAAAAAATAAGCAGCTCTTCACATTACTAATATATACAGAGGTTAAAATTTTTGGACCTTTCTGATTTTCTTGACCATGTATTATCGTACATCTTGTACAGGCGCAGAAACAGTCATGCAAATATATATTTGAAGAAAAAAAAGATATAAGAACACATATCTATTCTACTATATAGAGCCAAAAGTTTGTCTTCACCGTAAAATTTTTCTTCCAAAAATACCCTAACATATCTATGCGAATTTAATTTGTTCATTAAATTTAATAAAGATAACTCAGTAATTATGAAAACTGTGCTTTAGTCTTTCCAAATAGTCTTTCTAAATTAATTAAAAAAATATTAAAATATGTGTAAGGTACGTACATATATACTCGTATAGTTAAAGAGGAAAAGAGATGATCACCATTGGAGACGAGAAGTAAAAGGGCAAGGAGGAGGAGGATGGGGAGTAACTTCTTATAGCATCCCATCATCTTACAATGTATAATAAAGAACGAAAGAAAGCAGATTTGTGTGGATGCATATAGTAGGAGATTGTCATTCCTTAAATAGGTCGCCAACTCCTCAAATGTCCAGAGCAGTTCTCTCAATGTGCACTTTGCTCATGGACAAATCTACGTCCAGACCAGATCAAACGAATTTTCTAATTTTTCTAAGGCCATGCACTACCTACAAAAAGTGTTACAAGTATTCGTATTTTTTTGGTCGTCCTAATTTATTTGAGTATTGTGAAACTTTCGGCTATTGAATTATTCTTCTAGGACGGCTAATTATGGACTGTCAAGTTTTGACAGTCTTAGATTAACAGATGATTGTCAAAACTATTTCTTCGTGACTGTCAAAATTTTAATATATAGTTCTGAATATGTACAATACGGCCAAAATCTATAATGTACCTTAACAAATTTTGTAGCGACATTATCAGTGACCTTTCATCAGTGAACTTAGGTACAATGCTCACATGTCTTAGTAGATCAAACATAAGATAGATAATTAGGGGTGTTGTTAACCGCACTCACTCCTATTTTTATTCACTTTTATCTCTTTTGTCAACTTGTATATATATATATATATATGTATTTTCCATTTATTTGTTTCCCTTCGCCCTTATGTTCCTTAATTAAATACAATAGTGCTAAGTTTACAACCAAATGTTTACAACCCTCTTACAACCTTTTTTCATTTGCTGACATGTGGGCCAGGCCACCACCTGGTCCACATGTCAGAAAATGGGTGAGTGGTTGTAAGAGGGTTGTAAACATTTGGTTGTAACTGTAGCATTACTCAATTAAATATGGATTTTGTTAACAAGGATAATTAATAGTCTTTTGCTTTGAAAATTGTTATCAAAACTCAATAAACATTAAAAAAATAATTTTTTGCGTTGGAAAATGTAATCAAAATTCAATACAAGAACTTTTTGCATTGGAAAACTATCACTACCAAAATAAATCAAATTAGCGATGTACTTAGCGACATCTGTTCAAAACGTCCCTAATATTTAGGACATTAGCGACGTTTTTTATTTACGCCGCTAAACGTCACTGTTAAGAAAATATAGCGACGTTCAACGACATATAGTGACTACATTAAGCATATTAGAAAGTCACGTCAATGAGAAGTCGTTGAACGTCGCTATAATTTTAAAATCAGCGACATTTAGCGACTTTTGCAGGCGGTCGTCGCAATATTATATGGATTTTGCGACGTTTAGCGACGACTTTTTCTTGACGTCGCTAAATTTCGTCAAATAGGTTTCCCCTCTCCCAAATTTCTATTTCATTTCCCCCTCTCCCAAAATTCAATTTCACTCCCGACGAGCCCTCGACCTCCAGCCCCCCTCTGCCCCTTCCCCGCCTCTGGCCGCCGCCCCCGACGAACCCTCGACCTCCAGTCCCCCTCCGCCACCTCCGACCCTCTGCCCTCCCCCGCCCCTACCCCCGTCGAGCTGCTGCCACGGCAGCCCCCTCCCCCCTCGACGACCCCTCCCCCTGAAGACCCCCTCCCTCTGACGACTGTAGTGCCCCTTCCTACATCGTGCCCCGTTCTCCGTCCACGGGGTACGCGAGAAAGGAACATTGTCGCTATCGATTCGGTTGGGACCGATAGGTCGGGATCGATCGAGTTGATCGAACGAAAACGGTTGAATTAAGATCCATTTCCCGTTATGGAATGGCTTCTTCGAAACCAAGTCCCATATTCAGCGGGTTGTGCCTCAAGGATTGGCTCTGCGGCTGGGTCGGGAGAGACCTCCCGTTGCACTATTTTTCACGCCGCTTGCGTTGGTTTTGGCTTTATTTTCTGAATGCGTTTTCGTGAATGTTTTCGATGGTTTTCATGGCTTGCATTTCGAACTCGCACTTCCTATCGAACTTCTTGAATAATACAGTGTTCTAATCGGTTGCTTGTGCGATTTCAGGTAATCGCGTAGGCGACGTCTAGCGCGACCAATAAGTTCTCTCGCCTGAAGTAAACTCAAGGTGAGTGGCTGACCCTTCTCTTCTCGACCCTTTTTAGGTAAATCGATAGTGTTGTTGCGAATGAAAGAAGGAATGCAAAGGCACGGACACGGTAAAATGATCAAGTTTTCAAAGAGAATGTAGACTATACCTTAATAATTAAATATTGTCTTAACTCGATCATTGGACAACTTGTCGACAAGGTAGAGTTTTCCCGTAACGGCAACCCAAGGCCATGGGCCCGTTTCGGCCAAGAAAGGAAACACGGTGTATAGCTGTGCTGGATGATAGCACGGGTTAAGTGGAAACTTGCAGCGGGGCTCGCTACTTGCGCTGCAAGGGCCCCGGCTAACAAAAGCTATAGAGTCCAGGATGGCTTGTTATGCCAGTGACCAAACACACGTAATGTTACACTTGGTATGTAAATGATAACAATTGACAGGGAAGAACATGGTAAGTTTCATAAGGCGCGGCGCGGTCCGTCGTGGGTAAGTTCCAACGTGTTTTACATTATGCTCGTCATTACTCGTTGAAATTCATTAGGATGGTTAGAAACATTCATGAACTAAAGTCATATAAACTCTTCAGCCAAATGAGAGCTTGGAGCCTAAATAGCCACGCACCAGTACAAAGTGTAATGTACTGATCCTCGCTCTCCACGCAGGTACCCCGAACTACGAAGGGCGTGCCGCTTAAAGCTCAAGGCTGCGTGAATACTTTTGAAGCCTCGTCCGTGTAAATGCTTGTTTCTGAAATTCCTTTTGAAGACCCGTACTCAGTCCAAAAGAAGATGACGACTCGACTCCCCTCGATAGCAGGTGGAAAGTGTTATGTTTTACTTGTAAAAAGGGATATAATGTATGGAACGACTATCTCATCAGCGTTCGTTTTGTAAGTCGAGTCATGTTATAGCCCGCGCGGCAATGAATGTAATGAAGTCAATGTAAATAAAGTTTTATTATCAATAAAAAGTCTACTTCCATTTCAAATGTGTCAATCAATTTCTCTGCGTACTCTAACTTGATGTTGTGTTTTGGATAGCCTTATGAATATGCCTTGTGCGATCGCAACTTAGGTTCGCACGACATCACGCTTGGGAGACGACTATCGATTCTACGGAATCCGGGTGTGACATAATGGTATCAGAGCACGGCTTTACATCCTTTGACCTTGCATCGATAAGATAAGTTGTTCCATACAATGAGTCCGTAGTCAACACGGAGGAGCCCGAGCGTCAACCAGCGGCACCGAAAAAGTACAACTTTGAAGTGTCAGAATTCAAAAAGGCATGTCGTACTTCCTTCAGCGGTACCGAAGGCCCTTCCATGGCAATCGACTGGTTGGAAGAGCTGGAAGATCATTTCGAGCTCCTCGGCATTGAAGAATCAAAGCAAGTCGCCTGCACATAACTTCAGCTACAGTTGAACGCGCACGACTGATGGGTCGTGCACAAGCGAGCGATCCGACGCGACAACAACACAGCGCCGATCTCTTGGGCCACATTCCGCAAAGCTTTTTAAGTCGAGTACCTTCCGTCAGCCGTTTGTCAAGCGAAGGAGAATGAATTCATGCAGTTGAGGCAGGGGAACCTGACAGTAGAACAGTACGCCGCAGAATTCAACAAGTTGTCCAAATTTGCTGGTGCATTTTTTCCTACAGAGGAGTGCCATGTGCGATGGTTCAAAATGGGTCTGCGATGCTCTATTGGTGCGCATGTCGGGGTCCCGGAGTACAAGACCACGGGCGAGGCTCTGAATCACGCTCTCCGCCTTGAGAGCGAATACCCTTCCGTTGCTGTCGACGTTGTGCACCACTCCAATCACAAACGTCCTACCTATACGGGAGGCAACAATCGTGCGTCAAAGCGTCCAAACAATGGCAGCTACAGAGAAAAGAACCCGTTACCTCGATGCACCAAGTACAACAGTCTCGGACACGATGCCAGCAACTGCTTCACCTTCGACGAAGCATGTTTCAATTATGGAGAAAGGGGCCACCGAGCTAGAAACTGCATGGTCCAAAAGCCAAATCATCCCAAAGCACCATCACAACAACACCGTCAAGAAAACCGAGGACAGGCACCCCGACCTCCTCAGCCCACTCAACCCACAACCAAGAACAACGTCCTAATGCACAAGGGCGTGTCTTTGCCCTGACTCGAGATGAGGCATTCGCTTTCGACACTGTTGTGACAGGTATATTGAATTTCAATAATGTACCTGCGCGTGTGTTATTTGATTCAGGCGCTTCGCATACTTTCAAATCGGCGGACTTCGCCGCCGAGCACAAATTTCTTGTAATGTCGTTAGACTTTGATCTTAGCGTAAGTATGTCTTTAGGCGTGCCACTGCTCACAAACTTAGCCTACGGAGGAGGAACCATATGTATTGGGGGTCAAAAGATCGATCTTGATACGATAGTTCTAGATATGAAGGACTTCGACATCATACTGGGCATAGATTGGTTCGGTCCTTGCAACGCCACAATCGACTGCACAGAAAAGAGGGTCACCTTCTGCATACCTGGATTGCATGAATTCTGCTATTCGTGTGGTGAAGCATCGCCGTCCTGCATGGTGATCTCGACAATTTCTGCTCGAAAGCTGCTTTATTCCGGATGCGAAGGCTACTTGGCGTCCGTTCGTGACATGAGACAGGATGGCGCAAACGTGAGTCAGACCGACATTGTGGCAGAATTCCTAGACGTGTTATCGGACGAACTACCTGACATGCCGCCCGATCGAGAGATAGAGTTCACCATCGACACATTCCCTAACACCCGGCCGATCTCGAAAGCTCCATACAGGATGGCCCCTGCAAAATTAAAAGAACTAAAGGCACAACTACAGGAATTACTTGACAAAGGGTTCATCCGTTCGAGTGTCTCGCCGTGGGGTGTGCCCGTGCTATTCGTGAAGAAGAAGGATGGATCGATGCAACTCTGCATCGACTATCGGGAATTGAATAAAGCTACCGTCCGGAACAAATATCTCCTGTCCCGCATCGACGACTTGTTTGACCAGCTCCAAGGTGCAACGGTGTTTTTGAAGATTGATCTGCGATCGGGTTATCACCAACTCTGCGTCAAGCCAGAAGACGTGCCGAAGTCTGCCTTCCGTACTCGCTACGGCCACTACGAGTTCTTGGTAATGCCGTTCGGTCTGACAAACGCTCATGCCGTCTTCATGGATCTAATCAATCGGGTGTTCCGTCCGTTCGTTGACAAATTCGTAGTAGTCTTCATCGACGACATCCTCGTCTACTCGAAGGATCGAGCGCAACATGCAGAGCATCTGCAGACGGTACTCTAAACCCTTCGAGAGAATCAGTTGTACGCGAAGATGAGCAAGTGCGAATTCTGGCTGAACAAGTCTCATTCCTTGGGCACATCATCTCCGCCGCGGGCATTGCAGTCGATCCGAAGAAAGTCGAGGCAGTTGCTGATTGGAAACGGCCCGCATCAGTTAGCGAAAGTCGAAGCTTCCTAAGCTTGGCGGGATTCTACCGATGCTTCGTGAAGGACTTTACGAATATTGCATCACCGTTGACTCGCCTCACCCAGAAAGGAGTCACATTCAAGTGGTCAGACGACTGTGAAGCTTCCTTCCAGGAGCTCAAACAACGACTCATTTCGGCCCCGATACTTGCTATTCCTGAAGTGACGGAGGGATTTCAAATCTTCAGCGATGCTTCTGGCCAGGGCTTGGGGTGTGTGCTCATGCAGCGGGATAAGGTGATATCTTTTGCTTCCTGGCAGTTAAGCCGCACGAGAAGAACTACCCCACGCACGACCTAGAATTAGCGGCGATTGTGTTTGCGTTGAAGCTGTGGCTTCACTATCTCTATGGTATGGCGTGCAGGATTTATACGGACAACAAAAGCCTCAAGTATCTCTTCACCCAGAAAGAACTGAATTTGCGGCAGAGGCGATGGCTCGAACTGATCAAAGACTAAGACTTATCAATCGACTACACGCTGGGCAAGGAAAAGTTATATCGGATGCGCTGAGCCGGAAGTACTTAGCTTCATTATGCATTAACGATCGACTGCTGCACGACTTGGAAGGGATGGGCATTGAACTCCGAGTTCGTTTCAGAGACGTAAAACTGTCGCAATTACGGGTGGAACCGAGCCTGTTGGAGAGGATCAAGTCTGCTCAGAAGGATGACCCATACCTGGAGAAGATACAGAAGCTGATATCGACAGGGAAGGCGTCCGACTTTGCAGAGGACGAGTCGGGAGTGATGCGAGTGAAGGGACGGCTATGCGTTCCGGATGACGCAGAACTTAGAAAGGAGATAATGTCGGAGGCTCATTATGCAAAATATTCTTTGCATCCTGGTAGCACCAAGATGTATAAGAACCTCCATGTTGTCTTTTGGTGGCACGACATGAAGAGGGACGTAGCGCTCTTTGTGTCAAAGTGTATGGCCTGTCAGCAAGTCAAAGCCGAGCACCAGCGACCGGGTGGGGAGATGCAGAGCCTTGCCATTCCAGAGTGGAAATGGGATCATGTCACTATGGACTTCGTTGTTGGCTTGCCAAGGACGCCGCGGGGAAACGACGTCATCTGGGTCATCGTCAATCGACTAGCCAAATTAGCGCACTTCATCGCCATCAAAGTTACTTGGAGCTAGCGTCGACCGCCTTGCTCAGATATATCTTGATGAAATAGTTTGGCTGCACGGGGTCCCAGTATCTATCATCTCTGATCGGGATGGACGGTTCGTGGCACGCTTCTGGAGTAGACTTCATTCAGCGTTGGGGACCAAGTTGAAGTTTAGCTCAGCTTATCATCCTCAGACTGACGGCCAAACATAGCGGGTGAACCAGATCTTCGAAGACATGTTACGACTCTGTGCGATCGACTTGAAGTCAAGTTGGGACGTCCATCTACCTTTGGCCGAGTTTTCATACAACAATAGCTATCAGTCCAGTATCCAAATGGCGCCGTATGAAGCCTTGTACGGCCGAAAGTGCAGATCGCCCATTTGCTGGGATGAAGTCGGGGAACGACATATACTTGGTCCGGAGCTGGTAGAGCAGACCGTGCAGAAGGTCAAGTTAATACGGGAGAGATTGAAGATAGCACAAAGCCGGCAGAAGAGCTATACCGACACGCACCGACGTCCCCTCGAGTTCTCTGAAGGCGACCATGTATTTCTGAAAGTGATGCCCATGCGTGGAGTTTCCAGGTTCGGTGCGAAGGTAAAATTGAGCCCAAGATTTGTTGGTCCATTCGAAATATTGAAGCCAGTCGCCCCGATAGCTTACCAAATTGTCTTGCCGCCTGCATTGTCGGAAGTATATGACGTCTTCCACGTCTCAGAATTACAGAAGTACGTGCATGATCCGAGCCATGTAGTGGATTTGGGTAAGCTTGGACCTGAAGGCGGACTTGTCATATGTCGAAGAGCCGGTGCAAATCTTGGAGCGCAAGGATAAACTTCTCCGCAACCGTGCTATTCCTCTCGTCTGCGTCCTCTGGAGAAACTATTCGGTCGAGGAGTCGACGTGGGAGCTTGAGTCAGAAATGAAAGAAAAATTTCCTTCACTGTTCTCGTAGAGATAGGTTTTTTATTTTAAGTTTCGAGGACGAAACTTTTTCTTAGTTGGTTATGGTGTAGTGTCCCGTCCCTGCATCGTGCCCCGTTCTTCGTCCACGGGGTGCGCGAGAAAGGAACACTGTCGCTATCGATTCGATCGGGACCGATAGGTCGGGTTCGATCGAGTCGATCAAACGGGAACGGTTGAATTAAGATCCATTCCCCATTATGGAATGGCTTCTTCGGAACCAAGTCCTATATTCTGCGGGTTGCGCCTCAAGGATTGGCTCTGCAGCTTGGTCGGAAGAGACCTCCCATTGCTCTATTTTTCACGCCGTTTGCGTTGGTTTTGGCTTTGTTTTCTGAATGCATTTTTGTGAATATTTTTGATGGTTTTCATGGCTTGCATTTCGAACTCGCACTTCCTATCAAACTTCTTGAATAATACAGTGTTCTAATCGGTTGCTTGTGCGATTTCAGGTAATCGCGTAGGCGACGTCTAGCGCGACCAACAAGTTCTCTCGCCTGAAGTAAACTCAAGGTGAGTGGCTGACCCTTCTCTTCTCGACCCCTTCTTAGGTAAATCGATAGTGTTGTTGCGAATGAAAGAAGGAATGCAAAGGCACGGACACGGTAAAATGATCAAGTTTTCAAAGAGAATGTAGGCTATACCTTAATAACTAAATATTGTCTTAACTCGGTCATTGGACAACTTAGTATCATATATGGATATGTCATTAAAGTCTTAGTCTATATTCAGCAAAAATTCTAAGAAACGAGGGATTTGTTTCTTAGATGAGTTAGCCCGACCCGATCCTACTTGGCCGTGTCAAGAGTATCCTAATACCTAGAGTGTATAGAGTATCCTAGAAGTGTAGGTATGATTGGTACATTATCAAGACATATGTCAAGATACTAGGTTTGTAGGTAAGTATTAGCTAGGTAACGCCAAGTATTTCATGGTAAGTGCTAGCTTGGACACTCCGAGGTCAAGTTTTCCTTGTGGGCTCACAAGGAACACATGACGACAGAGATATCATTATCTCTTAAGTGTCCGTGTTAGCCTGAAATCAATAATGTATAGAGTATCCTAGAAGTAAAAAGATTTCGATTGTTAGTGGGATGAGCCAGAATCCTTTGACGGAGAATCATGGGTCACCCCACCACCAATCCTTTGACGGAGAAACCTCCGTCAAAGGATTTTGGCTCGCCCCACCACCAATCGAATTTTTTTACTTCTGATACTGATACCGATACTGTGAACCAATGTTGAATGTTGGTATCAGATGAAAACGAACACGCCCTTACCCCAGATGTTGAGAATCGAACACGTCCTACGAGCGCTTTGATACCATTTTTGAGACGTTGCCGCAGCGAAAACGTAGACCAACCACCTGGAATAACCAACCCACGTCTAACAGACATCAAACACAGATAAATACAAGTATATGGCGGTGACTACGTCAGCTAGATCTATAAGACTCAGATGATATTATAAGATTGACAAAAATGGATGTTGAACCCTTTGTAAGCTTGGACCTGAAGGCGGACTTGTCATATGTCGAAGAGCCGGTGCAAATCTTGGAGCGCAAGGATAAACTTCTCCGCAACCGTGCTATTCCTCTCGTCTGCGTCCTCTGGAGAAACCATTCGGTCGAGGAGTCGACGTGGGAGCTTGAGTCAGAAATGAAAGAAAAATTTTCTTCACTGTTCTCGTAGAGATAGGTTTTTTATTTTAAGTTTCGAGGACGAAACTTTTTCTTAGTTGGTTATGGTGTAGTGTCCCGTCCCTGCATCGTGCCCCGTTCTTCGTCCACGGGGTGCGCGAGAAAGGAACACTGTCGCTATCGATTCGATCGGGACCGATAGGTCGGGTTCGATCGAGTCGATCAAACGGGAACGGTTGAATTAAGATCCATTCCCCATTATGGAATGGCTTCTTCGGAACCAAGTCCTATATTTTGCGGGTTGCGCCTCAAGGATTGGCTCTGCAGCTTGGTCGGAAGAGACCTCCCATTGCTCTATTTTTCACGCCGTTTGCGTTGGTTTTGGCTTTGTTTTCTGAATGCATTTTTGTGAATATTTTTGATGGTTTTCATGGCTTGCATTTCGAACTCGCACTTCCTATCAAACTTCTTGAATAATACAGTGTTCTAATCGGTTGCTTGTGCGATTTCAGGTAATCGCGTAGGCGACGTCTAGCGCGACCAACAAGTTCTCTCGCCTGAAGTAAACTCAAGGTGAGTGGCTGACCCTTCTCTTCTCGACCCCTTCTTAGGTAAATCGATAGTGTTGTTGCGAATGAAAGAAGGAATGCAAAGGCACGGACACGGTAAAATGATCAAGTTTTCAAAGAGAATGTAGGCTATACCTTAATAACTAAATATTGTCTTAACTCGGTCATTGGACAACTTAGTATCATATATGGATATGTCATTAAAGTCTTAGTCTATATTCAGCAAAAATTCTAAGAAACGAGGGATTTGTTTCTTAGATGAGTTAGCCCGACCCGATCCTACTTGGCCGTGTCAAGAGTATCCTAATACCTAGAGTGTATAGAGTATCCTAGAAGTGTAGGTATGATTGGTACATTATCAAGACATATGTCAAGATACTAGGTTTGTAGGTAAGTATTAGCTAGGTAACGCCAAGTATTTCATGGTAAGTGCTAGCTTGGACACTCCGAGGTCAAGTTTTCCTTGTGGGCTCACAAGGAACACATGACGACAGAGATATCATTATCTCTTAAGTGTCCGTGTTAGCCTGAAATCAATAATGTATAGAGTATCCTAGAAGTAAAAAGATTTCGATTGTTAGTGGGATGAGCCAGAATCCTTTGACGGAGAATCATGGGTCACCCCACCACCAATCCTTTGACGGAGAAACCTCCGTCAAAGGATTTTGGCTCGCCCCACCACCAATCGAATTTTTTTACTTCTGATACTGATACCGATACTGTGAACCAATGTTGAATGTTGGTATCAGATGAAAACGAACACGCCCTTACCCCAGATGTTGAGAATCGAACACGTCCTACGAGCGCTTTGATACCATTTTTGAGACGTTGCCGCAGCGAAAACGTAGACCAACCACCTGGAATAACCAACCCACGTCTAACAGACATCAAACACAGATAAATACAAGTATGTGGCGGTGACTACGTCAGCTAGATCTATAAGACTCAGATGATATTATAAGATTGACAAAAATGGATGTTGAACCCTTTGTCCTAATAGGTTCCCCCCCTTCCCCCCTCCCCCCCTCCCCCCCCCCCCTCCCCCCCCCCCCCCCCCCCCCCCCCCCACACACACACACACACACACACACACACTAAAAAAGAAACGACATAGATTGCAATAAAATTGCTCATCAATCCGTAGCAATTTTTCTCACCGAAGTTGACGACTCATCGATCAGATCTTTTTTTTCGTCTGTCTTTTATGGCAAAATCCTAAGAGCAAAGTGCCTTAGTAATTTCCATATATAAGGGCTGCATTTATAAAGTGTTGCTACAAGATATAACATATTGAGACCAAAAAAAAAAACTAAGAAACTTGAGATCAAGCCCGAGGCTATCTTATTTCCGAGAAATTAATTAAGAAAACAACAATCTCACCACTTAGAAGCAGCAAATTAACAAGCAAACAACATTAACAATACTTTTGTGAATTCAAACGACTGAGGTCCACCATTAATTCTGTCACACCAATGTTAGATGCCACAAGACATTAATGCCACTCCCATGCATGACCTTCAAAATAATTAAGCTTCAAGAACCATAGCATTTCGAGTAGCACCTGCAACGTTGCGTAGTGTCGCATTTGTAACAAGTTCCAGCACTGCATTTATACTGACATTCGTAGTCAGCCCGGCAAATGTCCAAAGGAAATGAGCTCATGTCCAATGTGGTCATACCACCATCTCCTGCATTGATTTCCTTCATGTCTGAAAGAAAAGAAAGAGACACATAAATGAAATGCGTATGAATTCATGACAAAGGAAAAAAAAAACTCTGGTACTCATTATATTTAACAAAATAATGTTTTAAGGATCATGTACAAATATTTAAAAAAAAAAAAGAGATTTATTTTAACCACTTTAAAAAAGAGTCATATTCTGACATTCCAAAAAATAAGAAGCTCTTCACATTACTAATATATGCAGAGGTTAAAATTTTTGGACCTTTCTGATTTTTTTGACCATGTATTATCGTACCTCTTGTATAGGCTCAGAAACAGTCATGCAAATATATATTTGAAGAAAAAAAAGATATAAGAACACATATCTATTCTACTATATAGAGCCAAAAGTTTGACTTCCGCGAAATTTTTCTTCCAAAAATACCCTAACATATCTATGCGAATTTAATTTGTTCATTAAATTTAATAAGGATAACTCAGTAATTATAAAAACTGTCCTTTAGTCTTCCTAAGTAGTCTTTCTAAGTTAATTAAAAGAATACTAAAATACGTGTAAGACACGTACATATATACTCGTATAGTTAAAGAGGAAAAGAGATGATCACCATTGGAGACGAGAAGTAAAAGGGCAAGGAGGAGGAGGATGGGGAGTAACTTCTTATAGCATCCCATCAGCTTACAATGTATAAGAAAGAAAGAAAGAAAGAAAGAAAGCAGATGTGTGTGGATGCATATAGTAGGAGATTGTCATTCCTTAAATAGGTCGCCAACTCCTCAAATGTCCAGACCAGTTCTCTCAATGTGCACTTTGCTCATGGACAAATCTACGTCCAGACCAGATCAAAGCAATTTTCTAATTCTTCTAAGGCCATGCACTACCTACAAAAAGTGTTACAAGTATTTGTATTTTTTTGGTCGTCCTAATTTATTGGAGTATTGTGAAACTTTCGGCTATTCAATTATTCTTCTTGGATGCCTAATTATGGACTGTCAAGTTTTGACAGTCTTGGATAGACAGATGATTGTCAAAACTATTTCTTCGTGACCGTCAAAATTTTAATATATAGTTCTGAATATGTACAATACGGCCAAAATCTATAATGTACCTTAACAAATTTCGTAGCGACATTATCAGTGACCTTTCATCAGTGAACTTAGGTACAATGCTCACATGTCTTAGTAGATCAAACATAAGATAGATAATTAGGGTTGTTGTTAACCGCACTCACTCCTATTTTTATTCACTTTTATCTCTTTTGTCAACTTGTATATATATATATTTTCCATTTATTTGTTTCTCTTTGCCCTTATGTTCCTTAATTAAATACAATAATGCTAAGTTTACAACCAAATATTTACAACCCTCTTACAACCTTTTCCCATTTGCTGACATGTGGGCCAGGCCATCACCTGGTCCATATGTCAGAAAATGGGTGAGTGGTTGTAACTGTAGCATTACTCAATTAAATATGGGTTTTGTTAACCTGTGTCCTAAGGACACATGTTAAGAATAATTAATAGTCTTTTGCTTTGAAAATTGTTATCAAAACTCAATAAACATTAAAAAAATAATTTTTTTGCGTTGGAAAATGTAATCAAAATTCAATACAAGAACTTTTTGCATTGGAAAACTATCACTACCAAAATAAGTCAAATCAGCGACGTACTTAGCGACACCTGTTCAAAACGTCCCTAATATTTAGGACATTAGCGACGTTTTTTATTTACGCCGCTAAACGTCACTGTTAAGAAAATATAGCGGCGTTCAGCGACGTATAGTGACTACATTAAGCATTTTAGAAAGTCACGTCGCTGAGAAGTCGCTGAACGTCGCTATAATTTTAAAATCAGCGACGTTTAGCGACTTTTGCAGGCTGTCGTCGCAATATTATATGGATTTTGCGGCGTTTAGCAATGACTTTTTCTTGACGTCGCTAAATTTTGTCAAATAGGTTTCCCCCTCTCCCAAATTTCTATTTCATTTCTCCCTCTCCCAAAATTCAATTTCACTCCCGACGAGCCCTCGACCTCCACCCCCCCCTCCGCCTATTCCCCGCCTCTGGTCGCCGCCCCCGACGAGCCCTCGACCTCCAGCCCCCTCTGTCACGCCCCGACCCGGAATCACCCGAATCATCGTCCTCGCAGGGGGCGTGATGCCGCACGAGCCTGGAGTTGCGCTCGTGTAAGACAAGATGACCAGTTCTCAAATGGTTATCTTTGATTTGATATTAACAACGAAAGAAAAACAGAGTATACGAAACAATTCTCTTTATTGATATTCGAACTGAGATTACAAAGGCTTTCAATAGCCCAACTAAATTTGCCAGGTTGGCTACAGCACTCAAGTTCTCTCTTGCCCACAAAAAATTTTCACTGTTCCATACATCATGCCTTCTATATCTCGGCCGCATAAATCTTGTTGCAAGTTCGAGCGTCAATGTGATCGCACGCTTCAAACGCTACGGTATTCCATGCCTCTGCGCGATCAAGCGAAGCTTCGTCGTGAGCAATCTATTCCCTGCACCCTGCATGAAAGCTGGTGGGAGATCAGTACGTTCGTCCTCGCATGTACCGATGAAAAGTCTCACTTTCTAAACCGACATTTAGTGTTTATGTTGAATCATGCAACTTAGCTTATGATCTTGCTATATTCTCCTTAGGGTCGATTTCGTAGCATATTCGAAAATGGTAAAGCATGTTATCATGGCAAGCATGTTATTCAAATTGAATAGGCAAACAGGTAAGCAATCTCGTGTTTGTTTCGTGGCGTGACTTCTTACCAACATAGACGCACTCGCCCTTGCACTGATGCAAGGTGAATACGCACTCGCCCTTGCACTGACGCAAGGTGAATACGCCCAATTCCTTCCCTGTTATGTTATAAGTGCATCTCTAAGCAGGATCTATGTGTGCAGGATACATACGTGCCTGCACTTTCAACCCATCGTTTCTTAACTATATGAAAAGTCGTTGGCGTATTCGCGCCAAAATGGACTAAAGGTGTTTCTTTTTTTCTTTTTCTTTCTTTTTTTTTTCTCTCTTTCTTTTTTTTTCTCGAATTTGGGTAGCCCGACGCTTCACGGGTTGGGTTGTTGTCCCAAACAACTGAAGCTTACCGCGTGCATACCATTATTTACGGCTTTTTACATCTCGCTAAGCGGTCGCTAATCGTCTTACGGATGTACGTCTATCAAAGATTATATCTCTCCTAGGCCGAACGGTCCCGGTGCCCCGGCACACCCGTTCGGAAGGAACGTTCCGTGCACGAAATATTATCACAATTATCGTAAGTCCATTCGACCATGCAACGCCCTATTATTCAAACAACCAAACATAGTCTTGAGTCCGAGACTCAGACTTTAGCATCTCGTATTTCATCCATTTATTTTCTATGTTCTTACATTTTATACTTCGTTTCAATGTTCAATGGCATCATGCCTCAACTCAATGTTCGTCAACCGAACGACCCGAAGGTCCTGAACACCTTTCGAGGCATCATGCCACATCTGACAATTCTGTCACCTATATGTCACAACTGTTCTCTTCGGAACGAAGTCATCTTTTATGATCTCGTGCACGTACGCACGTTTTGACCCTTTTATCATTTTTTTCTTCGCGTCGTGCACTTGCTGCACGTATTGAAGCCGTATTTCCATGTTCTATGCCTTAGTGTTCAATGTACATGGCTCGTGCTCGTCTATGTTTTCTTTCAATGTGCTAGCCTTTCTAACTCGTGCGTGAGGGCACGGAATGGCTCGTGCACGAAGGCACTCGTCGAATACAGTTATCCTATGTTCTTGCGGCTTGTGCACCGAGGCGCTCGCCTTTGCGATATCCAATATTCCATAGCGACTCGTGTATTTGATGTACGTTTCATTTTAATTGTTCTAACTTAGTGTTCGACGCACACTATGAATTCTTCCGATCGAACCATGCCTGTGGCGTCGATAGGTTAACTTATCATACAATGATACATTCTTACTTAGACATGAAGGTGTAAAAAAAAGAGTCAATCCACCCACCTTAAGCCGATACGCCTTGTTTGTCGAGCCGATGTGGCTCGATTTCATAACTTCGTTGCACGGCCAACTCTCCTGACTTAGCCATTCCGACACTTCTTGTTTTATTGAACTACTCGATCTATTCCGGCCTACCGTGCCCAAGTTCCAGCCCGTTGCTAGACGGTGATTTGGATTTTGCGGACCCGTTGCGAATGAGACAAAATGTCGACCTCTAATATTTTAGCATAAATGGATAGCCTGCACATAAAACCAACTAAAATCAATACTTGCATCGATTCGGACTTGCGCCTTGGTCGATTCGATTTCTTAGAATCTTCGAGCCGACTCAACGCACTTATCCTTCGGGGCAATGCAGCGCTTTGTATCGATTCAACTCGATACATTTTCCTTGGGACAATACAACTCTTTGCATCGACTTAGTTCGATGCATTGCTCGGGACAACGTAACTCTCGTATTGACTCGCATCGATACATTTCATTCGGTCAACGCGACTCCTTGACTCAACGTCTCAGCGTAATACACCATACGGAGCGGGGCATTACACCCTCCTCCACCTCCGACCCTCTGCTCTCCCCCGCCACTACCCCCGTCGAGCTGCTGCCCCGACGGCCCCCTCCCCCATCGACGACCCCTCCCCCTGACGACCATCTGCCCTCCCCCGTCCATGGCCTCCATCGAGCTGCTGCCCCGACGACCCCCCTGCTATGACGACCCCCATCTCGGTAAACCTTCCCTCTTTCTCTCTTTCTCTCGTAGTACTAACCTAACTCGGACACGGACACTAAACATGACACACACATCTTGACCTAACTCTAACACGAAAACTGACATGATACACTGCCTGTTTGTGGTGGACACGGACACACACTCATTCTTCTCTTTGACTTGGACACAAAATGATATTATGTTGTGATAAATAATTTGGACTTGGTTATGTATTTGAAAATATATTGATGTTGACACACAAATTGGACAACAAGTATTTAGGACACGGTGGTAGGAATGATATTCATAATTATTGAAATTAAAATTTAGGTTATGGTATGATTATAGTGTCTACGTAGCACTTAGTATCATATATGGATATGTCAATAAAGTCTTAGTCTATATTCGGCAAAAATTCTAAGAAACTAGGGATTTGTTTCTTAGATGGGTTAGCCCGACCCGATCCTACTTGGCCGTGTCAAGAGTATCCTAATACCTAGATCTAGTGTATAGAGTATCCTAGAAGTGTATGTATGATTGGTACAGTATCAAGACATATGTCAAGATACTAGGTATGTAGGTAAGTGTTAGCTAGGTATTGCCAAGTATTTCATGGTAAGTGCTAGCTTGGACACTCTGAGGTCAAGTTTTCCTTGTGGGCTCACAAGGAACACATGACGACAGAGATATCATTATCTCTTATGTTAAGTGTCCGTGTTAGCCTGAAATCAAGAGTGTATAGAGTATCCTAGAAGTAAACAGATTTCGATTGTTAGTGGGATGAGCCAGAATCCTTTGACGTGTAGGAACGAAATCGTAAAGCAGAATGCTCTGGGGGGGTGAATAGAGTAGGCAGCGGAATATTGCTAATTAAAAACTCGTTAGCAGTTAGATCACAGATATAATTATAATCACAAAATAAATGGCAGTAATAAAAGAGTGATCAGAAGGCAAACGCAAACACCAAGATTTATACTGGTTTCCCTCTTGTGAGGACTAGTCCAGTCGGAAGAACTCTAGCTTCGAGTTGAATCCACTATTGAAAAATCCCGCAAGTTTTCATACGAAGTCCTTGCAACTTCTACAGACGCGAGCTTTGATACGAAAAACTTGACCAACTTCAATTGTGAAGAGTCAATCTTCAATCAAGCCGCTGATTACAATCGCTCTGAAACTTCTAGACCGCACCGCACTGGCAAATCGACTAGAGGATTGTAACTAGCTTGGGATTTGAAAATGGAAGCTTTTTAGAACTCTTTGGAAGAAATGTAAGCTTTAGAAGAGAAGAAATTAAAAGTGAATTGGTGATTTGAAATGATCGAAATCCTTCTCTATTTATAGTTTTTTCAAAGACAGAACTCTGACAGAATTCGGGCAGAATTCGGACAGAACTCTTTGTAACAAACCGCAACTGAAGGGAGACCAAGTTCAAAATCAAACGTTCACATAACGTTCAACTTGGCCGAACTCTGGCCGAGTTCTGTCAGGGTTTGGTCAGTTGACTTTGTGAAAAATAATTTTGGCTTTTTGAAAAAGTCCTTCAGAAGCTTTTTGTAAAAATAGATATTTTTCAAAAACATAGGTCATTTTGAAAAGATAGGTCAGTTTTGAAAAACGTTTTCGGATAGCCTATTTGCCAGTACGACTTGGTATACAATGTATTTCTAGACTCAATAAAATGAAAAATTACATTGCTTTGAAGGAAATACATTCTGAGTGGCAAAAAACTTCGGTCTTGAACGGAGTAGATATCCATCTTTGATCAGTGTCCAAAACGTCGTTAGTAAATATCTGAATTGACTCGCATTTATATCGAGATAGAGTTTGATCAATTATTAAAACACTACTAAAATATGCTCTATTAGCGACGTAATTTAGCGACGGAATAAAATAACGTCGCTAAGTATCGAATATAGCGACTCCTTTCTATAGACATCGCAAAACGTCGCTGAATAGCGACGTTCAGCGACAGGAGGTAAAATACGTCGCTGAATAGCGATGTTCAGCGACATATTATTAAATATGTCGCCATATATTAAAATGTTTGTGACGTTTAGCGACGTCGCTAACTTTTTTACTTAGGGCACACTGCTTCCTTTTTCCCCCTCACTCGAAAATTTTAGAATTTTCTTTTTCCTCCTCGACCCCCGGCTACTCCCTCCCTCCCGACGACCCCTTCCCCCTCGGCGACTCCCTCCCCCCCCGACGACCCCTCCCCCCCCGTCGAGCTCCTCCTCCTCGAGCTCCTCCTCCTCTTCCTCAGGTAAACCCTAACCTAACTCCTCTCCCTCCTTCTCCTCCTCCTCCTCCTCTCCCACGGACACACACACACACGGACACACACACACACACACACACACACACACACACACACACACACACACACACACACACACAGACACACACACACACACGGACGCACAGACACACACACACACACACACACAGACACACACGGACACACGGTTATGGGTGCAACTTGGGAGGGCTAAATCCAAACCCAATCGGATAAACCCGTTAATGGGTTGGGTTAGGGTTGAAGATACTCGGATTCGAGCTCGGATTTGGGTTAAAATATTTGAACCTGATCAACAATCGGGTTGGGCTCGGGTTCATGTGTCGGGTAACCCGACGAACCCGAAATATTGTGTGTGTGTCTCTTTATATTTGAGAGTGTGTGTGTGTGTATATATATATATATATATATATATATATATATATAGGTGTCTTGATATATGTATATATATGTTTATTGGTTGTGTGTGAGTTTGAGTGAGAATGGAGGGAGTTGTTGTGGTAGGTTGTGGTTGTAGTTGTGGTGTTGTAGTTGTGGTTTGTGGTGGTGTTCATGGTGGTTGAAGGGGGGATTGAGACCAGCATATGCAGCAGCAGCTAGGCCAGCATATGCAGCAACAGCTAGGCAGCATAAGCAGCAGCAGCATATGCAGCAGCAAGCACCAACAATATCATTCATTCGGCCACCCATTCACCATCCATCCATTCATCTATCACATATAGCACTCCATTCATTTATTCATTCACCCATTCACCATTCATTTATTCATTCACCCATTCACCATTCATTCATTCATTCATTCATTCACCATTCATCCATATCCATTCATTCATCCATCCATTCATCCTTCACATATAGCAGTCCATTCATTTATTCATTCACCCATTCACCATTCATTTATTCATTCACCCATTCACCATTCATTTATTCATTCATTCACCCATTCACCATTTATTCATCCATTCACCATTCATTCATCCATTCATCATTTTAATCAAAAACAGTCACTTAACCCCCTTCATGTTGTGTGTGTGTGTTGTTAGTGAGTTAGTGAGTTGAGCGTTTAGTTAGAAGAGTATGTTAGTGGTTAGATAATATGTTAAGGAAAGGTTTGGTAATAGGATGTGGTTTGTGTTAGAGAGTGAGAAAATTGTGGAAGATATGTTAGTAAGATTTTATATTAGAAGTTTTGTATTAGAGTTAGATGTGGGCTAGAGTGAGCGTGACAGGTTGAGGTATCTTGTGATACCAAGATGGTATCACAAGATAATTAGGATTTACCCTAGCTATGAAAGGGTAAGGTAATAGGATAAGTTAAGATAATTGTCTAGAAGCTAAGGTATGAGTCTAAGGTGTTAGGATATGGTTAGAAATTGATTGTCTTGGTTGGTAATGGATAGGATTAGTGCTCTTAGACTAGTTTTGACCTCGGTTGACCGTTTTGATCAAAAGTCAACGAAAGTCAATCGAAAGTCAAACTTAGCCTAAAAGTGACTAGAATTGACCCGAAACCAAACCAGAGTTGACCAGTTGACTGAAATTCAACAGTTGGTCAACATTATCCGATGGACCCGACCCAACCCGAGTTCAACCCGATCCTCCGGGCTTGGTCTTAGGCTTCATATGTTGAACCTGAGGTTAGGCTGGGCTTGGGCTCGGATTAGGCTTATGATTTATCTGGTTGGGCTCGGGTTGACCTCAAGCCCGACCCAACCCGCCCGAGTTGTACCCCTACACACTGTTACCATGTCTCTCTACTATAATATACACTAGGAAGTTCGGACACTGCAAATATCGGTATTTATTCCATGTCTATGTCTAGTGAAGCATAATTGCCTAGACTTAGTCAACTTCACCCAGTTTGACTAGTTTGTCCCAGATATTGACTTAGTCAACTCAACTTCACCCAGTTTGACTAGTTACTGTGCTGAACATGTGTGTCCATCTTTACAAAATTATTTCCAAATGGATATGAATTACTACTTGTAGAATCGTTCATGGATGTATAATTGTCATCCTGATGATATGTGTGGTGTGCGGGATAAATATATAGCGGGAGTAGAGCAGTTCCTGTAGTTTGTTAAGGCGTTCCCTCAGTACATAGACGGTACCAAAATTAAGTGTCCGTGTGTGAAATATCATAACATAAAATATTATCTAGAAGTGGAAGTGACATATCATTTGTACTCGAGGGATTTCACGCCTAATTACTATCAGTGGACCACACACAGAGAACTTGTGTATTTAGCATCAGAGTCGGAGTCTTATGTTGAGCCGTATATGCATGCGGGACCTAATTTTGTTTCAGATAATCATGCATACAATGACGGGTGCGTGAACATGGTTTTCGAAGCTGCGGGGCCTAGTTTCGTTCATAATGTAGTTGAGGAGGCATCGAATGTCGATGCTGCAAAGTTTATGGAGTTGCTGGAGAATACAAGGACTCTATTGTATCCTGGTTGTGAGGATCATTCACCGTTGGAGGTGGTTACAAGACTGTTGAGCATTAAGTCAGATTTTAACATGTCGCAAGAATGCTACAACCGAGTGTTGGAGTTGATTATAGAGATCTTGCCGGCGGGTGCTAAGTTACCTAAAGACTTCTATCGGTCTAAGAGGATGGTTAGATCGCTCTGGATGGGATACGAGAAAATCGATTCTTGTCATAATAGGTGCATGCGTACTACAAAGACGACAAGGACGCAGATGTGTGCAGATTTTGTGGTGCTGATCGCTATAAGACAACTAGTACAGGAAGGTCTACCGGTGCAAGAAGACCGACCGATTCAATGCACTACTTGCCTTTAACGTCGCGATTGCAAAGAATATTTATGGTGAAAGAGACGGAAAAAAATATGAGTTGGCACATGCGAGAACAGATTGAAGGAGTGTTGGATCACCCATCCAATAGAGAAGCGTGGAAGCACTTTGATTGAGTGTATCCTGATTTTGTTTCAGATCTGCGTAATATCAGGTTGGGGCTATCTTCTGACGGTTTTACTCCTTTTGGTCTTTCGGGATCCCAGTATTCGTGTTGGCCTGTGATTGTCACTCCGTATAACCTACCGCCTTGGATGTGCATGAAGACTCAGTACATATTTCTAACCGTTATAATTCCTGGTCCGAACAATCCCAAGAGGAACATTAATATGTACTTACAGCCTTTGATAGATGAGTTGAATCAGTTATGGGAAGTAGGCGCTAACACGTACGATGTTTCCAGGAAGCAAAATTTTCAGATGAAGGCAACCCTTATGTGGACCATCAACGACTTTTCGACCTATAGAATGTTATCTAGATGGAGCACTCATGGCCGTCTCTCATGTCCGTATTGCATGGACCGTATTAAGGCTTTCCGCTTGAAACACGGAGGAAAACTGTGATTCTTTGATTGTCATCGGCAATTTCTGCCAAAAGATCATCCGTTCATAAGGAACAGGAATGCATTCCATGCCGGCGTTGTAGAGAAGGGTGATCCACCGCCAAGGTGGTACGGAGCTACGATACGGGAGGATGTTAGAGATTTTCCAAGTGTTGTCGAAGATCCTACAACTGGGTACAAGTGCGATGGATTTGGTAGAGATCATAACTGGACAAAGAGGAGCATATTCTGGGATCTGTCATATTGGAGTACCAATCTGATCAGACATAATCTTGATGTCATGCATATTGAGAAAAATGTGTTTGATAACATAATTAATACTATGATGGACGTAAAGGAAAAAACGAAAGACAATCTCAAGGCCAGGTTGGACTTAGAAGAAATATGCAAACGCCCTACGTTGTATTTGATAGAGGAGAATGGAAAACAGTTCCTGCCGAAGTCAATTTTCTCACTGGACAAGGAGGATAAAGTGATACTTTATCGGTAGATCCAGGGCCTAAAATTTCCAGACGGATATGTGTCAAATCTGAGAAGATGTGTCGATCCGAAAGAAAACAAATTGACGGGTATGAAGAGCCACGATTGTCATGTATTCATGGAGAGGTTAATTCCGATTACATTTTAGGAATTCTTACCGCAGGCAGTTTGGGATCCATTGACGGAGCTTAGCGTATTCTTCAGGGATCTTTGTTCTAAGAAATTGCTCGTTGATCGTCTAGAAAAGCAAGAGAAGGACATTGCGGTAACACTGTGCAAGCTAGAGAGGGTGTTTCCTCCTGAATTCTTCGACTCTATGGAGCATTTGCCGATTCATCTATCCTATGAGGCACGTGTTGGTGGACTCGTCGAATATCGATGGATGTACCCGTTCGAGCGATATTTGAATCACCTAAAAAGAAAGATAAAAAATAAAGCACGGGTCGTGGGTTCTATTTGTGAAGCCTATGTTCTCGAGGAGATTACAAACTTTTATTCGATGTATTTCAAGCCTCATGTTACAACTAATAGAACGAGAGCTTCCAGAAACGACGACGGAGATCATGAATTTAATGATACAATAATGAAGGTATTCAATGCTCCAGGAAAGCCATCGGGTAAAATGAAGAAGAGATATCTGAAGAGCTAAGGGCTGCTCAGGTGTATGTATTACTCAACTGCGACGATGATGAAGTAAAGAAGCTGGAGGGGTAAGTAATTAATATGTCTACATTATTTTAATAGTGTTGATTATTATACTATTACATTAATTGAACGATGTTGTTTTTAGCATATTTAATGATGATATGAGGTTAGGTAGGCCACACATAACAGAAGAAGAACTAGACCAAGAAATGAGGCATTATTTTCCATCATGGTTGAGTGCATATGTAAGACTTGATAACTCTGTAATTACCTTTCTGTATATGCACTTGAGGATGAGCTTAATTAATTTTTTCGTGGTATTTAGGTCGATCGTCCATACGCAAGACTTGAGAATGAGTCTATTAGAACGCTAGCCAAGGGACCAATTTATGCTGCAAAAATATGGCCAAGCTACTGTTGTCACGACCCGCACCTACTGTGAGGGTACGAAAACGTGACAACGCCCAGCCTACGTCGCAGTGTCGGCGGTAGAATGCTGTCCTAGGTCAATCATCTAACAATATAAAGGTACCTGTACAGTATAAACACTCCGAATGGAGGTGACATAGCAATGTACAGTCTCAATCACATCTAAGGCAGAATGATAAGATAAAAGATAGATAGAGAAATAAATACTGAAATGAGGAAATCCCTATAAATACAACCAGAGAGTCTAAGTGTCTAAGATAAATACATAATCCCAGATCCCAAGTATCAATATGTACAATCATCCACAGAATACTGTAAATGAAAACATCCTAGTCTAAGGGTGTGTCATCCACAGCTAGTGGGGCCTGCTGATGGTCCAGGTCCAACATCTCATCTAAGGTGGCACCGTAATAGGTATCCACACCAGCCTCCTCCTCATCCTCTGTAATATTTTCAACAGGTCCAGTCAGGACAGGAGCGAGTATAGTACATCTTAACAGATCATAGCAGGTTAGAAAGTATAATCATACAGTAAAGTAAGATACATGAACTAAAGAAATACAGTATGTAAACAGAGAGAGAACTGTAATAGAAATATCTACTATACATAGAGAACTAATAGTGACTAGTGAGTCAGAGTAAAATATAAACATGTGAATGGCATAGGATATTCATGACTACAACTAAGAGAGTGATTCATGACTACAGCTACTTGGATAATATTCACATGCCTATTTCTACTCCCCCGTCCCCAATCAATACACAAGGATCTGTTCAAGTTATGTTAAGATTCGTGAAACTTCACATGGCTCATAAAATGAGTGATACGTAAAGGTGATTCATGATGGCTCTGTGAACATGAGAGTACATGTGTCACAAGCGATTCGTGAATCAGAGGAAGCATAGAGATACGTGATTATTCGTGAAACGTATAAAACATGCAGTATCCGATGCTCCCGAGGGGGATAACATCTCATGAAAAGATCCATATAGTACCAATCCGTGTGACCAACGTGACAGTATCAAGTAAAGTAATTTAAAGCAGGAAAATAATTCTAAACAAGATATGAAATGATCAGAGAATGTACTCGCCTGGTATCTGAGTGTCCGAGAAAAAAATACTGTCCGAAGAGTGGTGTCTGGCTCCTATTTAGAACAGTACAAGTCATAACATGTCCAGAATGGTAAAATGAAGTTCTACTATGCACTCTACATGAATCTAGGTCAATCTAGGCCAAAGTCAACTCTTGGTGAACTCTGGTCAACCCTAGAAGTCAAACTAAGTCAACTATGGTCAAACTAGGTCTAACAAGTCTAACCTAGGTCAACTAGGGTCAAACAAGTCTAGGTTGGTCAACCATAGGCTATGGGCCCAATCCTCTAGGCACTAGCCATATACTAGGCTACAAGCTCTTGCAGAGTCATAGTCATGTAGGCTATGAGCTAATACAACATAGCAATATAGGTCAAAAACCATATATAGATATATATCACTATTCACATATTAGTATATAGATATCCACACATACCAAGGAAATGTGCCTAATCACATTAGCTATTACACATAGAAAATCCCCTTACATTTACACTATCATCTAAATATCCTCATTAGGTTAGACATTGGCATGTACTTATAGACATACGTACACACATATATATGTATCATATATACATAGAGAGGGCAACATATGAGATGGGTGTGTGTCTAAAGGGAAACCATGTGTGTGTATGCTCACAAAGTTTTATGTGATAGGAAAACATAGAGTGTGTGTGTGTGGGTAAATCATCACAGGAAACAGATATGGGTTCAGGATTTTGTGTGTATGGTTGTGTGTGTGACTAGTAGGAATGTGTGTGTGTCTAGAAACATTGTGTGCATTTTAGAGTTCTCAGGTTCAGAAAAGTGAGTGTTAGAGAGTAGGCAATGTGTGTGTGTGAAAGAGTGAGTGAGAGGGGACAGCAACCTGTGTGGGTGAGTGAAAAACAGTATGTTCAGTGTCATGTAGGGAAACAATGTATCTTAGTGTCTCAGGTTACACCAATTGACAGTGTAGGTTATACATGGGTGGTCATGAGTGTTAGACAATTCCATTTCAGTTTTTTTAGTCCTAACTAACATTCAGTAAAAAGGAAAGATTTCAGTCCAGATTTGCAACAAAAAAAAACATCAAACAGTGTGAACAAAAAAAAAAGTGTGTGTGGGTGTATCAAACCAAGTGACACTAGGTGACAGATGTGTGTTTGTGTGAGGGAAAACTGGAAAATCAGTGACTGTGTGTAGGCAATGCATAGAGGAAAATGTGTGGACTGTGAACAGGTTTTCGTGTGAATGAAAAATCAGGAATTTCAGAATGTGTAAATAGGCTTAGCATATGGGTGTGTGTTTAGCTCAGTTTTAAACTAAAGGACAGGGAATAGAGTAAAGTGTGTGTCTCAGATTTTTTTGTGGCTGTGCATAGAGTGTATAAAGTCAGGATTAACAAAACCAATTGACAATCTCAGTTATTCCCAAGTGACAGGAATAGTCTCAGGGAAATTGACAGTTCATTTAGGAATGAGATAAACCATTCTAATTTAGGTATTGAGAAGAAAGTAGCCAATTACATTCGAATCAACTCCAATGCCTAAATTCCATTCATCAAATCAAAACCTATTCGAATGTAACATTGAAGTAAAACATGAACTAACAATTATGTGAGATCACTAGACAGTTGAAAAATCAATTAGAAATCAGATTACAAAATAGGATTAATAGTTTTAGGATAAATTGGATAACAGGTATCAGTGTAATAACAGTGCACATAGAAATTTAGGAATTTGAGATCATTTAGCCATCTAATTTACAAACCAAAGGTTGGTAATTAAAGTCACACATGTGAGGATACTATTTAGGGTCTTCGTGTCCAAGAACTGGACACAAATCGTGTCCAAATATCTGCACGAACACAGACACGCACTGTGCACAATTAATCGTCGTGCACGCGCGTATAACACGTGACACACGACACGACACGACACGTGTTTGTGTCTAGAGGTTCACCTAGGTTAGCCCTAGGTCTGACACATCCTGCACTGGGTCCACGAGTCCCTCAGATACGACACGACATGCGTGTCAGTCGTGCCTGTGCACACGCACAGCAGCCTGCGCGCTACAGCGCGCGGCCAATACAACATCGATATCTCTGTGCACAGACCACGAGACACCCCTAAATTTTGGGAGCATGGTCGCAGATGATGCCCATGATTCCCACAAAAATTTAGGACACGACGTGTCCTGTGTCCAGAGAAAAAGAGCCCGTGATGCAGGACACGGCCTACGGGCCCGTGCTGCGTGTCTACGCGCAAAAATAGGACACAAACGGACACAAAATATCATACAACCTTCACAAAGATTGATACACACATCAAGATCTACAAACCCATGTAATTATATTTCAAAAATATGAAAATTTATTCCTATGTGGCATTTCTACAGACACCTAGTATACCATTTCGATACGTGTCCGATACGGACACGAAATGGACACGAATTGAGCCCAAATTTTGGGGACAGCTAGGAAACCCTAAAACCTAACCTTATATGCAAAAAAATCAGGAAAAACTATGAGTTTAGATGATTTACCTATTGAGTATCAAAACTCAAGAAAAGCTTCAAAGAGGGGATTCCAAATGGCAACTCCAAATCTCCAAATGGCATGCAAACTGAGGTGCTCCTCCAAAATCAGTATATAAACATAAATTAGATTCTATTGTAAAAGACTAGGACTAAAAAGGAGCTAAAATGAATTAATTAGGAATTTCTAAGGTTGGGGATTTACCTCTTTCTAAACTTGAGATCTATTTCCAAGAGAGGCTAACCCTAAATGAAGGAGGCATTAAATAGGGGTGGGAAACCCTAGGTTGGCTGCCATGGGTGGGTTTAATTTGGATTTGGGCCTAAGTCATGGGCCTATGGCTTAATCACAAGTCTTAAAATTGATAAATCATAAGTCATTGACTTAAGCCATAAGTCATGAACTAATTTCACTTAAGTAATCCTTCCTACCTTAAGACTAATTTCTAATGACTAAAAGTAGGTTAACTAGAGTTAGACTAGGGTCACCAACTAGGGTTAGTTCTACAAGGTCTCAACTAGTCAAGACTAACATAACACATAGCAATATTTAATTAATATTAAATTCACACAAATTCCCATAAATCATAATAAATTTAAATAAATCCTAAAATGGCCAAAATACCCTCTTAGGCTAAAATGTACTAGTCAAATATCCTAATCACATGGCTAGGCTCTAAGGTTACACTAGTCAAACACTAAAATCATAAGTCATAATTTTAAATAGTTTTAAAATGATAAAAAAAATCACCAAAAATCATATTATCATTTAAATATCATAATTAAATAAATTAAAATACAAAATTTCAAAATTACCCTCATTTTAGAAATTGGGTGTTACAAGTCTACCCACCTTAGAAAAATTTCGTCCTCGAAATTAAAATGGTAGTAGTCTTCTAGGTCAAATACCCCACAATCAAAGTCTCAAACATACCGTCAGATAATCATATGCGTCTGTCCAAAATCATGATACTCAGAATCTTCGTCATGCTAGTGAGGAAGGCTATGATAATCACAGAGTCATCGACTAAGGTACATACCTCTAGAATTATGCGATTTAAAATTTTTGCATTACCGCATGTTTGGCAGCGAAAACCTTAAATTCCCACACCTGAGAAATACATCCAAAATCTTACTATATGTCCTCACAATGCCAGCTATCATGCCTACAGAAGACTCTAGATCCCATAATTTAGGCGACCTAGCCCATACGACTTATCTCGGAAGAAAACCAAATCGAAAAGAATGCCAGATCAAAACTTATCAACAAATAAGGAAGCAGATAAGAACAGATGGAATTGAATTTCAAGATAGATATAATGAGGCAAGGTGGAAATGGAATCGAAAAGAACAGAACCTGCAAGCACCTCTCCCACTGCCTGAGCATCCTCGACTGTCATGGCGTAAGCTCGCCCCTGCTGGCCTCCTACAGCCTGATGCTGATACTGCACAAATCTCTGCTGCTGCGTCGGTAACGGTCCCCGCTGCTGACCTACCTGAGCCTTGGCTCCTCCTCCTGGTGCTGTGCCTATGTACTGGGAACACTCCCTCAGCTGGTGGTCCGCTGCTCCACATAGTAGGCACCTGCCCAGCCTCTTTCTGCACTCATCCCATCCATGCCCCGGCTTCTTGCAGTAGGGCAACTGACTGCCTGCTGTCTGTGTGCCTGATGCTGTCTGGGCTGCTGCTGTCCCTGCTGATGGCCGTGACCCTGGAACTGCTGCTGAACGTGCGGCCTCTTGGCCGGTCCTCCGCTACTACTGCCTTCCTGGGAGTCTCGCCCCCTCTTGAGCCTAAGCTCAAGATCATCCTCTGTAGCTAAAGCATCCACCAGGATCTCTTCATAGGTAGTGCTGCGGGCGTTCTTGGTGTAGGACTTGACCTCCTTTACCAAGACCTTTCGGAACCTCCGGGCCTTCGTCGTCTCTGATAAGTCCTCCATAAATCTGCTCAGGGGGCAGAACTCTCCTGCGTACTCCTCCACGGACTGGCTCCCTGGACTAGGGCCTCGAAATGGGTCTCGAGGGATCCCAGCGCTGCGTCTGGAAAAAACTTCTCCTTGAACAGCTTCTTGAATGCTGCCCAAGTCTGTCCTGCTGTACCGACCCTCGGGTCGATCTGGTACTATGTACGGGCCAGATCCTGTATCATGCTGGCCGCTGCCTCGATCTGGAGCCTCGTCGGAATCTCGGCCAACCTGAAAATCTCCTCAATATGCTCGATCCACTCATCGGTATACAAGATCCCCTCTGTCCCTCGGAAGTCTCTCGGGTACATCTTCTGGAAATCTTGGATGCCCTTCTCCTATGGCTGGTACGGCTGTGGGGCTGCCGCTGGCTGAGCTACGACTCTCTCTATTGCGGTCACTGCCAGCTCAATGCCTCGCGTGAGCTCTGCTGTCTGCCTCTGCTGCTGGGTCTGCTGACCCTCTATGTATTGCCGGAAGAAGGCTAACAGCTGAACGGCGTCAACTGTCCCTGCAGGTGGCTGCTGCTGCTGAAGAAGTACATCCGGAATCACCAGACTCGGCTCATGCCTCACTGCTGGTGGGGCTCCTCCAAAAGCTGCTGAAACGCCTACCCCAGCTGGCATGACTGGGGCTGCGGTACCAGGGGCTGGCTGCTGAGTATGAGAGGTGGCAGACCTCTCATCGGCGTCCTCCTGGTCCTGGCGATGCGATCGCGTCTCAACCATCCTGGAGACACAGATCAAAAGAAACAATTGCTGAGAATGAGTCAAAATATCAAAGGAGGACAGTTTAAATTCAAGGAAGACAATAAGCGACAAAATGTAGATATACGGAATCTGAATAAGAGTTTTTCATATTTGTGATTGAGTACCTTCAAAAATATCCTAATCCTACTGCAGGCTGTAGTGATACTCTAGTTCGAATACCACTACATAAACTCGACCTCTATGGGCCACCACTAAAAACGTGTCACGACCCGCACCTACTGTGAGGGTACGAGAACGTGACAACGCCCAGCCTACGCTGCAGTGTCGGCGATAGAACATTGTCCTAGGTCAATCATCTAACAATATAAAGGTACCTGTACAGTATATATACTCCGAATGGAGGTGACATAGCAATGTACAGTCTCAATCACATCTAAGGCAGAATGATAAGCTAAAAGATAGATAGAGAAATAAATACTGAAATGAGGAAATCTCCATAAATTCAACCAGAGAGTCTAAGTGTCTAAGATAAATACATAATCCCAGATCCCAAGTATCAATATGTACAATCATCCATAGAATACTGTAAATGAAAACATCCTAGTCTAAGGGTGTGTCATCCACAGCTAGTGGGGCCTGCTGAGGGTCCAGGTCCAACATCTCATCTAAGGTGGCACCGTAATAGGTATCCACACCAGCCTCCTCCTCGTCATCTGTAATATTTTCAACAGGTCCAGTCAGGACAGGAGCGAGTACAGTACATCTCAACAGATCATAGCAGGTTAGAAAGTATAATCTTGCAGTAAAGTAAGATACATGAACTGAAGAAATACAGTATGTAAACAGAGAGAGAACTGTAATAGAAATATCTACTATACATAGAGAACTAATAGTGACTAGTGAGTCAGAGTAAAATATAAACATGTGAATGGCATAGGAGATTCATGACTACAGCTAAGAGAGTGATTCATGACTACAGCTACTTGGATAATATTCACATGCCTATTTCTACTCCCCCGTCCCCAATCAATACACAAGGATCTGTTCAAGTTATGTTAAGATTCGTGAAACTTCACATGGCTCATAAAATGAGTGATACGTGAAGGTGATTCATGATGGCTCTGTGAACATGAGAGTACATGTGTCACAAGCGATTCGTGAATCAGAGGAAGCATAGAGATACATGATGATTCGTGAAACGCACAAAACATGCAGTATCCGATGCTCCTGAGGAGGATAACATCTCATGAAAAGATCCATATAGTACCAATCGGTGTGACCAACGTGACAGTATCAAGTAAAGTAATTTAAAGCAGGAAAATAATTCTAAACAGGATATGAAATGATCAGAGAATGTACTCGCCTGGTATCTGAGTGTCCGAGATAAAAATACTGTCCGAGGAGTGGTATTTGGCTCCTATTTAGAACAGCACAAGTCAAACATGTCCAGAATGGTAAAATGAAGTTCTACTTTGCACTCTACATGAATCTAGGTCAATCTAGGCCAAAGTCAACTCTTAGTGAACTCTGGTCAACCATAGAAGCCAAACTAAGTCAACTATGGTCAAACTAGGTCTAACAAGTCTAAACTAGGTCAACTAGGGTCAAACAAGTCTAGGTTGGTCAACCATAGGCTATAGGCCCAATCCTCTAGGCACTAGCCATATACTAGGCCATAAGCTCTTGCAGAGTCATAGTCATATAGGCTATGAGCTAATACAACATAGCAATATAGGTCAAAAACCATATATAGATATATATCACTATTCACATATTAGTATATAGATATCCACACATACCAAGGAAATATGCCTAATCACATTAGCTATTACACAAAGAAAATCCCCTTACATTTACACTATCATCTAAATATCCTCATTAGGTTAGACATTGGCATGTACTTATAGACATACATACACACATATATATGTATCATATATACATAGAGAGGGCAACATATGAGATGGGTGTGTGTCTAAAGGGAAACCATGTGTGTGTATGCTCACAAAGTTTTATGTGATAGGAAAACATAGAGTGTGTGTGTGTGGGTAAATCATCACAGGAAACAGATATGGGTTCAGGATTTTGTGTGTGTGGTTGTGTGTGTGACTAGTAGGAATGTGTGTGTGTCTAGAAACATTGTGTGCATTTTAGAGTTCTCAGGTTCAGGAAAGTGAGTGTTAGAGAGTAGGCAATGTGTGTGTGTGAAAGAGTGAGTGAGAGGGGACTGCAACCTGTGTGGGTGAGTGAAAAACAGTATGTTCAGTGTCATGTAGGGAAACAATGTATCTTAGTGTCTCAGATTATACCAATTGACAGTGTAGGTTATACATGGGTGGTCATGAGTGTTAGACAATTCCATTTCAGTTTTTTTAGTCTTAACTAACATTCAGTAAAAAGGGAAGATTTCAGTCCAGATTTGCAACACAAAAAAAACATCAAACAGTATGAACAAAAAAAAAACATGTGTGTGTGGGTGTATCAAACCAAGTGACACTAGGTGACAGATGTGTATTTGTGTGAGGGAAAACTGGAAAATCAGTGACTGTGTGTAGGCAGGGCATAGAGGAAAATGTGTGGACTGTGAACAGGTTTTCGTGTGAATAAAAAATCAGGAATTTCAGAATGTGTAAATAGGCTTAGCATATGGGTGTGTATTTAGCTCAGTTTTAAACTAAATGACAGGGAATAGAGTAAAGTGTGTGTCTCAAATTTTTTGTGGCTGTGCATAGAGTGTATAAAGTCAGGATTAACAAAACCAATTGACAATCTCAGTTATTCCCAAGTGACAGGAATAGTCTCAGGGAAATTGACAGTTCATTTAGGAATGAGATAAACTATTCTAATTTAGGTATTGAGAAGAAAGTAGCCAATTACATTCGAATCAACTCCAATGCCTAAATTCCATTCCTCAAATCAAAACCTATTCGAATGTAACATTGAAGTAAAACATGAACTAACAATTATGTGAGATCACTAGACAGTTGAAAAATCAATTAGAAATCAGATTACAAAATAGGATTAATAGTTTTAGGATAAATTGGATAACAGGTATCAGTGTAATAACAATGCACATAGAAATTTAGGAATTTGAGATCATTTAGCCATCTAATTTACAAACCAAAGGTTGGTAATTAAAGTCACACATGTGAGGATACTATTTAGGGTCTTCGTGTCCAAGAACTGGACACGAATCGTGTCCAAATATCTGTACGAACACAGACACGCACTGTGCACAATTAATCGTCATGCACGCGCGTATAACACGCGACACACGACACGACACGACACGACACGTGTTTGCGTCTAGAGGTTCACCTAGGTTAGCCCTAGGTCTGACACACCCTGCACTGGGTCTACGAGTCCCACAGACACGACACGACACACGTATCAGTCGTGCCTGTGCACACGCACAGCAGCCCGGCGCGACAGCGCGCGGCTAATGCAACATCGATATCTCTGTGCACAGACCACGAGGCACCCCCAAATTTTGGGAGCATGGTCGCAGATGATGCCCCATGAATCCCACAAAAATTTAGGACACGACGTGTCCTGTGTCCAGAGAAAAGAGCCCGTGAGGCAGGACACGGCCTACGGGCCCGTGCTGCGTGTCCACGCGCAAAAATAGGACACAAACGGACACAAAATATCATACAACCTTCACAAAGGTTGATACACACATCAAGATCTACAAACCCATGTAATTATATTTCAAAAATATGAAAATTTATTCCTATGTGGCATTTCTACAAACACCTAGTATACCATTTCGATACGTGTCCGATACGGACACGAAATGGACACGAATTGTGCCCAAATTTTAGGGACAACTAGGAAACCCTAAAACCTAACCTTATATGCAAAGAAATCAGAAAAAACTATAAGTTTAGATGATTTACCTATTGAGTATCAAAACTCAAGAAAAGCTTCAAAGAGGGGATTCCAAATGGCAACTCTAAATCTCCAAATGGCATACAAACTGAGGTGCTCCTCCAAAATCAGTATATAAACATAAATTAGATCCTATTGTAAAAGACTAGGACTAAAAAGGAGCTAAAATGAATTAATTAGGAATTTCTAAGGTTGGGGATTTACCTCTTTCTAAACTTGAGATCTATTTCCAAGAGAGGCTAACCCTAAATGAAGGAGGCATTAAATAGGGGTGGAAAACCTTAGGTTGGCTGCCATGGGTGGGTTTAATTTGGTTTTGGGCCTAAGTCATGGGCCTATGGCTTAATCACAAGTCTTAAAATTGATAAATCATAAGTCATTGACTTAAGCCATAAGTCATGAACTAATTTCACTTAAGTAATCCTTCATACCTTAAGACTAATTTCTAATGACTAAAAGTAGGTTAACTAGAGTTAGATTAGGGTCACCAACTAGGGTTAGTTCTACAAGGTCTCAACTAGTCAAGACTAACATAACACATAGCAATATTTAATTAATATTAAATTCACACAAATTTCCATAAATCATAATAAATTCAAATAAATCCTAAAATGGCCAAAATACCCTCTTAGGCTAAAATGTACTAGTCAAACATCCTAATCACATGGCTAGGCTCTAAGGTTACACTAGTCAAACACCAAAATCATAAGTCATGATTTTAAATAGTTTTAAAATGATAAAAAAATCACCAAAAATCATATTATCATTTAAATATCATAATTAAATAAATTAAAATACAAAATTTCAAAATTATTCTCATTTTAGAAATTGGGTGTTACAAGTCTACCCACCTTAGAAAAATTTCGTCCTCGAAATTAAAATGATAGTAGTCTTCTAGGTCAAACACCCCACAATCAAAGTCTCAAACATACCGTCAGATAATCATATACGTCTGTCCAAAATCATGATACTCAGAATCTTCGTCATGCTAGTGAGCAAGGCTACAATAATCACAGAGTCCTCGACTAAGGTACATACCTCTAGAATTATGGTATTTAAAATTTTTGCATTATCGCATGTTTGGCAGCGAAAACCTTAAATTCCCACACCCGAGAAATACATCCAAAATCTGACTATATGTCCTCACAATGCCAGCTATCATGCCTACAGAAGACTCTAGATCCCATAACTTAGGCGACCTAGCCCATACGACTTATCTCGGAAGAAAACTAAATCGAAAAGAATGCCAGATCAAAACTTATCAATAAATAAGGAAGCATATAAGAACAGATAGAATTGAATTTCAAGATAGATATAATGAGGTAAGGTAGGAATGGAATCGAAAAGAACAGAACCTGCAAGCACCTCTCCCACTGCCTGAGCATCCTCGACTGTCATGGCGTAAGCTCGCCCCTGCTGGCCTCCTCCAGCCTGATGCTGATACTGCACAAATCTCTGCTGCTGATCGGTAACGGTCCCCGCTGCTGACCTACCTGAGCCTTGGCTCCTCCTCCTGGTGCTGTGCCTATGTACTGGGAACATTCTCTCAGCTGGTGGTCCGCTGCTCCACATAGTAGGCACCTGCCCAGCCTCTTCCTGTACTCACCCCATCCATGCCCCGGCTTCTTACAGTAGGGCAACTGACTGCCTGCTGTCTGGGTTCCTGATGCTGTCTGGGCTGCTGCTGTCCCTGCTGATGGCCGTGACCCTGGAACTGCTGCTGAAACTGATGCTGAACGTGCGGCCTCTTGGCCGGTCCTCCGCTACTGCTGCCTTCCTGGGAGTCTCGCCCCCTCTTGAGCCTAAGCTCAAGATCATCCTCTGCAGCTAAAGCATCCACCAGGATCTCTTCATAGGTAGCGCTGCGGGCGTTCTTGGTGTAGGACTTGACCTCCTTTACCAAGCCCTTCCGGAACCTCCGGGCCTTCGTCGTCTCTGATAAGTCCTCCATAAATCTGCTCAGGCGGCAGAACTCTTCTGCGTACTCCTCCACGGACTGGCTCCCCTGGACTAGGGCCTCGAACTGGGTCTCGAGGGCTTCCAGCACTGCGTCTGGAAAAAACTTCTTCTTGAACAGCTTCTTGAATGCTGCCCAAGTCTGTCCTGCTGTACCGACCCTCGGGTCGGTCTGGTACCATGTACGGGCCAGATCCTGTATCATGCTGGCCGCTGCCTCGATCTGGAGCCTCGTCGGAATCTCGGCTAACCTGAAAATGTCCTCCACATGCTCGATCCACTCATCGGCATACAAGATCCCCTCTGTCCCTCGGAAGTCTCTCGGGTGCATCTTCTGGAAATCTTGGATGCCCTTCTCCCATGGCTGGTACGGCTGCGGGGCTGCCGCTGGCTGAGCTACGACTCTCTCTACTGCAGTCACTGCCAGCTCAATGCCTCGCGTGAGCTCTGTTGTCTGCCTCTGCTGCTGGGTCTGCTGACCCTCCATGTACTGCCGGAAGAAGGCTAACAGCTGAACGGCGTCAACTGTCCCTGCAGGTGGCTTCTGCTGCTGAAGAAGTACATCCGGAATCACCAGACTCGGCTCATGCCTCACTGCTGGTGGGCCTCCTCCAAAAGCTGCTGAAACGCCTACCCCAGCTGGCATGACTGGGGCTGCGGTACCAGGGGCTGGCTGCTGAGTATGAGAGGTGGTAGATCTCTCATCGGCGTCCCCCAGGTCCTGGCGATGCGATCACGTCTCAACCATCCTGGAGACACAGATCAAAAGAAACAATTGCTGAAAATGAGTCGAAATATCAAAGGAGGACAGTTTAAATTCAAGGAAGACAATAAGCGGCAAAATGTAAATATACGAAATCTGAATAAGTGTTTTTCCTATTTGTGATTGAGTACCTTCAAAAATATCCTAATCCTACTGCAGGCGGTAGTGATACTCTAGTTCGAATACCACTACATAAACTCGACCTGCATGGGCCACCACTAAAAACGTGTCACGACCCGCATCTACTGTGAGGGTACGAGAACGTGACAACGCCCAGCCTACGTCGCAGTGTCGGTGATAGAACGCTATCCTAGGTCAATCATCTAACAATATAAAGGTACCTGTACAGTATATACACTCCAAATGGAGGTGACATAGCAATGTACAGTCTCAATTACATCTAAGGCAGAATGATAAGATAAAAGATAGATAGAGAAATAAATACTGAAATGAGGAAATCTCCATAAATACAACCAGAGAGTCTAAGTGTCTAAGATAAATACATAATCCCAGATCCCAAGTATCAATATGTACAATCATCCATAGAATACTGTAAATGAAAACATCCTAGTCTAAGGGTGTGTCATCCACAGCTAGTGGGGCCTGCTGATGGTCCAGGTCCAACATCTCATCTAAGGTGGCACCGTAATAGGTATCCACACCAGCCTCCTCCTCGTCCTCTGTAATATTTTCAACAGGTCCAGTCAGGACAGGAGCGAGTACAGTACATCTCAACAGATCATAGCAGGTTAGAAAGTATAATCTTGCAGTAAAGTAAGATACATGAACTGAAAAAATACAGTATGTAAACAGAGAGAGAACTGTAATAGAAATATCTACTATACATAGAGAACTAATAGTGACTAGTGAGTCAGAGTAAAATATAAACATGTGAATGGCATAGGAGATTCATGACTACAGCTAAGAGAGTGATTCATGACTACAGCTACTTGGATAATATTCACATGCCTATTTCTACTCCCCCGTCCCCAATCAATACACAAGGATCTGTTCAAGTTATGTTAAGATTCGTAAAACTTCACATGGCTCATAAAATGAGTGATACGTGAAGGTGATTCATGATGGCTCTGTGAACATGAGAGTACATGTGTCACAAGCGATTCGTGAATCAGAGGCAGCATAGAGATACGTGATGATTCGTGAAACGCACAAAACATTCAGTATCCGATGCTCCCGAGGGGGATAACATCTTATGAAAAGATCCATATAGTACCAATCCGTGTGACCAATATGACAGTATCAAGTAAAGTAATTTAAAGCAGGAAAATAATTCTAAACATGATATAAAATGATCAGAGAATGTACTCGCCTGGTATCTGAGTGTCCGAGATAAAAATACTGTCCGAGGAGTGGTGTCTGGCTACTATTTAGAACAGCACAAGTCATAACATGTCCAGAATGGTAAAATGAAGTTCTACTATGCACTCTACATGAATCTAGGTCAATCTAGGCCAAAGTCAACTCTTGGTGAACTCTGGTCAACCCTAGAAGTCAAACTAAGTCAACTATGGTCAAACTAGGTCTAACAAGTCTAACCTAGGTCAACTAGGGTCAAACAAGTCTAGGTTGGTCAACCATAGGCTATGGGCCCAATCCTCTAGGCACTAGCCATATACTAGGCCATAAGCTCTTGCAGAGTCATAGTCATGTAGGCTATGAGCTAATACAACATAGCAATATAGGTCAAAAACCATATATAGATATATATCACTATTCACATATTAGTATATAGATATCCACACATACCAAGGAAATGTGCCTAATCACATTAGCTATTACACGTAGAAAATCTCCTTACATTTACACTATCATCTAAATATCCTCATTAGGTTAGACATTGGCATGTACTTATAGACATACATACACACATATATATGTAACATATATACATAGAGAGGGCAACATATGAGATGGGTGTGTGTCTAAAGGGAAACCATGTGTGTGTATGCTCACAAAGTTGTATGTGATAGAAAAACATAGAGTGTGTGTGTGTGGGTAAATTATCACAGAAAACAGATATGGGTTCAGGATTTTGTGTGTGTGGTTGTGTGTGTGATTAGTAGGAATGTGTGTGTGTCTAGAAACATTGTGTGCATTTTAGAGTTCTCAGGTTCAGGAAAGTGAGTGTTAGAGAGTAGGCAATATGTGTGTGTGAAAGAGTGAGTGAGAGGGGACTGCAACCTGTGTGGGTGAGTGAAAAACAGTGTGTTCTGTGTCATGTAGGGAAACAATGTATCTTAGTGTCTCAGATTACGCCAATTGACAGTGTAGGTTATACATGGGTGGTCATGAGTGTTAGACAATTCCATTTCAGTTTTTTTAGTCCTAACTAACATTCAGTAAAAAGGGAAGATTTCAGTCCAGATTTGCAACACAAAAAAAAACATCAAACAGTGTGAACAAAAAAAAACATGTGTGTGTTGGTGTATCAAACCAAGTGACACTAAGTGACAGATGTGTGTTTGTGTGAGGGAAAACTGGAAAATCAGTGACTGTGTGTAGGCAATGCATAGAGGAAAATGTGTGGACTGTGAACAGGTTTTCGTGTGAATGAAAAATCAGGAATTTCAGAATGTGTAAATAGGCTTAGCATTGTTTCACTTAACAAAATTGCCAAACAGAAGTTGGATTTTGAAAATAAAACGAGAAAAAGTACAAGAAGTACAAATTTGATTCTGGAAAGTATTGCTATGGAAGTCTGATCTGTAAATGATCACTTTGTTCCTTGGACCATACGATGATGATGAAGATCACTGCTTGAAGTAGAACAACTTGGAAGAACTAAGTCACCAGAAAGGTATCGACGCACTTGGGCACTGATGGCGAGGCCGAATGCTTTCCTGCTTTGCTTCACTCTGTTCTGAAAGAAAAGTTGAAAAAGAATGCTCTGGAGAATCAAAATCTCGAAGTCCTGATCTCTGTATTCTCTCCTGTCTCCCTGTGTGTCTTTGAAAAAAATGAGTCTATTTATAGACTGGGGCTTCTGTGCGTAAAAGATCATCAAAGTCTGCCTTTACGCTAACAACTGTCACCCATGATCATAGTCATCCTTTGCATACGTTGACACGCGTCCCATCATTTCAGTAAGAATAGGATACATGTACACACGTTCTTCGAAATATGTGGCATGAAGGCCATGTAGACAAACCACATTCCAAATTGGCCAGAAAGAATAGGGCGTAGAAATAGCCCCAACATCCTCTGGGCGTAAAGCAGTAAGATGAGCGTAAAATAGCTATGTCATAGATTTCCTGCGTAAAGTGGTTATTGAATAACCTTGAGCGTAAAATGGCTCAAATAGACTTTACGTACACATTGTTTTATGAGCGTAAGAACTCGTGTAAAATTCCGTGCGTAAAAGAAACCATACAGTGAGCGTAAAGTAGCTCGATCCCCATAAACGACAACAATGGTCTTTGTATAAGACAAATTCCATTGAATTCTGTGGTAAATGCCATCATTAATATCTTCATGTCAGAGTTTGCATTAAATGCGAGATTTGACAGCTTTGTCCAGCGTAAAAGAGGCTGCTCTGTCCTTGGCATAAAATCATAGGTGTAGATCCAAGCGTAAAATGATCAGCCTGCTTAGGCATAAATTGATTAGCCTAGTCTTGGGCGTAAAAGAGATTACCCGCTCTGCTTAGCGTAAAACCGATCACTTATGAATGGGATGACTCTTTCTTTGAAGCACTTTTTACGCTCCTACAAGACCCCCTTCAAAGTTTTCAAATATCTCCAAAATTTGAAATACTTTGAACAGAAGCGTAAAAGTTGAGATTTGATCTGCCAGCGTAAAATTTGGGATACGCAACAGCCATCCGCGTAAAAGCGGGGATGTCCAACAGTCGGCATAATTTCCAACAGTGTCGGTCAACACTTAATTGTCACAATAAATTTCTTTTTTCGAAACTCTCGAATGCCTTTTCGCTTCCCCGAGTTTGTATTTATAATGAACAGTTTCCAATGAGGAATATGGAGAGCTGATTTAACCGTATAAATAAGGAAAAATTCTTCACTCTTGTCATTCATCTCCATAGTGACATGGCGCCCAAGAAGGAGATTAACAATGAAGAGGCTTTAGGCTCAAGGATTGACTTTGAGCGAGCACACAACTTTGTAGCGTGCTTCGGATTAACTCCAGCAGTCTTCAGCCGCATCGATGGTGGTACCCCGACTGCACATGAGGGCTCAGGAGATGCAGAAGTGTTTTTAAATCTGATGCATCGCTCCGGGATTCACAACATGCGTGAGTTAGGTACCTCTCTTCGTCAGTCCAACGAAGGAGAGGGAAAATGAAACTCCATGTATTGCGATTCTCTTATATGTAGGGGTCCACTCCCCCCTTTATAAATAAAATTTTGCTGTTAACCTCATCTATTGACGCGTACTTGTTTATGCACTTCTTTTGACTGCTTCTGTGGTTGTTAATTCCCAAGAAACAAACCAACACGTGGCATCTGTCTTGTGGTTACGAGAGCCTTTAAATAGGATCTTCCTCCGAAATAGACTCTTCCCAACAGTTCTTCAGCCTTTATAAATATATCCGAGAATGTTTCACATATTCTCGTACTCATTCCACTGAAGATAACTTTCCGTGATGTTGTTCTCCAACAAATGAGGATGGCAAAGCTTTCCCACTGTGTTCTTTTGTATGCCCAGTCATTAGACGCATATTCAACAACCATCAGAGCCAAACCATTCGACTCAAATGGTAAATCCGATCGTAAGCAAATATCTATCTTTCGAATTTTTTGTTGAAAACATCTATTTCATGAACGTAAATTCTTGACGAGCGTAAAAACTTGCTGAAGCATTGGCATAAAATCCTTGCTGAAGTATTGGCGTAAAAGCCTTGCTGAAGCACTGGCGTAAAAGCCTTGCTGAAGCAATGGCGTAAAAGCCTTGCTGAAGCACCAGCGTAAAAGCCTTGCTAAAGCACTGGCGTAAAAGCCTTTGTGCAGCACCGGCGTAAAAGCCTTGCTGAAGCACTGGCGTAAAAGCCTTTGTGAAGCACCGGCGTAAAAGCCTTGCTGAAGCAATGGCGTAAAAGCCTTGTCATCTGTTTTTAGTTAGCGTTCAATACGCATCTGATGATTCTTCTGTTTAAAACACTTCTTCTTTGTTGTTTTTTCTGCAGAAGTTTGGCTGAGCAGCTTTTCCAGAACCGGTATTGGTGACTTTGACGTTGTGAAGTATGTTCTTCTGACATTAACATCAGGGAGCTCATGTGCTTTTGACGCACAAATCAGACAACTCAGAACTCGGGTAGGAGAGCCTTTATACACGGAGAGTTGGATGGTGGAGTCAACTCTACCCCGAGAAATCGGGTAGTAGAGTTCCTTTCACGGCAGAACTAGAAATTGTATTCCAATGCTGGATACATTCCTATCTCCTTTGAGGTGCCGCCACTAATCCACCAATTGTATTGGCAGCAACACGCCTTCGGGCTGCCATACTTTGGGATTCTCCTCTCGTCTGAGAGAGAAGACCAGAGTTTGATTCCTGCTGTTCTGGTTGCCACTGGAGCTCAGACAGTCAGGAACTGCCACCAACAACGAACCCGTCAAAGAGGATCAAAGAAGAAATAGATCTCTATTAGGTTATTGTTGGTGTATAGAATAAAAATCCAAGAATGTAAGAGATTTCCATTATAACTTGTAAGAAAGTCTAAGAAATATAATAGACTTTTTGATGATATAGGAATGAAAATGATGATTCTTCTATGATCAATGATTTGTATCTATCTGGATGTAATATGAACATGATAGATAAATGAAATCTTATTTTCTGTTTTAGAGTATATGATACTATCAGAGGTAATATGGACATAATAGCATATATGAACTCAAAAGAAAATTAGATTAATATCTATGCAGAGGTCAAATAGAAGTGATAGATAGGAAAAGAAAGTAAATTTAATATTTATTCAGAGGTCATGAAAACATGATAAATAGCGAATCCCACTTTCTAATCAATTGATAAAAATAGAAGATATAAAATCCCTTTCCCCGAAAACAAGAAGTCAGCTTAACCAAACCTTGGTAGCTGGGGATTAAGAAGACAAATATTGTGAGCGTAAATGTCAAAACGGTGGATGAATCAACGTATTTCTTGGGAACAGAAAGGACGATTCAATTCCATAATTAAATGGATGAACCTGGTAACATGAATGAACGAGTCTTTTCGGAAATGAAAAGTCGTTTTCAATTTCAGAGATCAGTTCATTAGTAATCCTCCTCTATAAATAGGTGAGAATTCTCTGTAATCATTTCATTCTTATTTCTACTCCTCTATTGAAAATGTCTTCCGAGGATGTACAGCAAAAGAATGAAGTCTTCAGGAACATTGAGGACGTCATTGAGACATGCTCTGCTGAGCCAATAGTGACGGGTCCGACCGAAGTAGACAATAGTTCTTCTACGCCCAAGCTACCCCAAGACATCTCTACTTTCTTAGTAGAGCCAGGAAAAACTCCTGAAAAAGAAGCATTGAGGATGACCATCTGTAAAAAATTTATGGGTTCAGGAAACGATGCCTTCTATGCATTGGCTGACTATGTATTCAATAAGGAAGGGAGTGGCCCTCGTCCTTAATCTTTTATCTAGAACAAAAATAATAAAAGAAGTTTTATTTTTGTTCTGTCTTCTCTTTTATACATAGTATTTCTTAAAAAATTTGCCATTGATCGGCAGCATGAGTAGATCTCCATTGGGTTTTGACAACCGGCACCATTGGAGAACACGGACTCAATTACATACGGGCCTTTCCATTTTGCTAGGAATTTCCCTTTGCTTTTGTGAGTCATCACCATTGGTCTCCGAACAGCTAATACAAGCTCGCCAACTTTAAATACCCTCTCCTTGACTTTACGATTAAAAGTTCGAGATATACGGGCTTGATATAGCTCAATATGCTGTTGTGCTTGAAGACGCTTCTCGTCCAATCCTTCAAGTTCTTGGAGTCGTAAGCGATCATTATTTTCTGTAGTTAGCTCATTAGCAATAGCAATTCGAAGAGAAGGGATCTGGATTTCCAATGGGAGGACAGCTTCACATCCATAAACCAGTAAAAATGGTATAAAACCAGTAGGAGTCCGGACCGTTGTTCGATATGCCCATAAACATTCTCCAAGCTTCTCATTCCAATCTCTTTTTTTAGAAGAGACAAACTTTTTGAGAAGTTTGATGATCGTTTTGTTGAAGGCTTCAGCTAAACCATTAGCAGCTAGATTATAAGCCGTAGAAGCCAGATTTTGAATTCGATTTTTGTCACAGAACTAATAAAATGGCTGATTGGTAAATTGTGGTCCATTGTCATGAATTATTCGTCGAGGAATCCCGAAGCGATAAATGACATGATGTTTAATGAAGCTGATTACATTAGATGTTTTCACTTCAGCAAGGGGAACTGCTTCTGCCCATTTCGAAAAGTAATCGGTTATAGCTAGTATAAATCGATGTCCTTTGACAGAAGGCGGGTTAATAGGACCAATGATGTCCATACCCCAAGCTTCGAAAGGCCAGGAGGCTGTTGTAGGATGTAGAAATTCAGACGGCTGATGAATAAAATCAGTATGAATCTGACATGCTTTACATCTTCTGGCATAGTCTACAGCATCTGCTATCATAGAGGGTCAATAATACCCCATTCTTCGAATGCGATCTTGATAGATTGCTGACTGTATTTGTCAATTCAGATTCTTCCTTTATCTTTATCCTTCAGATTATCTGTCTGAGTAACAGGGATATTTCTAGCCAGGCCAAACACAATTTGACGCTTGTTTTTCTTATCAGATGGGACCACGAAATAGGATTCTTCGTGACGTCTGAAGTTTATGCAAGCTTGTGATGAAGCGGCTACAGGAAGCAGATAGGGAGAAGATGTCAAGAACTTTTGAGCATAAGGTCCGACATCGATATGAGGAGGAAAAGAATTCTCCTTATGATCAATGTATAAAGTTTCTTCCGGTTCTATGTTGTCTTTATATTGATGACTTTGATTATCAGAAGATAAAGTCATTCTCTCAATAAACTTGATAGCCATATACTCGAACAGGAAATCTTCATTGATATCAAAAAGTACAGAATGATCAATATTTACATCATTTACAGTCTGATTGCTATGCTTCAAATTAATCAACAGTGGACCATCATCCGTCTTCTGCGTAGATTTGCCAAGATTGACAATCAATGGTAGTTCTGGATCATTCGTACAAGAAGTACGCCCTTTGACCTTGATCATAAAAGGTTGAACTTGGCTCTTAGCAGAAATATTTATTGATTCCTCAAATAAAGTTTGAGTTCTTCCTTTAACCTTGATTATCAAAGGTTGATCATTGACAGGTTGGGATTGGATTCGTCCCTTGACAATGATCTTCAAAGGTTGCTCCTCTGGCGGATCTTCATTAATAGACTGATCCTCAGATAATGATTGATCTTCAGCCATGTCTGATATATCTTTCACATGCTCTTGTTTATAAAGCCTTGAATCAGAGAAGTAGGCTTCGACACCCTTGAACGGATTAATATCAGCAAACTCAGTTTTCACAACTCTTTGGGAGTCCATATATTTGAAACATTGGTGAAGAGTTGAAGGCACAATATTGTGCTCATGAATCCACGGTCTTCCAAGAAGAATATTGTAGGATACGTCCGAGTTGATAACATAGAAAGTTACCATAGTTCGAAGATCACCAATCTGAATCTGCAGACGAATCTTCCCCAGTGGTTTGCTCTTGCCAGAGTTAAAACCAACTATCGTAGTACTAGTATAAGTCAGCTCACTAGTAGGAATCCTCATGGGTCTTAGCATACTCTGAAGAATTATACTAATTGAAGACCCAGGATCAATGTAAATCCTGTCAATTTCAGGGGATCCGATATATCCAGTGTAGCACAGAGGCCTATCATGCTTGTTGTGTTTCAATAGCATATCCTCTTGTGTAAAGGTGATGTTGGGAACTGCTTCCATCATACTATGACATTACGGACATGATACTGGTATATTATCAGGAGTCTTGAGTTGAGCCAAGCATGAATCTGCTTGAAGTAAAGCTTCATTCAAAGTCTCTCTGCTTTATCTGGAGAGGCGAAACAGTTCAAATATAGATAGTCTAGCCGGAGTATTGGCGAACTGAGCTAGGATATTAAACTTGTAAGGCTTCATCACCACCCCCTGATTGGAAGCAGACTTCAATGGGGTATCAAAGCGTACTGCCTTCTGTTTCCCCTTTTCAACCACAGACGGTTTAACAGGAACAGGAGAAGGTTGAACTGGTAGAGTTTTCACTACATCTTCTGCTTCTTTGGAGGATCCCTCATAGTCTTTGTGGTACTCTTTCCCAGATCTTGTACCAGCAAAAGTTTCTTCTTCAGACTCGGGAGAAGGAAGTACCATATTACAGGACTTAGTCTTTCTTTCCTTAGTCTTCTTCTTGTGAGGGTTGTTATGAGGCATTTCAGAACCTAATCCAGCAGTGGAATTCTGATTTTGAATTTGTAAAGGAAGACGTATTCCTTTATCATAATTCAAACCTTCTACCTTTTGAAAGTCGTAACCCATCTTCCTCATGAGAAGGACAGATTGCTGACTGTACAAGTGGATAGGCAGTGAACTTTGGACAGGTGTTTCAGCACAGGAAGAGGAAGAAACCTCTGCAACTACAGGAGAATGAAGCATAGATGTCTCTGTAGTTAAGGGAGGAGAAGGATTCGGGATACGAGAAGAAATCCCTGTTGGAGCTTTTTCATAAGCAGTAAAGACTTGTTGTGCCCGGTATAAAGGAACACTATTTATGGCTAGCCACTGCTGATGAGTAAGCTTGAGCTTGGTAGGAGGAGCTAGACTTGGAGGACAGATGTTTAGTCCTTTCAGTCTATCTTCTAGAGCAAGGCCATCCCATAGATGATCCAAGTCATCAGGATTTGTAATAACATGAGAAATCATGTTGCAGGTTTTAACTTTCTTACCTTTCTTGGATTTTAAAGTTTTACCTTCATTTTCCAATTCAGGTACTATGTCAGGATGTACCCACATGATTTTACCATTCTTCAATGTGAGCGGCAGCTGTCACGCCCCAGAACCAGAATATTGGAGAGCGGGGGAATGACTCAGCCAGCTACGTATTACGGGTAGATGAATACCGTATAATATGATCAATGCTGTCTACAAGACGAGGGGGGTGCATACTACATGAAAGTCTCACTATGGTCACTTCACATCTATTGTGTCAATCATTCAAACAAGAAACAAAAATAGAGAACATATGGATAAAGCAGTAAGACGTCCCAAACGCTTAGTCAAAATGTTCTTTGATATCTGGCTTTACAAAACATAGCCAGATGATGTAGCAAGGCATACACAATTGTTATCAGCTGCAGCCTGACTTAGTTACAATTATGTAAAAGTAAGTACAAGACAATTCGACTAACATGTCGGTGCCAAACGACAAGGTATAAAGTAGATAACAAAACGAACGGGGAAGTAAGAAACCCACTCGAGTCCTCCTGCGATTATCCCTCTAGTGTTGACCATCTTGGAGGTAGAAGTAAGCTGAGTCCTCGGGAACCGGCTCTAAACCTGGCCATGCAAAACCAGAGAGGTTAGACCTCTAATAGCAAGTACCACAAGGAAGCACGACATGAGAACTAAAACCAGTAATGAGAAATATGATAAATAGATCTCTGCTTGCCACTAGGATTCTCATAACATCACGACACTTCGAACCAACCTCCCAACCAAACAAGGACAGAAGTTGGCCCGTCATGTCCTGACATTCTGATCATCTTAGTTAGGCAACAGAGTAGGTACAGTACACAAACAATTCAATTTAAACGGCCATTCAACTACTACGGCTTGCTACGGTGTGTTCCAAGTTATCCTGGAATTATGCAATAAAAGATTCCTCAGTTCTTACTATGTGCAAGCAAGGCTAGTTTATCCAGTCAATCAATTGCGCCAATCATGAATTAGACGAGTCCCAGCGGGACGCCCGTTATCAATATATAATATACAATAAATAATATAACCAGATACCGCTCCATGCCCGTGTGGCAGGTTTGCAGTATCTGTGGGGACCAGCCGACCTGTCGGGCACTTAATAGTCCCAAGAGGGCTGCCATGTAAGAACTCGGAAATCCATTCTCTCCATGCAATTATTATTTTACTTAACTTAATAATCTCTATGTTGAGTAAAATCCCATGCCGTGGATCATGGTTATTCAAATGAGTACGTTCGTACGGGGTACGATATACGCAACTCTACAACGATACTCGTGCGGCTAGGTTGTAGGTCTTACATAGCGTAATGCAACAATCAAATCTAACCACGAAATAATCATGCCTTGACTATAAAGTACACATGCTGCTTTTATAGAAAAATAAATAAATAATTAATTAATTAGAATGAAGCATGCATGTGTCTGTATGCCGAGGTTCGGGATTAGCCAGTCGATTACAATAGTTCATAGTTGATATGAACGTGTCTCATTCATTCAATTCAATAAGACGACTAACCAGTCTCTCAATTCCAACTAGGAACACATGATCAATTATTAGTAAAATTACCCATCAATGTTAATTCGTACCAAGGCATGAAAGTCAACTATTATAGAACAAATAGAAACACCAAGGTTAGATTACGCCAAGGTTGGTCTATGCCCAAGTCAGGCTACGCTCAAGTCAGGTTACGCTCAAGTCAGGTACGACTCCTTACTATCCAAGCCAGCGTACGCAAGTCATACGCTTCCAAAAGGCAGCGTATGAACTCCATACGACTCCTTACTATCCAAGCCAGCGTACGCAAGTCATACGCTTCCAAAAGGCAGCGTATGAACTCCATACGACTCCTTACTATCCAAGCCAGCGTACGCAAGTCATACGCTTCCAAAAGGCAGCGTATGAACTCCATACGACTCCTTACTATCCAAGCCAGCGTACGCAAGTCAAACGCTTCCAAAAGGTAGCGTATGAACTCCATACGACTCCTTACTATCCAAGCCAGCGTACGCAAGTCAAACGCTTCCAAAAGGCAGTGTATGAACTCCATACGACTCCTTACTATCCAAGCCAGTGTACGCAAGTCATACGCTTCCAAAAGGCAACGTATGAACTCCATACGACTCCTTACTATCCAAGCCAGCGTACGCAAGTCATACGCTTCCAAAAGGCAGCGTATGAACCAAACTGCGCTGCGCTAAAGAGCGCGCACAACTCAGTGGCGCAAGCTAAAAAGCTAGCGCACACTGCTCACTGTCTTCTCCAAACAGCAAGAACTCCATGGTTTGTACCCAAGGCTTCAAAAGTCCATAACTTGGTCAAAACAAGTCCAAATCCAACTTTCCAAAGGTCAAATTTGGATAGAATAAAATTCTCTACAACATGGGACCATCAAAACTTGTAAACAAAGAAGTTTGATAGATCAAAACCACCAAAATCTGAAAATAACTCATTTCTAGATCTACAAAAATTAAGGCTTCGAAATGAAAAATGCCAAGTTCTAAACTCTCTTAGGACCATGAGAGGAAGATAAATGAACTATAAAAATATGGGTTCTCATGGGAAGCAAGTTGTACTTGCCTACGGTTTGGTAGGTGGAGGGAGTGATGAGGAAGAAGAAGAAGAGTGATGGTGAAGGAAAAATAATGAAAAGAGAGAAAGTGGGGGGGGGGGGGGGTTGGCTTTAAATGAAAAGGTGGTGGTAGGTGGGGGTGTTAGGTTTGGTTCATGATGAACCAACTAACTGAACCAAACCAAGCCGAACCCAAGTCTAGCTAAAGCAGAGAAATAAAAGCAGATAATTAATTAACATGAATTTAAAGGAATTTAAATGCAGGATAATACATAATAAATATTAAATAAATACATTTGAGTAGTACATGTATAAAATATGCATTCTGGGAACGGGGAGTGACATCTCTACCCTCCTTAGAAAAATTTCGTCCTCGGAATTTCAAATCCAAGCAGGATAGAAACATCGGGGCTAAACTAATCTAAGTACAAGCAATTCAATCAAGCAATCATTTTACAATGTCCATAGCAAGTAACATATCTATATTTAACAATCTATGATATCAAGCAATTCTACCCAAAAGGTGATAAGCATGAGGAATCAAGACAATCAAGGTACATAGAAAAAGATATACCTTGTGAGTCAAACAGGTGTGGATACCGTGATCGGATATCATCCTCACGTTCCCACGTTGACTCTCCCAAAGAGTGATGACCCCAAGCAACCCGGACAAGGTTAATTGTTCGGTTCTTGAGTATCTTCTCTTTTCGGTCCAAGATGGACACAGGCTGCTCCTCGTAAGACAGGTTGGTACCAACAACCAGTTCTGAATGATCGAGGATATGGCTGGGGTCCGATACATACCTTCGCAATTGAGATACATGAAACACGTTATGCACCTCTCGTAACAAAGGTGGAAGGGACAAACGATAAGCAACATCGCCTACCCTATTAAGAATAACAAATGGGCCTACGTATCGTGGACTCAACTTTCCGTGAACGCCAAATCTAATGACCCCACGGGTAGGTGAGATCCGCAAGAATACGTGGTCCCCAACAGAAAACTCTAGCGGCCTACGATGCTAGTCCGCCTAATGACGATGCCGATCCTGCGCAACACGAAGTCGCTCTCTAATTCCCTTAATCACTTCAACCGTCTGGATAATCATTTCTGAACCTAGCATCTTCCTTTCCCCGATATCCTCCTATGCTAGTGGCGATCTACACTTCTTACCATATAGTGCCTCAAATGGCGCCATCTGGATACTGGCTTGATAACTGTTGTTGTATGAGAACTCAACTAAGTGCAGGTGGCTTTCCCAAGATCCTGCAAAATCCAGAGTGCAAGCTCGTAACATATCTTCCAAAGTCTGAATTGTCCTTTCTGATTGCCCGTCCGTCTGCGGATGGTAAGCCGTACTAAATCTTAACTTGGTACCCAGACTATGATGCAAGCTCTTCCAAAAATGTGATGTAAAGCGGGTATCTCGGTCTGACACAATACTGACAGGGACTCCATACTGCCTGACTATCTGTTACATATACAACTCTGCCAACTTTTCTGTAGATTGCCCTACTCTGAAAGGAAGAAAATGTGCTACCTTTGTAAGCCGATCTACTATCACCCAAATAGCATCTTTACCACTTGGTGATCTCGGTAAACCGGTCACAAAGTCCATTGTGATGTGTTCCTACTTCCATTCCGGGATAGGAAGCGGTTGTAATAATCCAGCTGGCCTCTGCTGTTCTGCCTTTACTTGCTGACATATCAAGCAACGGGAAACAAACCTAGCTATCTCCCTCTTCATCCCGTTCCACCAGAAGTGCTGCTTGATATCTTGGTACATCTTGGTCCCTCCAGGATGTACAGAATACTGAGAACGGTGAGCTTCTATCATAACTTCCTGTCTGATATCTCCACTAGGTACACATAGACGTGATCTAAACCTAAGTGTACCATATTCGTGGATTTGCATCTCTTTTCTGAGCCCTGACTCACATTCTGCCCTAAGCTTCTGAATCCTTGGGTCCTGTGCCTGGGCTGCCTTGATCCTGCCTACCAAGTCGGATTGAACTTGTAGACTCGCCAGAATTCCTATATCATTAGGAAGTATAACTTCGATGCCCATCTCCTGAAGGTCTTCTAAGATGTGCTTCTGCGTTATCAACATAAATGCGCTGCCTCTTCTGCTGAGAACGTCTGCTACCACATTAGCCTTGCCTGGATGATACTGAAGCTCCACGTCATAATTCTTGATCAGTTCTAACCATCTTCTCTGCCTCATGTTCAGCTCCTTCTGAGTAAAGACGTACTTCAGACTTTTGTGGTCTGTGTACATGTCTACTCGGTCACCATATAAGTAATGCCTCCATAGCTTCAAAGCAAATACTACTGCCGCCAACTCTAAATCATGAGTTGGATAATTTTTTTCGTGGTCTCGAAGTTGCCTAGATGCATATGCTATCACCTTCCCATGTTGCATAAGGACACATCCAAGTCCTTTACCTGACGCATCATAATATACGATAAAACCTCCGGGTCCAACTGGCAATGTAAGAATAGGCGCTGATATCAACTTCTGCTTCAAATTCTCAAACGATGACTGGCATTCTGTCGACCAGACAAATGGCACATCCTTCCGTGTCAAGCGGGTCATGGGTGCTGAAAGTCTTACAAAATCTGACACAAATCTTCTGTATATCCTGCCAATCCCAAGAAGCTCCGTACATCAGCTACGGTCTTGGGTACTGGCCAACTCTCTACTGCTTCTACCTTCTTGGGATCCACTGCTACTCCAGCTCCTGATACGATATGACCCAAAAATGAAATGTGATCCGCCCAAAATTCACACTTGCTAAGCTTGGCATACAACTGGTTCTCTCTCAGAACCTACAACACTTTCCTGAGGTGGTCTTCATGCTCCTTTTCACTAGCAGAGTACACAAGAATATCGTCAAGAAATACTACGACAAACTGATCTAAATACGGCATAAAGATACGGTTCATCAAATCCATGAATATAGCTGGAGCATTGGTCAAACCAAACGGCATTACTAAGAATTCATAATGTCCATACTTTGACCTGAATGCTGTCTTGGGAATGTCTTCCTTTTGAACCCTCACTTGATGGTACCCTGAACGAAGATCTATCTTGGAGAAAACTCTAGCTGTGCTCAACTGGTCAAACAAGTCGTCGATCCTGGGTAGTGGGTACTTGTTCTTTACTGTTGCCGCGTTAAGCTTCCTGTAGTCGATACACAATCTGGATGATCCATCCTTCTTCCCCACAAGTACCACTGGTGCTGCCCATGGCGATATGCTGGCTTGGATAAACTTCTTCTCCTTCAGTTCCTCTATGTGCTGATATACCTTGGCCTGCTCTGAATCTGCCATTCTGTAAACCCGATCTGATATCGGTTTAGTCCCAGGTGCCAATTCTATACTGAACTCAATATCTCTAATCGGTGGCAGACCGGGAAGTTCTTCGGGAAATACGTCTCAAAATTCTTCAACTACCTTCGGAACCTGAACTTCTTCCATTGCCGTTATTACTCCTTGCTCTTGCTGAGTTGCCTCTGATCTGACTATGGGTGGGTAAGGAATGTCCGCAACCTACAACACTACACGCTAGAATAACTCTACTAACTCCTACGAGCCCATTGCCAGTGAGTATATTCAACCTTCCTGGCAATGCCTCGAACTCCATTCCTAGTCGTGTCGTAAATTGTGCAGATATAAATGAGTGTCATGCTCCTGAATCAAACAATGCTACTGCGGGATATGAGCCGACGAGAATGTTACCTGCCACAACATCTCATGATGCCAATGCCTCCTCCAAGGACAGAGTGAATGCCTGCCCTCGACCTCCTTGCTGGTTTCCATGCGGTGGCCTAGTCTGGTGCTGCTGCTGGCCCCTGCCTTGATGATGCTGGGGTGGTCTATGCTGGTGCTGCTGCATCGGCGGTCCCTGCTGCCGAAACATCTGAGCCTGTGGCATTAACGGACGCTGGGCCAATGGTCTCACTGCTACCGCTGGTCCTCGATACTGCCCTGCCCCTGGTGCTGGTAGAGCAGAAAACTGTTGTCCTGGTCCTCCTGACCTCGAATTCATGGGACATGTGGTAACCCGATGATCTGGATTTCCACATATCAAACACAGTCCGTTTAATGCCCGACACACATCTCTAGTGTGCCCCATCTTTCTACAATAAGTACAGCCCGCTGGGGGTTGCTGATTCTTCTTCTGTTGCTGCTACTACTGCCTGGGTGGTGGTGCTGGCCCTCGTATTGCCACATCGTGAATACGAATGCCAAGGGATGGTGCTGTTGTTCGGGGCGCTGCTCCCCCTCCTCCTTCAATCTGACTGTGAGATCTCTTCTGACCTGCAGTCCTTACTGTGATCCTCTGAATGGTGATCTCATGCCTTCGGGTTGCCGTCAATATCTCATCAAAAGTCTGGTAATTGTACCCCTCTATCAATTGCAAGAGCTCAAGATGAAACCCTTGCTGAAACCTCATAGCCCTCTGGCGCTCCATCGCTACCATCTCTGGGGCAAACCTACTTAATCTGCAGAACTCCGCTGCATAAGCATCTACCGTCTTGCCGGCCTGCTTGAGGTTGATAAACTTCTGTTGTAGCTCAAACTGCGCCACAACTCTATAGTACTTTGTCTTGAATCTTGCTGTAAAATCATTCCAAGCCACAGGACGTCTGATGCCTACATCCTCTGATTTCCACCAATCACGTGTGAGATCCTGAAGTAACAACTTCACCTGATCCACACGTTCTTCTGCCGGCACCTTAGCGGCTATCAAAATAGCCTCAATATCCTTAAGCCATGTATCTGCTGAGATGGCATCCTCCGTTCCTTCAAAACGGCGGAGATTGAACTTGCAAAATCTGGTCGATGCTCCAGAATCCGGCCTTGTCCCTCTTTCTAAAGCTGTCTGCAACCCTTGGTTGAGTAGTACATTTTGCTTTTGTAACTGAGCGTGCATGCGCTGCTGGGCTAACATCTGGTGTTGCTGAGTAGCCATCATCCCTCTCATGATCTCCAGAAGGGCTGGTGTGTCCAATTCCACAGGGGTAGGTAGAACTATTGGTGGTGTTGGAACCTCCGGATACTGCGGTCCAACTGCTGGTTCTACTATCATCTCTTCTTGAATAGTCTCATGAAGTGGTTCTGACCCTTGTTGCTGACCAACCTGGTCAGGTTGTCCATGCTGCCCTTGTTGTTGTTGCCCAATCCTGACAGATGCGGACGAGGTGCCCCTAAGAAAAGGAACAAGAAAACTATCAAACGACCTGACAGGAAAGATCAATGAAGTCAAGGGATACTGAAATGTCAAGATAGAATTGAGAACAACGAATCATGAGATCGAGGGGGAACGTGTGTGATTGAGACATCCTACAAATCAAAACACCCCACAAGTCTGAAATCAGACCTGCATGGGCCACCACTAAAACCTTGTCACGTCCTAGAACCAGAATACTGGAGAGCGGGGGAATGACTCAGCCAGCTACGTATTACGGGTAGATGAATACCGTATAACACGATCAATGCTGTCTACAAGACGAGGGGGGTGCATACTACATAAAAGTCTCACTATGGTCACTTCACATCTATTGTCTCAATCATTCAAACAAGAAACAAAAATAGAGAACATATGGATAAAGCAGTAAGGCATCCCAAACGCTTAGTCAAAATGTTCTTTGATATCTGGCTTTACAAAATATAGCCAGATGATGTAGCAAGGCATACACAATTGTTATCAGCTGCAGCCTGACTTAGTTACAATTATGTAAAAGTAAGTACAAGACGATCCGACTAACATGTCGGTGCCAAACGGCAAGGTATAAAGTATATAACAAAACGAGCGGGGAAGTAAGAAACCCACTCGAGTCCTCCTGCGATCATCCCTCTAGTGTTGACCATCTTGGGGGTAGAAGTAAGCTGAGTCCTCGGGAACCGGCTCTAAATCTGGCCATGCAAAACCAGAGAGGTTAGACCTCTAATAGCAAGTACCACAAGGAAGCACGACATGAGAACTAAAACCAGTAATGAGAAATATGATAAATAGATCTCTGCTTGCCACTAGGATTCTCATAACATCACGATACTTCGAACCAACCTTCCAACCAAACAAGGACAGAAGTTGGCCCGTCATGTCCTGACATTCTGATCATCTTAGTTAGGCAACAGAGTAGGTACAGTACACAAACAATTCAATTTAAACGGCCATTCAACTACTACGGCTTGCTACGGTGTGTTCCAAGTTATCCTGGAATTATGCAATAAAAGATTCCTCAGTTCTCACTATGTGCAAGCAAGGCTAGTTTACCCAGTCAATCAATTACGCCAATCATGAATTAGACGGGTCCCAGCGGGACGTCCGTCATCAATATATAATATACAATAAATAATATAACCAGATACCGCTCCATGCCCGTGTGGCAGGTTTGCAGTATCTGTGGGGACCAGCCGACCTGTCGGGCACTTAATAGTCCCAAGAGGACTGCCATATAAGAACTCGGGAATCCATTCTCTCCATGCAATTATTATTTTATTTAACTTAATAATCTCTATGTTGAGTGAAATCCCATGCCGTGGATCATGGTTATTCAAATGAGTACGTTCGTACGGGGTACGATATACGCAACTCTACAACGATACCCGTACGGCTAGGTTGTAGGTCTTACATAGCGTAATGCAACAATCAAATCTAACCACGAAATAATCATGCCTTGACCATAAAGTACACATGCTGCTTTTGTAGAAAAATAAATAAATAAATAATTAATTAGATTGAAGCATGCATGTGTCAGTATGCCGAGGTTCGGGAATAGCCAGTCGATTACAATAGTTCATAGTTGATATGAATGTGCCTCATTCATTCAATTCAATAAGACGACTAACCAGTCTCTCAGTTACAACTAGGAACACATGATCAATTATTAGTAAAATTACCCATCAATGTTAATTCGTACCAAGGCATGAAAGTCAACTATTATAGAGCAAATAGAAACACCAAGGTTAGATTACGCCAAGGTTGGTCTATGCCTGTAGGCCTCAAAAATGAAAGTCACGCTGAGTTGATCAAGACAGAGTCAAAAGTCACACTCAGTTGATCCAGACAATATAAACAAATCACGCTGGGAGACAGCTCATCATTTGTCAAAGAGTAATTATGACTGACAACACGACAGTCGAAGAATATCTCTTCGTATGCCATGTATACACAGAATTTGAGAGATCATCACCGTCTATTGCGTGATTTTCGAAATCTTCTTCAGCAAGACTCAGCCTTCGTCGAGTTGGCGTACCAAAAGGGTTTTTTGTCATTTAATGCGACTGACAAAGCAATCACTGTCAGAGATTTTGTGTCAGTCAAGACACGCCGAATCAAGACAGCTGGCAGTTCTATCTCAAGTCTGCGTGTATTTGTGAACTTCATCTCAAGTTTGCGTAGATTCTGAAGTTTTCTTCCTCAAGTTTGCGTAGATTTTCGAGTTCTTTGCCTCGAAGTCTGCGTGGATCCTGAAGCTTCCTGCCCCAAGTTTGCGTGGATTTTGAAGCTTTCTACACCGAGTTCGCGTGGATTTCGTCTTCAACAAGTCTGCGTGGATTTCATTAAATTGGAGTACGTGGCAGCCATGCCACTGATCTCTCGCCTGCGTGTCCTGGAACTTGCATACGACTCATGCATGATTGTCATGTGTCCAACAGTTACAGGCTACGTCCAGTAACTGCTCACAGCCTTGTGTATGTTAAATCCTGCGTGATTTTTAACTAAGCATAGGCTGTGAAGACAGTTATCTTTTCAGTTATTATTTTTGACTCTATAAATAGAGTTCTTTTTCTTATTCATTGTACAGATACATTGATATCTACTGTCAAAATTTTGAGAGCTTTTCTTCTTCGCATAGTCCAAGGGATAAAGCGATCGTCTTCTAGATCGGATTCCTACAGTTGTAATTTTCCCAGAAACACAACAAATAAAGAGAATTTCTTTATAGAAAACAAATTGGCGACTCTGCTGGGGAAAACCATCTCCTCTTCTGAGACGGCAACAACTCAATACGACACTTCGTCAATCGGCTCGATGAAGAAGGTGATGACGATCAAATTCGATCAACTCGCCTATAAAGAAATGTAGCGGGCTAAGGATGGCAAGCCCACTCCAGCCTCCATCATCACTGCCAAGTCGAAGGAACACTCTGTCTATGTCCCTAAGAATCAGTTGGCAGTCAATGGTGAAGTCTCTGCCACAGTGTCTACTCCTAACACTGGCAAGAACTCCACTGCAAGCACGCACACTCTTGTGCGCTCGAAGATGACAGTAATTAAAAGTCACGTTGACAGTACTGGCTCCTTAGCCAAATCTGTTTCAGCGTGCAAATTCAACCCTAAAAGTCACGCTGACAGTACTGGCTCCTTAGCCAAATCTGTTCTAGCGTGCAAATTCAACTCTAAAAGTCACGCTGACAGTACTGGCTCCTTAGCCAAATCTGTTCCAGCGTGCAAATTCAACTCTAAAAGTCACGCTGACAGTACTGGCTCCTTAGCCAAATCTGTTCCAGCGTGCAAATTCAACTCTAAAAGTCACGCTGATAGTACTGGCTCCTTAGCTAAATCTATTCCAGTGTGCAATCACACATTCAACAGTCACGCTGACAGTACTGGTTCCTTAGCCAAATCTGTTCCAGCGTGTAATTCTAAAATCAAAAGTCACGCTAACAGCTCTGGTTCTTTAACCAAGTCTGTTTCAGCGTGTATTTCATCAGAGAAGAATAACTCCTTAGTTATCTCTTCTTCTTTACCGAGTTCTACTAGAACTGGGGGTGATCTTCCACACAAAGTCCCTTCGAAAAGGAATAACTCTTTAGTTGTTTCTTCTGCTCCTGTAGTTTTTACTTCAGGAACAGCTTTGACTGATACTTTTGTTAGTCAAAGGAAAGGAGATGGTCTTTTGACTACTCTTCCTTCTGGACATTCTATGTCTCAAAATCTGATTGAGTCTAAGAAGAAATATTCCTTAATATCTTCTTCTTTGACTTCTTCAAATTGGGCACAGAATCTGTCCATTAAAAAAGGTCTGTTACCAACTCCTAATCAAAGGAGTGGTTTAACTCTTCCTTCTCTGCAAATATCCAGATCAATGGAAGGAAAACTCCATGTTTCCAAAATTAATGTGTTACCTTCCACTGATTTAAGAACAAAACTCAGCACTTCTGGTGTTAAGAAACCATACCAATTGGATATGAAGATAAAAGATCCAGATGCAGAGTATGCAAGAAATTATGTGGCTCACATTAATTACTCTTTGTATAATCAAGAGCCATCAAGACCCAAGAACAGGAAGTATACTCCTCAATCTTCCCAAACAGATTTACGGGAATATCTTCAACAGAAGAGAAGGAGTAATTATATGTCAAAGGAACATGCTGAATGTGACTTCTATCCAAGAGTCATAATTCAGTGCAGATGTTAATCAACGGTTCAAGACCAAGGTGATCATGAATGTGACTTCTTGCCAAGAGCCACAATACAATGCAGATGTCAAACTAAACGACAGTCTGTCTTCAATAGGATTCAGTATGAACCTATGCCTGATGAAGATGAGCCTTTATTTGCCTTTGTCAACATGACTTCTCGGGACACCGGGGGTAGAGTTGATAGTCCAGATAGAGTATATAGAAACACCAGAGCAAGAGTCCTGGCTTCTAGTCAAAGAAATTTGATCCCTGAAATTGATTCTGAATTCCTTGGAGAATCTAACTTCCCACCTCTTCCTACTGGGGGTAATTCTCTTATAGTTGACTTTGATGCACGAAGCAATGATTCAGAGCATACAACATCCACTAGTTCATCAATAATCCCTCATACAGTCACGACTTACATGGTTGATGGGAATACTGCTGAACCTTCTTCTTCCTTGACTCCTCAAGATCAATGAATTGCTTCTTTGGAACAGCAAATAAAGTCTATGACTGACACAATGAAGTCGATGTATGAACTCATGACAGCTCAGTTGCAAAATCGACAGACTGTACCAGATGCCATACCAGTTGATACTGATATAAGTCCAGTACAAGTTCCTCCAGCAGTACAATCCAATACTCCTGGACCAGCTCAACCAAATCCTAGTCTCTCTGGAGCTGGAGGTAGTGCTTACAATGCTGTTCCTCCTCCCAATTATTCTCTACAAGTTACAACTCCACAATCTTCTGGAATTGTTAATAAAGAATTGAGGAATCTCAAAACTCAATTCGAGGCATTCAAACAGAAGGATGGTTTACAAAGGTTAGGCATCAAGCAGCCTTATCCGATAGAATGGAAGCAAGTATCATATCCTCCTAAATACAAGCCTCCTACTATCTCATTCTATGATGCAACCAAGTGATGCCCTCCTTACTCGGGTATTTATTGGATGTCTCAAGGGAACGGCTTATGAATGGTATAGGAGTCTCCCAGATGGGAGCATTACCTCATTTGCTGGTTTCAAACAGATATTTCTTGAAAGGTTCTATGATGGGCTTAATGACATGACTATGTCTGCTCTTATTAGAATCAAGCAAAAAAATAATAAATCTACAGAGGAATACATTGAACGGTTTCGAAGAGAAGCTCTGAAGATGCCTCTTGGAACTCCTGATGCTGTCACCATTGACACGTGCAAATCAAACTTGTTGCCAATCATCAGTATGTGGACAGAGGGTCCACTCAATTTCAAGATTGGCCTTCCTTCATAGTCAGTGCCAAAGCTGCAGAAATCAGTGCTGAAACCTTCAAAGGTTTAGGAGTGCAGATGACTCCTAAAGAAACAGGACAAGGTGCTAACAATAAAAATAATGCTCGCAAAGGAAAAGAAACTCTTGAAGTTAATCTTCAGAGCAAAGATGCATCAAATGTTCAAACTTCTGCCTCTACAACTCAACAATCAAGAACACCTCGCCCCAAAGAAGAATATTCTTTTGATGACGACGATGTCCTTGGTATCTTTGAATGTCTGCTGAAAGGTAATAAAATACAATTACCTGAGATCAAGAAACCTGATGAAGCTGGTAAGACAGATCATCCTAAATACTGTCCATACCACAGAATGCTGGGTCACACAATTCGTACATGTTATGTACTGAAAGGAAAGATCCAAGAAATGATTAAGTCTGGAGCTATCTCTCTTACTCCAAAAGAGAAGACTGTCACTTCTAATGTCGTCTCTATGCAATTTGGAGACTTCCCTCCTCAATTTCTTGAAAGCGGAATTGTTCCTATTCCCAAGGCAACTCTTGAAATAGTAAATATTCCTCCTCCACAGTCTGAAGGATTAGCACCAATCACTTTGGAGACTGGAGAAATCATGTGGATTCATCCTGATCTAATAACAGACTTTGAATCTCCTTCTCCTCAAAAGATTTCTTCTCGAAAGTCCAAGAAGGCTGGAAAGATCAAGTCATGTCATATGACTTCTCTTGGGTCTACCTCTGACACAGAGCCAAAAGACAAAGAAGAAGCACTTGTTAGTGCTACTCGAACGGGGAAACCTTACCTAAAGGATTATTCTAAAAATCCTGAAGATCTTACTGATATCCTTTCAGCTGCTAAAGATGCTCCTAATTTTCCTCCTAAAGAAGAATCATCTACTGTACCTGTTCCTTCAACTACACCAGTTGAACCTGTTCCTCTCAAACCCACAACTCTTGAGAAAGGCAAGCAACAAGCTCAGTTTGATAAACCAATCAAGAAGTCTCTTCCTCTTGGACTTCAGAAGCCTTACAACTTCGACATTTTGGCTCAACTTGCTAATACTCCAGCTAGAATGTCCCTCTTTGAACTTTTACGTCTTTCTAAAGAAACTCGAGAGACGTTAAGTGAAGCACTTCTACAAGCTGACTCTTGTCTTGCACAATTGAAGAAGCCAGATACGGAACCTGCCACTTGCTTACATTGCAACAGTGTACTGGAGATTATCCCAAATATCACCTTTACACAAGACGACATGCTACTGGAGGATAATCGACATAACCGACCTCTCTACTACACTGGTTATATTGATACGATGAAGATAGATCGTATCCTCATTGACCCAGGGTCTGCTATAAGCATAATGCCAAAGAGTTATTTGGATGAACTAAAAATCTCTCTTCACAAGCTCTCCAAGACGGTTACTACTATCTTAGGATTCAATCAAAGCCGAAGTGAGCCTTTAGGAAAGATTCATCTGAAGCTTCAGATAGGCGATTTCAGATCTAAAGTCACTTTCTATGTGATCGAGATCGCGGGATCCTATAATCTTCTTCTGGGGAGGCCCTTTCTTCATGAAAATAATGTGGTGCCCTCTACTCTTCATCAATGTTTTAAATACATTGATAACAATGGAAGAGTACAAAAAGAAGTTGCTGATATAAATCCCTTCCATGGGGTTGAAGCTTATTTCAACGATTCCCGAATGTACAAAGAAGAGTATACAAGGATCATACAAGCTATGGAGAAAGAAGATGCACAAAGTGAGACTTTAATAATCCCTGTTAAAGGTCGAACTACTCAGCAACAATCTCCTAAACCCTCTGGAGAAGATTCTTTCATCATTCCAGTGAGTGGACGGATCTCTCCGTTACCTCAGTCATCTACTCAAAATACACTGATCATTCTTGTCAGTAGGCATACTACAGTTCCTGTATCTTCACAAGATACTCTGCTAATTCCAGTTGGAGGGCGGATTATTCTTCCATCTCAAGCTTCAAGGGAGCTCACCTCTTCTGAGCTATTTGTTATCGATCTTAATCGAAACAACGCTTCTTCTCGTTCTTCTTCTCCCCCTTTAGTCATTGACTTGGCTAAAATCTCTAAGGCTCAGCCTTCTTCCAATGTAAATATTGCTGCTTTTACATTTAATGAAAAGTCTTCACCTTTGCAGTACGTTGATGTGTGTAATTATGTTCATAGTTATTTACATCTGTTAGATGACTTGAACACAATAACCATAGGAGTTGTACAGATTGTTCATACAGATGTATCTCTAGAACCTGTACAATCTTCATACTTTCTAGTTCCCAGCAGAAAGCTAGGAGACATTCCAATATTCTTCTACAAAGGGCCCCAAAGTCCTTCTGATTTAGAAGATGAAGACAAAAATGATGATACTGGAAGATTACAACTATGTCGTTATAGTCAACAATCTAGAGACATCATCAAAAATATGGGCTATGACTTCAGGACTGGCCTCAATGATGGAAAAGGAAGAAAAATACCTGTCCGGATTCCTCCTTTGAAATATGGAAGGACGAAATGCGGATTGGGTTATACTGCTCCTACTCCTTTCATCAATATTATTCATGAAGATCCCGAGTCTGACGAAGATAAGAGATCTGATTCTTCTAGTACCACTTCTTGGGATTCCGATACGAGTATCGGTGACTTCTATTGCAACCTTCTGTCTTCCAATATGGTTTCTGTTGACTGTTTTAAAAAAATGATTCATACTTGACGGTTCATCCGTTCATCTGACGGTTTGACCGTTCATTAATACCTGACGGTTCGTCCGTTCATCTATCCGACGGTTCGTCCGTTCATTATAATCTGACGGTTAACCCGTTCATTCATCTAGTCTTTTGATTTCCGAGTCTAAAGATCATGAAAAATTGAGTTCAAAGATATTTTTATGTCTGAATTCTATTTTTTCCAATCAGTATTAAACTAAGATCATTTCTGGTTTAATATCATTTGATAGAATTACAAAGTTCGTTGTATATTCTATTCTACTGAAATATGTCATGCATTATTTACCTCTGAACATATTTTCTATGAATCTATCATTTTCAAAACAGCAAAACCAAAAGTCAGATCAAGGATTTTCATTTACTCTCATTCCAGAATCAAAACATGAAATACAAGTGAAAGTGAAAATAAAAGAGGTTCACTCATTTGGAGTTATCAGCTCCCTAATACGATCTAGAACAGCAATCAGTTTCTCTTCATGAGTTTTTCTAACTCGTTCTGCTGCTACAATTGAAACATTCTGTTCATCAAAAGTAATGATGGTAGACTGGCGACGGCTAACTTCTTTAATCTGTTCCGCCTGCATCTGTTCTCGTTCCTTCTGAAGAGTCTTACAGTGTTCAACTTCAGAGATATAAGCAGTAGCAACCTCAGCTTGATCTGTTTCCATGACAGCAATGCGCTCTTGAAGACGAGCTAATTCCTCTTTCAATTTCTTCAGCTCTTCAGTCTTGGACGCTTTATCCTTCTCCAGAAGCTCTACTCTTTGATGAGTAGCTAATATTTCTTCGCCCTTTTCTACTAATTTCTCAGTAGAAGAGGCAAGAAATGTTTCAAGAGCTGCTTGTTGGGACTGCGCTTCATGCTCTAGTTGACTAATTTCAGTTGCATTTAAAGATTGAAGATCTTCCTTCTTAGTCTCCCAGTATTTTCGGATAGTTACTTCCAACTCATCCAGGAGATGTTTGAAGAAGATGAACTGAGATTCACAACCAGCATGACGCAGCGCCATGAGAGGGAACTTAACCATAGTTCGAAGATCAGAAAATGGCATAGCTTCATCCTTCAAGAAACATCTGGAATATGTATCTAGATATGAGTAAATGATATCTGAATACATTCCTAGAGTTCTTGTTAACCCAGTCTCAAATCCAGGAGTCGCTGTCATCATGGAAGAAGAAGCTTGAATATTCTCTATCCTCGGAACAGAAGTATGTGCCACCGGAGAAGTTAAGTGTGAATTCCCTTCATCGGCATCAGCCTGGATAAGCGGAGCATGAGTCGAACTCATTGCTGCAGCAGTTCCTACAGTTAAAGAAAAATGTAATCAGCATTTAAAGAAAAAAAGAAACAGCGGAAACAGAATTTGAAATAAAGTTCTACCTGACTGAGGTTCATACTCGGTATGTGGAGCGAGTTTTGCTTCTTCTCGCAGCCGGTCCATGATTGTATCCGATACCTGCTTTATATGGCTGCTTCTAGCTCCAGAATTACTGGGTGCTAGAGCGTTGTTCGGTGATTGAGCAGGTTCAGGGCTAAGTTCCATTCTGTTCCCCTTGACTTTGTCTTCATCATAAGGAGTAGAGGTGCCAGCATGCCAGTCTTCTCCTCCTTCAGTTTCTTCTTCTTCTTCTTCATCTTCAGGATGAGCTTCTGATTCAGAGTCAATGATATTCACATCTTCATGAGTCTCAGGGACAACGACGATAGCAAGCTCAGTGTTGACTGCCGCCGGTTCAGTCCTCTCTGGAACATCGGTTTGAAGAATGAAGTCTTGACAAACATTCTTCAACAAATCATCAGTAGCTGATAGCTCAGACGCCGGCACGTCTTCATCGCCTTTGGCCGAAGAAATATTTTCTTCAGCTTGAGTTTCAGAAACTTCTGACTGTTTTGTCACTTTTTCTGGAGCTGGTTCTTCTTCAGAGTAATTAATCTGGTCATCCAGTGCCTGAATGACACCCTCAGTCCCATGCTCAAATGGGATCATCCTCGTCTCCGAGGGTTCAATAGCCACTCCACTTGCGGTCAGAGCAGTTATTTCCTGAGCTTGAGCAGATTCTACTTCAGTCTGTTCATCATCAGACTCGGTCTTCTCAGTAGAGGCTGCTTCGTTGATTTTTGGCAAAACTCCTCCACTCATGATTGTCTCTAGGAGTTTATTGCCCTTAATTTTGCTGACAGACTTTTTAACATATTTGCCTCTCGACCTCCTTATCAAAGGAGCGTCGTCTTCATCAGTCTCTTCATCCTTATCAGCGGCATCGTCTTCATCAACTGATATACCGCCCAAAGATGAAGTAGCAGTCACCGAGACCCCTTTCTTCTTATTCTTGGATGTTTGAGACCTAGTACTCCTCTTGGAGATGGTCTCAGATTCGTCACTTCTCTTCCTCTTAGAAAGAGATATAAATATAGGAGGAAGGACCTCATCAGGAAAATTTTCTTCCTGGAATAATTCATAGGGAGGCTCAACTTCTGTTGTCTCATCTTCGGGTTCTGAAGGAAAGTGCTGAATAACAATTTTCTTCTTTGACCTCTTCGATGGAGCTGGATCATCCTCTGCAACAAAGGTCTTCAGATTGAAACTCGGTCTGAAAGTGCTCGACGACACATAGAAACGTGCATACGTATAAAGCATCTTTGGCCCCGAGCTAGACAAAGGATTAGGCATAGAGAATACGACCTTTGTATCTCTAGCTGCAAAATATCTCCAAGCTCGAGCTCCGTCAATGAGTCCTCCGCGAGCAGATAAACAAGTAGTGGCGTTCCCAACATGGAGTTGGTCATACCCGAATTGTCTGGCAAATCGGCTTGGTAAATATGGTTCCAGATATGCCATTTCTTCGTGACGATATACTAGATGAGAAGGTCGGATCCTCTGTAACCATTGGAAGGCTACATCATCTAGTCGGTTTCCCATATCTCCGTCCATCATATTTAAGGGCATACTCTCATAGCCCGATGGTGGAGGGACACATTGGATCGACCAATGTGATGCCCTATTCAATACATTTCTGCATTCTGGGAGGGTGTAAACCTTCCAGAACGTCTCTCCAGAGTACCTCTCCAGAAAAAAACTGCTACTCCCTCCTGCCCCTGGAGGTATCAGACCATCATGATGAAGGAGAAGCCAACCATATAAAAATGTGAAAGGCATCTCTATCCTTGGGAATTCTTCAGTTATCAGCCTCTGAGCAGACAGCATGGTAGTTACAAAATTCCGAAGACCTGCATTTAGTCTGCATGTCATCGCTGATAATAAGTCCAGCCTGTAACCATACACAAGGCGTACCGCTGCAAAGATAACACCTCTGTGTATTCTGTCCAAGGAACTGGAGCCGGGAACGATGAATCTCCTTAACCACAGAGATAGGAATCCGGCCAAGTGACCGTTCCTTGATAGATCCTTGCCACTCTGCCGCACATAAGAGCTGAAAGTGGTTCCAGCTTTGAACTCGTACCAATCTTCAGTAATGGTGAAATCCTTGCAGTCGTATTTCTCCAGCAAATAAGTGATCTCACTCTCAGAGAGAGGCTTGAAGTTGCTAATCTGATAATACCTCTTTTTATTTATTTTCCTATCATCCTTTTCACGGTTCATGAAAAGGTAGGACATCCACTTCTGAATGTGGTTGCCAGCTTCATCCTTGGAACCCTTGTAATATAGGGTGCATGTGCCTAAATGGCACATCATCTCTTCAAATAAATAGACCATCTCTGGGTTCTTCTCTGACAGAAAGTTCAGTTCCTCTGTCGTAGGAACATACTCCTCATACGGCAGCGAGCCTGAAGACAGGTGTGAGATGTATTCCATCTCATGAAGGGCGAAGCCCATCTCTCCTTTTGGAGTCATAAAAGTCCCCATCCTGTGGTTGTATCTCTCAACTAAAGCCAGGAATAGGAAGGGGTTGTGTTTAAAGCCGTATGATGAGTTGACGACAGCATCATAAAGATTAATCTTCTTCAACTCAGTTCCAAAATTTTCCAAAGCCCAGTGGACCAAAGTCTTCCATCTCACATTCTCCTGATTCATTAGGCCATTCATCCTCGGCGTTGAATCGGTCGGATAAAATGCATTTCGGTTTGACATAAATTTATTTATGAATATGGGCATCCTGAAGGGCATCACTATGGATGAGTCTTCTGGTGGTATACATCCAGGCTTCAGACCCCGAAACACTGATACATGATCCTCCGGGGCACTGAAAAATCTCTCTTTCCTGTAAATAATACGGCTTGCTTTCGCCTGCTGATATTCAGTTAAATACCAAGACATCTTTCTCGGATAGCTGGCATGCATAAGTCTCATGATTGACAAGCCCCAGGAAACCTTTGGCCAATACATGGGTTGTTTCACATCCCCCTCAAAGCAGAAGCACACCTTCTCCCTAATGCCCTTTGGCTGAGATTTTTGTGCTATAGCATCTCTGAACAAGAATGCTGGTTTCTTATGGGATACCAGATCTGGACTTTGGAAAGGTTGTCCATTCATCAAGCAGAGTAAGGTTGTGTGGTCTTGATTGACTAACAATGATAGTCTTGCTTCAGGAAGATCAAAATGAGGAAATGTTATATGAGATAGATCATGCTTAAATGAAACACTTAAGCACCCTTCAAAATCTGCTTCTTCGCTTCGGATGTTCACTACAGAAAATGACAGAAGACAAAATCAGATATACCTATGTCTATGACTGTATTACAATATTTGAAGGAAATTTCAAAAAGTCACGCAGACTCCACATGGATATATTACTGTGACATGCTAAGTGATTTATTCACACAGATGATTAATTCACGCAAAGCTCAGACAGATTAGGATGAAAGTCACGCATCATTTGCTAGAGTCACATTTTAGTGAAAATGACAAAAGAACACACTGACAGATCAAGACTAGTATATCCAGAGGATGACTCTCAGAAGTCTGCATGAATAATTCAACATTGGCATCTCTCCCAATATATGAAAAATCACGCAGAGTCATCATGGAAGCTGCGTGACTTTTTCAACATCGACATTTTCTGTCAAAATGAAAAGTCATGCAGAGTCATGAGAGCCATGCCCTTTTTTGCGTGAAACACAGAGCTTCGTAAATACGAAGATGTGAAGTATGGCTAACCCTAAAGAGGGGGCATACTTTGTTAATATCCTTTGCCCTAAAAAGGGGGGATATATTTCTGAAACTTCATTATTTGTTTTAAAGATCCTAAAAATTCTATATTGAGGTCATCTTCATCGTCTTCAACAGTTCGTGTTCTCCCATCACTTACGATGTATAGGACCTTGTGGGACTTCCTGTCGAGGAAGTCTGTCGATAGTGGCACGCGAAGAAGTTGCGGGAGCTTTCCCCTTGGCCTGAGCATCAGCTTTCTTAGGAGCCATTTCGGCTGAGAAATGAGGAAGAGAAGTCGGGAAAGAAGGAGTTCGTCGGAGAAGATGAAGTTCTCTTCTGTGGGTTCTCTCTTTCAAACACAAGTAAAGAAAGAAAGAAGTAATTTATGGCCTATTTATAGGCTCATAAAGAATTCTAAATGACGGTCAAGTCATTATTGCCTCGATATTTGAAGATTTGCACGGGATCCTAACAGCACAGAATCCCAACAGTCTAAACATCTCGGAGTAAATCTCTCATTTTGAAGTCATCTCAGCATGACTAAATCCATTTTATCATCTCTATTTTCAAACTATTTCGAAATAATTTATCATTTTTCGAAAACTTTGAAGGGGGTTTTGTAGGCCTCAAAAATGAAAGTCACGCTGAGTTGATCAAGACAGAGTCAAAAGTCACGCTCAGTTGATCCAGACAATATAAACAAATCACGCTGGGAGACAGCTCATCATTTGTCAAAGAGTAATTATGACTGACAACACGACAGTCGAAGAATATCTCTTCGTATGCCACGTATACACAGAATTCGAGAGATCATCGCCGTCTATTGCATGATTTTCGAAATCTTCTTCAGCAAGACTCAGCCTTCGTCGAGTTGGCGTACCAAAAGAGTTTCTTGTCATTTAATGTGACTGACAAAGCAATCACTGTCAGAGATTTTGTGTCAGTCAAGACATGCCGAATCAAGACAGCTGGCAGTTCTATCTCAAGTCTGCGTGTATTTGTGATCTTCATCTCAAGTTTGCGTAGATTCTGAAGTTTTCTTCCTCAAGTTTGCGTGGATTTTCGAGTTCTTTGCCTCGAAGTCTACGTGGATCCTGAAGCTTCCTGCCCCAAGTTTGCGTGGATTTTGAAGCTTTCTACACCGAGTTCGCGTGGATTTCGTCTTCAACAAGTCTGCGTAGATTTCATCAAATTGGAGTACGTGGCAGCCATTGCACTGATCTCTCGCCTGCGTGTCCTGGAACTTGCACACGACTCATACATGATTGCCATGTGTCCAACAGTTACAGGCCACGTCCAGTAACTGCTCACAGCCTTGTGTATGTTAAATCCTGCATGATTTTTAACTAGGCATAGGCTGTGAAGACAGTTATCTTTTCAGTTATTATTCTTGACTCTATAAATAGAGTTCTTTTTCTCATTTATTGTACTGATACATTGATATCTACTGTCAAAATTTTGAGAGCTTTTCTTCTTCGCATAGTCCAAGGGATAAAGCGATCGTCTTCTAGATCGGATTCCTACAGTTGTAATTTTTCCAGAAATACAACAAATAAAGAGAATTTCTTTATGGAAAACAATGCCCAAGTCAGGCTACGCTCAAGTCAGGTTACGCTTAAGTCAGGTACAACTCCTTACTATCCAAGCCAGCGTACGCAAGTCATACGTTTCCAAAAGGCAGCGTATGAACTCCATACGACTCCTTACTATCCAAGCCAGCGTACGCAAGTCATACGCTTCCAAAAGGCAGCATATGAACTCCATACGACTCCTTACTATCCAAGCTAGCGTACGCAAGTCATACGCTTCCAAAAGACAGCGTATGAACTCCATACGACTCCTTACTATCCAAGCCAGCGTACGCAAGTCATACGCTTCCAAAAGGCAGCGTATGAACTCCATACGACTCTTTACTATCCAAGCCAGCGTACGCAAGTCATACGCTTCCAAAAGGCAGCGTATAAACTCCATACGACTCCTTACTATCCAAGCCAGCGTACGCAAGTCATACGCTTCCAAAAGGCAGCGTATGAACTCCATACGACTCCTTACTATCCAAGCCAGCGTACGCAAGTCATACGCTTCCAAAAGGCAGCATTGTTTTCCATAAATAAATTCATTTTATTTATTGTATTTCTGGGAAAATTATAACTGTAGGAATCCGATCTAGAAGACGATCGCTTTATCCCTTGGACTATGCGAAGAAGAAAAGCTCTCAAAATTTTGACAGTAGATAACTATGTATCTGTACAATGAATGAGAAAAAGAACTCTATTTATAGAGTCAAAAATAACTGAAAAGATAACTGTCTTCACAGCCTGTGCCTAGTTGAAAATCACGCAGGATTTAACATACGCAAGGTTGTGAGCAGTTACTAGACGTGGCCTGTAACTGTTGGACACATGGCAATCATGCATGAGTCGTGTGCAAGTTACAGGACACGCAGGCGAGAGATCAGTGGCATGGCTGCCACGTACTCCAATTTGATGAAATCCACGCAGACTTGTTGAAGACGAAATCCATGCAGACTCGGGGTAGAAAGCTTCAAAATCCACGCAAACTTGGGGCAAGAAGCTTCAGGATCCACGCAGACTTAAGGCAAAAAGCTTCAAAATCCACGCAGACTTGAGGAAGAAAACTTCAGAATCCACGCAAACTTGAGACAGAAGGCTCAAAATATACGCAGACTTTGGGAAGGAACATAATCCACGCTCGATTGAGGTAGGACTGCCAGCTGTCTTGATTCGACGTGCCTCGACTGACATAAAATCTCTGACAGTGATTACTTTTGTCAGTCGTATTAAATGACAAGAAGCTCTTTTGGTACGCCAACTTGACGAAGGCTGAGTCTTGCTGAAGAAGATTTCGAAAGTCACGCAATAGTCGGCTGTGATCTCTCGAGTTCTGTGCATACGTGGCATACGAGAAGGCATTCCTCGACTGTCGTGCTGTCAGTCATGATGATACTCTGACAAATGATGAGCTGTCACTAGCGTGACTTTTAAACATTTGTCCTGATCACTTCTGCGTGACTTTGAGACTCAGTTCTGATCAACTCAGCGTGACTTTCATTTTTAAGGCCTACAAAATCCCCTTCAAAGTTTTCAAAAGTTGAAAAGACTTCAAAATTTCGAAATACTTTAAAAAAGATAAACATGCAAATGAACTTATTAAATGTCATGATGACTCTTCATTTTTCGAGACTGATTGCATCCAATTTATGATGGAATATGAACCGTCGGCAAGCTCTGTTATATAAACAGGAAGAAAATTCAGCTTTGATATTCATCTTACGTCAACATGACTCCTAAGGAAGAAGCTGAAGAAGAAGCAAGAAAGTTGAGTTTTTGTGCCCATGGCGACCCTACTTTTGGGGGTAAGGAACCGGAGCCTTTTGTTTTCGAGTTCAAAGATGACCCTACTCAACTAGCCAAGAATTTCTTGAGCTATTTTGGCCTGGACGGCTCGTCTTCTTCCAATGGGCGCAGCCTCGCAGAGCAGCGTGAAATGTTCAATGTTCTGTTACACCGTATGGGGGTCAAGTGCGTAGAAGAATTGGGCACCAAGCTCAGTCACTCTGCAAAATAGAGCATGTCTTTTATGCTTTTGTTTTCTTTTTGAGAAATATTGTACTTCTTTTCCTATGTAAGGTCATCAGTGCCTGCTTTTGCCTTGAAAAATGTAGTACAACTTTTGTGCTGAACAGTGTGCATTAATGAAGAATATTAAGTGGCACTCTTTGAATGTTTCAAATATTGTGCTATTTTCTAAAGTACATGTGACACCCATTCCATGGTTTACGAGCGCCTTTTACTCGGATCTTTTCCAAGAATAGGCTTGCACTTTGTCCTTTAAATAGATAGGTGAGTTTCATGCATACTCATCTCTTCATTCTTCTTCTTCTTCTGAGAATAACCTTTTTGCGAGATTCCATTCTCAACAAGAAATTGATGATAGCAATATTCTCTTATCTTGATTTTGATGGTGAGTTCAGCATAAAAGCCCGCTTTTCACTGTTGAAGATGAACTTTTGTTTCTGTCTGAACTGGGTGTGCTTGACTGGCCAGTGCATGCCAAATGACATTTCTGTTGATTAATCTCTTTTTCTTTGCTGTTTTTTGCAGAAGCTTGGCTGAGAAATTTTTTTAGAACTGGCATTGGTGATTTGGATGCTGTAGGGAGCGGTCTTCTGACACCAACATCAGGGAGCTCATGCGCTTTTGACGCGCAAATCAGACAACTCAGAACTCTTCGTGGGATAGAAGGGTCTTCTTCCGATGGTAGGAAGAGCCTTTATACACGAAGAGTTGGACGGTGGAGTCGGCTCTACCCCGAGAAATCGGGCAGTAAAGTTTCTTTCACGGCAGAACTAGGAATTGTATCCCAAGGTTGGATACATTCCTGTCTCCTCTGAAAGGCCGCTCCTAATCCACCAGTTGTATTGGCAGCAACACGCCTTCGGGCTGCCGAACTCTATGGTTCTCCTCTCGTCTGAGAGAGAAGACCAGAGTTTGATTCCTGCTGGACAATCAGGAATTGCCACCAACAACGAACCCGCCAGAGAAGATCCAAGGAGGAAAATAGATCTCTATTAGGTTATTATTGTGTGTGTAGAATGAAAATCCAAATTTGTAATAGATTTCCATTATGATTTGTAAGAAAGTCTAAGAAAATGTAATAGACTTTTTATGATAATATGAGAGTGGAAATGATAATTCTTCTATGCTCAATGATTTGTATCTATTTGGATGAATTGTGGACATGATAGATAATGAAATCTTCTTTTCTGATTTAGAGTACTTAATACTATCAGAGGTAATATGGACGTGATAATATGCAGAAACTCAAAAGAAAATAGATTGATTTCTATGCAGAGGTCAAAAATAGAAAATGACAAATGAGTAAGTAGATTCGGCATTTATCCAGAGGTTATGAAAACGTGATAAGTAATGAATCCCTTCTTTTTGATAGAAGAATATGAACGGACGAATCGTCAGATGAATGTAATAAATGAACGAATGAACCGTCGGATGAATAAATGAACGGATGAACCGTCAAGCATTAATGAATGTGTGAACCGTCGGATGAATATGACGCTTCATTATTTGAGGAACTTCTGCCTATAAATATAGCAGAAATCTGACAAGAACGAACACTTCTATTCTTCAACATAAAAATGTCGTCTGAAGAAGCATCCAAGAAGGCTGAAATTGCCATTAAAATTCAGAAAGGCACTGAAGAACGCCCTGCTGATCCAGTTCAATCGAAGAAGGCGGACGCAGGCGAAGGTTCATCTGCACCCAAGCCACCAAGGGACATTTTGGACTTCCTGCTCGAACCAGGAAGGACTGAAGAAGAAGAAGCCATGAGGATGGCTGCTTGCAAGTTCCTCGTGGGTTCCAACAAGGAGGTTCTCAGTTCTTTTGCTGATCACGTCTTCGAGAAGGACAGCAGTGGCCCACGTCTAAATGTAGAGAAGGATGATAGTGATCTTCCTTAATATCATGTACCATCATTCATGATTAAAATAAAATAGAAATTTTATTTCTAAACATGAACTTGTCTGATGATTATAAGCATTTATATTTATACATAGTACTTTTTAAGGAATTTGCCATTAATAGGCATCAAAACTTTTCGACCATCCAATTCTGAGAGTTGATAAGCTCCATTTGAGAAAACTCTACTCACGATATAAGGACCTTCCCATTTTGCGTCAAATTTACCCTTGCTCATATGAGTCATAGTCATAGGACGTCTGACTGTTAGAACAAGTTCTCCTTTTTGATATGCTTGAACTCTGACTTTCTTATTAAAAGCTCTTGAGATTCTAGCTTGATAGAATTCAATATTCTGTTGAGCAGATAATCGCTTTTCATCCAGAGCTTCTAATTCCTGAAGTCGAAGACGATCATTATTTTCGGCAGTAAGTTTATTAGCGATTGCTATCATTAAAGAAGGAATTTGAATCTCTAATGGAAAAACAGCTTCGCAACCATACACCAGAGAGAAGGGTGTACATTTAGTAGCATTACGAACTGTAGTACGGTAGGCCCACAAGCATTCACCAAGCTTCTCACTCCAATTACGTTTGTTAGTAGAGACAAACTTCTTTAGGAGTTTGATGATGGTCTTGTTGAAAGCTTCTGCTAATCCGTTAGCTGCCGGATTATACGCGGTAGAAGCCACATTATTAATCCGGTGATCGTCACAGAATCGAGTAAACTTCTGACTGACGAACTGTGGTCCGTTATCATGAATAATGCGTCGAGGAACACCAAATCTATAGATGACATGATGCTTAATAAAGCTGATGACATTGGACGTTTTAACTTCAGATAAAGGAATGGCTTCGGACCATTTGGAGAAATAATCGGTTATTGCGAGAATAAACCGATGACCTTTGGATGACGGCGGATTGATCGGACCGATAATGTCCATGCCCCAAGCTTCAAAGGGCCATGATGCTGCCGTCGGATGTAGAAATTCCGAGGGTTGATGAATAAAATCCGCATGGATTTGACAAGCTTTACACTTCTTTGCATATTCGATGGCGTCTGATACCATAGTGGGCCAATAATAACCCATACGTCGAATACGGTCCTGAAGTTTTGGGCCAGGCTGATGTGCTCCACAAATTCTATCATGTGCTTCGTAAATGATCTGCTGAGCCTCATCATCGGCAACACATCGAAGAAGTAGACCGTCATAAGCTCGACGATATAAGGTTTTTGTAGTATGATTATAATAGAATCTGAGTGATCGTCGTTTGATAGATGCTGCCTCACTCGGATCATCCGAAAGAATATCATACAATACGAAATCTAAGAAAGGAAGTCTCCAATCTTTATCCGTATTCTGAGTCTCAGTTGAATTACTGAAGATGAATTCCATGCTAGAATCAGATGAAGATGATAAAGATTTACGACTAAATCCAAATCCTCTTGTTGTGTTGACGTCATGAGACGTTGATTCTTCAATGTCAATTGGAAGTCCTAGAGTCAGATTGTTTTCGAGATGAAACAATTCTCGATTGCGAATAACAATCATTTGTTGCCGTCTAATCGGAATAGCCAACACCGCCGCAAGATTAGCTAGAGCATCAGCTTCTGTGTTACATGCTCGCTTAACATGTTCAATAAAGAATTCTTCAAACGAAGAAGCCATAGATATAGCTGATCTATGATAAGGAACCAGATCTTGATGGCGAACTTCATAAGTACCCCTTATCTGATTGACAATGAGTTTAGAGTCTCCGTATGCCTCCAAATGTTGAATATTCAGATGTTTAGCGAGTTGAAGACCAATGAGCAATGCATTGTACTCAGCTACATTGTTTGAACATGGTTGATCAAGAGAATAAGCTCATTGGATAGCAAGACCTTCTGGCGATACAAGAACAATTCCAACTCCAGCGACGATATTACCATTAGGACCTATCCATGAAGCTTCATCAAAGAATAGACGCCAAATAGGATCTTCTTCAGCAATTTGGTTTGAATCTAGAACTTCATCTGGGATTTCATCATAGAGTTTTGAATCTTCTGGAATTGAATGAGCAGCCAGAAAATCGGCTAAAGCTTGTCCTTTGACTGACTTCTGAGGAATATAGTGCATATCATATTGAGCAAGTAGGATTCCCCAATTAGCCAATCAAGAATTCAAAACACTAGGTTTCTTCATCATGACCCGTATAGGATTGATCTTAGAAATGACATGAATAGTCTGGCCAATGATATAATGACGTGTCTTTTGGACAGCGAACATCAAGGCTAGACATTCTTTTTCGACCGGTGAATATCGAGGTTCAGCTCCGGTCATAGTTCGACTGAGATAGTAAATGGCTTGTTCATGACCATTTTTATTCTTTTGAGCAAGCAATACACCCAGTGAATGACTCATTGCTCGGGTATACAGAAGGAATGGTATTCCTGAGACGGAAGGTACCAATACTGGCAGGCTCATCAGATATTGTTTTATATCATCGAATGCTTTCTGACATTCATCACTCCAGACGAAAGAAACACCTTTATTCATGAGTTTATTGAATGGTCTGCAGCGTCCTGAAAGATTAGAGATGAATCTTCTGATATAAGCGATCCTTCCTTGAAATCCTCGTAGCTCTTTTAAGGTGCGTAGAGGACGCATCTCTTGGATGGCTTTGATCTTCTCGGGATCCACGTGTATACCTTTAGAGGTAATGATGAAGCCGAGAAATTTACCACTAGAGATACCTAAGAAGGAATTAGTAGGGTTCATCTTTAACTGATGCTTACGCATTAGATCAAATATAGTCTTCAAATCTTGGATATGATCCTCCTTTTGTCGACTTTTGACTGCAATATCATCAACGTAGCATTCGACTGTTTTTCGCAAATGTTCACGGAATATAATGCTCATGGCTCGTTGATAAGTTGCTCCTGCATTCTTGAGACCGAATGGCATAACTGTATAACAGTATGTACCAATCGACGTTCTAAAAGAAGTGTGTTTCTCGTCGTCTGGAAACATTTTAATCTGATTGTACCCAGAATACCCGTCCATGAATGACATCCTTTCAAACCCACAAGTATTATCGATCATAACATCAGTGATTGGTAGAGGGAATTCGTCTTTAGGACATGCCGCATTGAGATCGCGAAAGTCTATACACACTCTGATCTTGCCAGTCTTTTTTAAGGACAGGAACTATATTAGCCACCTAATCAGGATGTTGTTCCTCTCTAATAAACCCAGAGGCCATGAGTTTATTGACTTCAGCTTCAATTGCATCCATAATGTCTGGACGAAATCGTCGCTGTTGTTGTTTGACCGGTTTAGCATTCGGCAAGATATTGAGCTTGTGAGTTGCGATTTGTGGATCAAGTCCTGGCATATCTTCATAACTCCAAGCGAAGACATCGATGTAATCACGAATGAGTTTAATCATGTCTTGCTTATCAGTTTCTGAAATACTTTCACTGATGAATATTGGTTTGGGGGATCCCTCCTCACCAACATCTATTTGAACAAGTTTATCTTCAGTCGGAGGTTCTTTTTGCTCGAAACGGAACTCCCATTGATTATCTAACCTTTGGGCCCATTGTTCTGATTCAGGTGAGATTTCAAATTCTTCTTCGTCTTCATCACTTTCTTCAGAACAGTCAATAGAAACCATGTTGAAAGACAGAATGTTGTAGTAGAAATCACCGATACTCGTATCGGAATCCCAAGAAGTGGTACTAGAAGAATCAGATCTCTTATCTTCGTCAGACTCGGGATCTTCATGGATAATATTGATAAAAGGAGTAGGAACAATATAGCCCAATCCGTATTTTGTCCTTCCATATTTCAGAGGAGGAATCCGGACAGGCATTTTTCTTCCTTTGCCATTATTGAGGCCAGTTCTGAAGTCATAGCCCATATTTTTAATGATGTCTTTAGATTGCTGACTATAACGACGTAGTTGTAATCTTCCAGTATCGTCATTCTTGTCATCATCTTCTAAATCAGAAGGACTTTGGGGCCCTTTGTAAAAGAATATTAGAATGTCTCCTGGCTTTCTGCTGGGAACTAGAAAGTATGAAGATTGTACAGGTTCTAGGGATACATCTGTATGAACAGTCTGTATAACTCCTATGGTTATTGTGCTCAAGTCATCTAACAAATATAAATAACTATGAACATAATTACACACATCAGCGTACTGCAAATATGGAGACTTTTTATAAAAAGCAGCAATATTTACATTGAGAGAAGGCTGAGCCTTAGAGATCTTAGCCAAGTCAATGACTAAAGGGGAAGAAGAAGAACGAGAAGAAGCTTTGTTTCGATTAAGATCGATAACAAATGGCTCAGAAGAGGTGAGCTCCCTTGAAGCTTGAGATGGAAGAGTAATCCGCCCTCCAACTGGAATTAGCAGGTTATCCTATGAAAATACAGGAACTGTAGTACGCCCACTAACAGGAATGATCATTGTATCTTGAGCAGACGACTGAGGTAACGGAGAGACCCGTCCACTCACCGGAATGATGAAAGAACCTTCTCCGGAGGATTTGGAAGATTTTTGCTGAGTAGTTCGACCTTTAACAGGGATTATTAAAGTCTCACTTTGTGAATCCTCTTTCTCCATAGCTTGTATCACCCTTGTATACTCTTCTTTGTACATTCGGGAATCATTGAAATAAGCTTCAACCCCATGGAAGGGATTTATATCAGCAACTTCTTTTTGTACTTTTCCATTGCTATCAATGTACTTAAAACACTGATGAAGAGTAGAAGGCACCACATTATTTTCATGAAGAAAGGGCCTCCCAAGAAGAAGATTGTAGGATCCCACGATCTCGATCACATAGAAAGTAACTTTGGATCTGAAATCACCTATCTGAAGCTTTAGATGAATCTTTCCCAAAGGCTCGCTTCGGCTTTGATTGAATCCCAGGATAGTAGTAACCGTCTTGGAGAGCTTGTGAAGAGGCATTTTTAGTTCATCCAACAGACTCTTTGGCATTATACTTATAGCAGACCCTGGATCAATGAGGATACGATCTATCTTCATTGTATCGATATAACCAGTGTAGTAGAGAGGCCGATCATGTCGATTATCCTCCAATAGCATGTCGTCTTGTGTAAAGGTGATATTTGGGATAATCTCCAATACACTGTTGCAATGTAAGCAAGTGGCAGGTTCTGCATCTGGCTTCTTCAATTGTGCAAGACAAGAGTCGGCTTGAAGAAGTGCTTCACTTAACGTCTCCCGAGTCTCTTTAGAAAGACGTAGAAGTTCAAAGAGGGACATTCTAGCTGGTGTATTAGCAAGTTGAGCTAGAATGTCGAAATTATAAGGCTTCTGAAGCCCAAGAGGAGGGGACTTCTTGATTGGTTTATCAAACCGAGCCTGTTGTTTGCCTTTCTCAAGAGCCGTAGGCTTGGGAGAAACAGGTTCAACCGGTGTAGTTGAAGGAACAGGTGCAGTGGATGATTCTTCTTCAGGAGGAACATTAGGAGCATCTTTATCAGCTGGAGGGATATCAGGAATATCCTCAGGATTCTTGGAATAATCCTTTAGATAAGGTTTCCCTGTTCGAGTAGCAAGTGCTTCTTCCTTCTCTTTTGGCTCTGTGTTAGAGGTAGATCCAAGAGAAGTCATATGACATGACTTAATTTTTCCAGCCTTCTTGGACTTTCGAGAAGTAGTCTTTTGAGGAGAAGGAGATTCAAAATCTGCCACTAGATCAGGATGAATCCACATGATTTCTCCTGTTTCCAAAGTGATTGGTACTAACCCTTCAGATTGTGGAGGAGGAATATTCACTATCTCAAAAGTTGCCTTGGGAATAGGAACGATCCCACTTTCAAGGAGTTGAGGAGGGAAATCTCCGAATTGCATAGAGACGACGTTGGAGGTGACGGTCTTCTCTTTTGGAGTAAGGGAGATAGCTCCAGATTTAATCATTTCTTGGATTTTTTCTTTCAGTACATAACATGTACGAATTGTGTGACCCAATATTCTGTGGTATGGACAGTATTTAGGATGATCTGTCTTCCCAGCTTCATCAGGTTTCTTGATTTCAGGTAATTGTATTTTATTACCTTTCAGCAGACATTCAAAGATACCAAGGACATCGTCGTCATTGAAAGAGTACTCTTCTTTGGGGCGAGGTGTTCTTGGTTGTTGAGTTGTAGAGGTAGGAGAAGTTTGAACAGTTGATGCATCTTTGCTCTGAAGATTAACTTCAAGAGTTTCTTTTCCCTTGCGAGCATTATTTTTAACATTATTGTTAGTACCTTGACCTGTTTCTTTGGGAGTCATCTGCACTCCTAAACCTTTGAAGGTTTCAGCACTAATTTCTGCCAATCTTAAAATTGAGTAGATCATGTCCACATGCTGATGATTGGCAACAAGTTTGATTTGCATGTGTCGATGGTGACAGCATCTGGCGTTCTAAGAGGCATCTTCAGAGCTTCTCTTCGAAACCGTTCAATGAAATCCTCTGTAGTTTCATTATTTTTCTGCTTGATTCTAATAAGAGCAGACATAGTCATGTCATTGAGCCCTTCATAGAACCGTTCAAGAAACATCTGTTTGAAACCGGCAAATGAGGTAATGCACCCATCTGGAAGACTTCTATACCATTCATAAGCCGTTCCCTTGAGACATCCAACAAACACCCGAGTAAGGAGGGCGTCACTTGGTTGCAACTGGTCAGTCATCACTTCAAAGTGATTAATAAACTGACTTGGAGAAGTGGTTCCATCATAGAATGAGATAGTAGGAGGCTTGTATTTAGGAGGATACGATACTTGCTTCCATTCTATCGGATATGGTTGTTTGATGCCTAACCTTTGTAAACCATCTTTCTGTTTGAATGCCTCGAATTGAGTTTTGAGATTCTTCAATTCTTCAGAGACAACTCCGGAAGATTGTGGAGTTGTAGCTTGTAGAGAATAGTTGGGAGGAGGAACAGCATTATAAGCACTACCCCCAACTCCAGAGAGACTAGGATTTGTTTGAGCTGGTCCAGGAGTATTAGATTATACTACTAGAGGAACTTGTATTACACCAGTATCAATTGGTATGGCATCTGGTACAGTCTGTCGATTTTGTATCTGAGTTACCATGAGTTCATACATGGACTTCATAGTATCAGCTATGGATTTCATTTGTTGTTCCAAAGAAGCAATTGTTTGTTCTTGAGGAGTCAAGGAAGAAGAAGGTTCATCAGTATTCCCATCAACCATATAAGTCGTGACTGTACGAGGGATTATTGATGAACTGGTGGATGTTGTTTGTTCTGAATCATTGCTTTGTGCATCAAAGTCAATTATAGGAGAACTACCCCCAGTAGGAAGAGGTAGGAAGTTAGATTCTCCAAGGAATTCAGAATCATCTTCAGAGATCAAAATTCTTTGACTAGAGACCAGGACTCTTGCTCTTGTGCCTCTATATACTCCATCTGGACTATCAGCACTACCCCCAGTATCCCGAGAGGTCATGTCGACAGAAGCAAACAAAGGCTCATCTTCATCAGGCATAGGTTCACACTGAATCCGATTGAAGACAGATGGTCATTTAGTTTGACATCTGTATTGCATTGTAACTCTTGGCTGGAAGTCACATTCATGATCAACATAGTCTTGAACCATTGATTGACAGCTACATTGAATTATGACTCTTGGCTGGAAGTCACATTCAGCATGATCCATTGTCATAGAATTATTCCTTCTCTTCTGTTGAAGGTGTTCCCGTAGATCTATCTGTGAAGATTGAGGTACATCAGAGAACACTCCTTGTGTATTTTTAGGAGTATATTTCTTGTTCTTGGGTCTTGATGGCTCTTGATTATATAGGGAGTGATTAATATGAGCCACATAATTTTTAGCATACTCTGCATCCGGATCTTTTATTTTCATTTCCGATTGATGTGGTTTCTTAACACCAGAAGTGTTTCCCAAACGGATTTAATTAAGTTTTGTTCTTAAATCAATTTGAGGTAACACATTGGTTTTGGAAACTTGGAGTTTTCCTTCCATTGATCTGGATATTTGCAGAGAAGGAAGAGTCGAACCACCCCCTTGATTAGGAGTTGGTAATAGACCCTCTTTCATAGACAAATTCTGTGCCCAATTTGAAGAAGTCGTAAAAGAAGACATTACAGAATGTTTCTTCTTAAACTTATTCAAGTTTTGAGACATAGAATGTCCAAAAGGAAGAGTAGTCAAAAGACCATCTTCTTTTCTTTGACTAACAAAATTGTCAGTCAAAGCTGTTTCTGAAGTAAAAACTACAGGAGCAGAAGAAACAACTAAAGAGTTATCTCTTTTCGAAGGGACTTTGTGTGGAAGACCACCCCCAGTTCTAGTAGAACTTGGCAAAGAGGAAGAGATAGCTAAAGAGCTATTCTTCTTAGATGATGTACACGCTGAAACAGGCTTGGTTAAAGAACCAGTGCTGTCAGCGTGACTTTTGATTTTAGAATTACACGCTGGAACAGATTTGGCTAAGAAGCCAGTGCTGTCAGTGTGATTTTTGATTTTGGAAATACACGCTGGAACAGATTTGGCTAATGAGCCAGTGCTGTCGGCGTGTTTCTTGACTTTGGAAATGCACGCTGGAACAGATTTGGCTAAAGAGCCAGTACTGTCAGCGTAACTTTTGGGATTGAATTTGCACGCTGGAACAGATTTGGCTAAGGAGCTAATACTGTCAGCGTGACTTTTGGATGTGAGATTGCACGCTGGAATAGACTTGGCTAAGGAGCCAGTACTGTCAGCATGACTTTTGAATGCTGTCATCTTCGAGCGCACAAGAGTGTGCGTGCTTGCAGTAGAGTCTTTGCCAGTGTTAGGAGTAGACACTGTGGCAGAGACTTCACCATTGGCTGCCAACTGAATCTTAGGGACATAGACAGAGTGTCCCTTCGACTTGGCAGTGATGATGGAGGCTGAAGTGGGCTTGCCACTCTTAGCCCGCTGCATTTCTTCGTAGGCGAGTTGATCGAATTGGATCGCCATCACCTTCTTCGTCGAGCCGATTGACGAAGTGTCGCATTGAGTTGTTGCCATCTCAGAAGAGGAGATAGTTTTCCCCAGCAGAGTCGCCAATTTGTTTTCCATAAATAAATTCACTTTATTTATTATGTTTCTGGGAAAATTACAACTGTAGGAATCCGATCTAGAAGACGATCGCTTTATCCCTTGGACTATGCGAAGAAGAAAAGCTCTCAAAATTTTGACAGTAGATAACTATATATCTGTACAATGAATGAGAAAAAGAACTCTATTTATAGAGTCAAAAATAACTGAAAAGATAACTGTCTTCACAGCCTGTGCCTAGTTAAAAATCACGCAGGATTTAACATACGCAAGGTTGTGAGCAGTTACTAGATGTGGCCTGTAACTGTTGGACACATGGCAATCATGCATGAGTCGTGTGCAAGTTACAGGACACGCAGGCGAGAGATCAGTGGCATGGCTGCCACGTACTCCAATTTGATGAAATCCACGCAGACTTGTTGAAGACGAAATCCACGCAGACTCGGGGTAGAAAGCTTCAAAATCTATGCAAACTTGGGGCAAGAAGCTTCAGGATCCACGCAGACTTAAGGCAAAAAGTTTCAAAATCCATGCAGACTTGAGGAAGGAAACTTCAGAATCCACGCAAACTTGAGACAGAAGGCTCAAAATATACGCAGACTTTGGGAAGGAACATAATCCACGCTCGATTGAGGTAGGACTGCCAGCTGTCTTGATTCGACGTGCCTCGACTGACACAAAATCTCTGACAGAGATTACTTTTGTCAGTCGCATTAAATGACAAGAAGCTCTTTTGGTACGCCGACTTGACGAAGGCTGAGTCTTACTGAAGAAGATTTCGAAAGTCACGCAGTAGTCTGCTGTGATCTCTCGAGTTCTGTGCATACGTGGCATACGAGAAGACATTCCTCGACTGTCGTGCTGTCAGTCATGATGATACTCTGACAAATGATGAGCTGTCACTAGCGTGACTTTTAAACATTTGTCCTGATCACTTCTGCGTGACTTTGAGACTCAGTTCTGATCAACTCAGCGTGACTTTCATTTTTAAGGCCTACAAGCGTATGAACTCCATACGACTCCTTACTATCCAAGCCAGCGTACGCAAGTCATACGCTTCCAAAAGGCAGCGTATGAACCAAACTGCGCTGCGCTAAAGAGCGCGTGCAACTCAGTGGCGCAAGCTAAAAAGCTAGCGCACACTGCTCACTGTCTTCTCCAAACAGCAAGAACTCCATAGTTTGCACCCAAGGCTTCAAAAGTCCATAACTTGGTCAAAACAAGTCTAAATCCAACTTTCCAAAGGTCAAATTTGGGTAGAATAAAATTCTCTACAACATGGGACCATCAAAACTTGCAAACAAAGAAGTTTGATAGATCAAAACTACCAAAATCCAAAAATAACTCATTTCTAGATCTACAAAAATTAAAGCTTCGAAATGAAAAATGCCAAGTTCTAAACTCTCTTAGGATCATGAAAGGAAGATAAATGAACTATAAAAACATGGGTTCCAATGGAAAGCAAGTTGTACTTGCCTACGATTTGGTAGGTGGAGGGAGTGATGAGGAAGAAGAAGAAGAGTGATGGTGAAGGAAAAATAATGAAGAGTGAGAAAGGGGGGTTGGCTTTAAATGAAAAGGTGGTGGTAGGTGGGGGTGTTAGGTTTGGTTCATGATGAACCAACTAACTGAACCAAACCAAGCCGAACCCAAGTCTAGCTAAAGCAGAGAAATAAAAGCAGAAAGTAAAATACAGATAATTAATTAACATAAATTTAAAGGAATTTAAATACAGGATAATACAGGATAAATATTAAATAAATACATTTGAGTAGTACATGTATAAAATACGCATTCTGGGAACGGAGAGTGACAGCAGCAATCCTGTATTTTCTTCCCTAGCAGGCGGGATATTCACGATCTTCATCGTCGCCTTCGGAATTGGGATAATTCCATCTGGGACTTGCTGTGGAGGAAAATCTCCAAACTGAAGAGAGACCATGTTGGTTGTAACCGTATGGTCATCATTGGTTAAAGCGATAGCGCCACCATTTATCAGGTCTTGGATCTTCTTTTTAAGACATAGCATGCACTGGTAGGATGATTAATGTATCTATGATAGATACAATATTTGGGATTGTCAGTCAGATTCACCTCTTTAGGCCTTTTTGGCTCTGGAATCTGAAGTTTGCCACTCTTCACCAGACACTGAAATATCCCTGGGATATCGCTTTCGTCAAAAGAGTATTCTTCCTTTGGCCTGGAAGATTCCTGATTATTTGGCATCGTTTTGTTCTTGGAGAGATTGACCATAAGAGTATCTTTTCCTTTCACATTACGATTGCCAGGATTATTACCAGGATTACTTTTCTTCCCTTTATCTTCTGAGGCGAAAATCATCCCATGTTCACGAGCCAACCTACCATTGGTCTCGGCAGAAACTGCTGCTATGATAAACGAAGCCCAATCTGTGAATTGGGAACCCGTGAAGACAGCAATAGATGGTCGCAGATTCATCTTGTATGTATCAATCAACGCTGACTCTGGCATACCAGGAGGCATCTTTAGAGTAGCCTGTCGAAAACGTTCAATGAACGTCCGAGTATCTTCTTTCTCCTTTTATTTGATTTCTATCAAGGAGGACATGTTCATGTCCATACCTCCTTCATAGAAGCGGGAGAGAAACATTGCCTTGAATTCGTCAAAAGACGAAATAGAGTTATCAGGTAAGCTACGATACCAGTCGTAAGCTGAACCCGTCAGTCACCCGATGAATGGCTTCACTGGTTTGAGGAAGCACATTTGATTGAATAGTCGTTGGATGTACCATAACCCCCACTGGAGGTGGTACATCTTCAGGAATGATGGGATCTAGAGATGCAGAATTTTGATTAACAGCAGGCTCTTGAATATTCAAAGATATTTCAGCCCCTTGACTATCTTGAGTTTGTGCTGCTACTGGTACTGGTGTTATTACCGTCGGATGAGCAGTTTGCTGATTCAAAATTATCTGATGCATGCTTTGCACCATGTTAAGCATGTCTTTTAGTGATTGCTCAACGGCAGTGAGACGCTGTTCTGTATTAACGGATGAAGTCTCTGGTTCATCTCCAACAGCGTAGGATTCAACCTCTCTTGAGGATACAGAAGGATTTGTATAGAAGTATGAATCTACACTGTCAGTCTCGGACTCAAAAGATTGAGTACCCCCAGCTTCTGAATCAGAAGTATGCATTTGTATTTGTCTTCTTGATCGAGTATTTTGAAATACCCCCTCAAAAGAATCAAGAAGTCTGTTGAACTGTTGCTGACCTGGAGTTTGGGACATATTCCGTCTTGGACGTCGTCCCCTGTTAGTATGAGACTCCATGTTGACTGATGCATATGACAGCTCATGTTCTTGGTCTTCAGCTTGATGTTGAGGCGGATTAAAACTTAATCGATCAAAAACTGATCGTTTTGAAGCCGAACAACAACAGTTTATCATAACCTGGTGATAATCACAATGATGTTTTTCTTGGGGAAATATCACCGGAGATTGTCTATTCTTACGCTTTTGTATTAACTGTCACACCCCAGAACCAGAATACTGGAGAGCGGGGGAATGACTCAGCCAGCTACGTATTACGGGTAGATGAATACCGTATAATACGATCAATGTTGTCTACAAGACGAGGGGGGTGCATACTACATGAAAGTCTCACTATGGTCACTTCACATCTATTGTCTCATTCATTCAAACAAGAAACAAAAATAGAGAACATATAAGATAAAGCAGTAAGGCGTCCCAAACGCTTAGTCAAAATGTTCTTTGATATTTGGCTTTACAAAACATAGCCAGATGATGTAGCAAGGCATACACAATTGTTATCAGCTGCAGCCTGACTTAGTTACAATTATGTAAAAGTAAGTACAAGACGATCCGACTAACATGTCGGTGCCAAACGACAAGGTATAAAGTAGATAACAAAACGAGCGGGGAAGTAAGAAACCCACTCGAGTCCTCCTGCGATCATCCCTCTAGTGTTGACCATCTTGGAGGTAGAAGTAAGCTGAGTCCTCGGGAACCGGCTCTAAATCTGGCCATGCAAAACCAGAGAGGTTAGACCTCTAATAGCAAGTACCACAAGGAAGCACGACATGAGAACTAAAACCAGTAATGAGAAATATGATAAATAGATCTCTGCTTGCCACTAGGGTTCTCATAACATCACGACACTTCGAACCAACCTCCCAACCAAACAAGGACAGAAGTTGGCCCGTCATGTCCTGACATTCTGATCATCTTAGTTAGGCAACAGAGTAGGTACAGTACACAAACAAATCAATTTAAACGGCCATTCAACTACTACGGCTTGCTACTGTGTGTTCCAAGTTATCTTGGAATTATGCAATAAAAGATTCCTCAGTTCTCACTATGTGCAAGCAAGGCTAGTTTACCCAGTCAATCAATTGCGCCAATCATGAATTAGACGAGTCCCAGCAGGACGTCCGTCATCAATATATAATATACAATAAATAATATAACCAGATACTGCTCCGTGCCCGTGTGGCAGGTTTACAGTATCTGTGGGGACCAGCCGACCTGTCAGGCACTTAATAGTCCCAAGAGGGCTGCCATGTAAGAACTCGAAAATCCATTCTCTCCATGCAATTATTATTTTATTTAACTTAATAATCTCTATGTTGAGTGAAATCCCATGCCGTGGATCATGGTTATTCAAATGAGTACGTTCGTACGGGGTACGATATGCGCAACTCTACAACGATACCCGTGCGGCTAGGTTGTAGGTCTTTACATAGCGTAATGCAACAATCAAATCTAACTACGAAATAATCATGCCTTGACCATAAAGTACACGTGCTGCTTTTGTAGAAAAATAAATAAATATATAATTAATTAGATTGAAGCATGCATGTGTCTGTATGCCGAGGTTCGGGATTAGCCAGTCGATTACAATAGTTCATAGTTGATATGAACGTGTCTCATTCATTCAATTCAAAAAGATGACTAGCCAGTCTCTTAGTTCCAACAAGGAACGCATGATCAATTATTAGTCAAGGTCACAATCATTATCAATGGTGACAAGGCATGAAAGTCAACTAGTATTCAGTGGGGTCGAGTCTACAACTCTCAGGGTTTAATTCCAGTCAATCGGGGTATCTATATTCAATTCACGACACATGGTACATCCCACGTAACAATCTATATTTAACAGAAATATTAACATATCATGATTATATCAAGTTTATGCCAAAAGGCGTAAGGATATAAAATGGACGTTTAAATATCTAATAAAATATCAATATACAGGGCTATAGAAGACCCAGGGTAAGTAGGGTCAGGTCCAGTTGCGCCTAAACACTCAAGTCAGACTACGCTCAAGTCAGGCTACGCTCATGTCAGGTACGACTCCTTACTATCCAAGCCAGCGTACGCAAGTCATACGCTTCCAAAAGGCAGCGTATGAACTCCATACGACTCCTCACTATCCAAGCCAGCGTACGCAAGTCATACGCTTCCAAAAGGCAGCGTATGAACTCCATACGACTCCTCACTATCCAAGCCAGCGTACGCAAGTCATACGCTTCCAAAAGGCAGCGTATGAACTCCATACGACTCCTTACCCTCCAAGCCAGCGTACGCAAGTCATACGCTTCCAAAAGGCAGCGTATGAACTCCATACGACTCCTTACCATCCAAGCCAGCGTACGCAAGTCATACGCTTCCAAAAGGCAGCGTATGAATCAAACTGTGCTACGCTAAAGAGCGCGCGCAGCTCAGTGGCGCAAGCTAAAAAGCTAGCGCACACTGCTCACTGTCTTCTCCAAAACAGCAAGAACTCCATGGTTGCACCCAAGGCTTCAAAAGTCCATAACTTGGTCAAAACAAGTCCAAATCCAACTTTCCAATGGTCAAATTTGGGTAGAATAAAATTTGGGTTCTCATTGGAAGCAAGTTGTACTTGCCTACGGTTTGGTAGGTGGAGGGAGTGATGAGGAAGAAGAAGAAGAGTGATGGTGAAGGAAAAATAATGAAAAGAGAGAAAGTGGGGGGGGGGTTGGCTTTAAATGAAAAGGTGGTGGTAGGTGGGGGTGTTAGGTTTGGTTCATGATGAACCAACTAACTGAACCAAACCAAGCCGAACCCAAGTCTAGCTAAAGCAGAGAAATAAAAGCAGAAAGTAAAAATGCAGATAATTAGTTAACATAAATTTAAAGGAATTTAAATACATGATAATACATGATAAATATTAAATAAATACATTTGAGTAGTACATGTATAAAATATGCATTCTGGGAATGGGGAGCGACATCTCTACCCTCCTTAGAAAAATTCCGTCCTCGGAATTTCAAATCCAAGCAGGATAGAAACATCGGGGCTAAACTAATCTAAGTACAAGCAATTCAATCAAGCAATCATTTTACAATGTCCATAGCAAGTAACATATCTATATTTAACAATCTACGATATCAAGCAATTCTACCCAAAAGGTGATAAGCATGAGGAATCAAGACAATCAAGGTACACAGAAAAAGATATACCTTGTGAGCCAAACAGGTGTGGATACCGTGATCGGATATCATCCTCACGTTCCCACGTTGACTCTCCCAAAGAGTGATGACCCCAAGCAACCCGGACAAGGTTAATTGTTCGGTTCTTGAGTATCTTCTCTTTTCGGTCCAAGATGGACACAGGCTGCTCCTCGTAAGACAGGTTGGTACCAACAACCAGTTCTGAATGATCGAGGATATGGCTGGGGTCCGATACATACCTTCGCAATTGAGATACATGAAACACGTCATGCATCTCTCGTAACGAAGGTGGAAGGGACAAACTATAAGCAACATCGCCTACCCTATTAAGAATAACAAATGGGCCTACGTATCGTGGACTCACTTTCCGCGAACGCCAAATCTAATGACCCCACGGGTAGGTGAGATCCGCAAGAACACGTGGTCCCTAACAGAAAACTCTAGCGGCCTACGATGCTGGTCCGCCCAATGACGATGCCGATCCTGCGCAACACGAAGTCGCTCTCTAATTTCCTTAATCACTTCAACCGCCTGGATAATCATTTCTGGACCTAGCATCTTTTTTTTCCCGATATCCTCCCATACTAGTGGCGATCTACACTTCTTACCACATAGTGCCTCAAATGGCGTCATCTGGATACTGGCTTGATAACTGTTGTTGTATGAGAACTCAACTAAGTGCAGGTGGCTTTTCCAAGATCCTCCAAAATCCAGAGTGCAAGCTCGCAACATATCTTCCAAAGTCTGAATTGTCCTTTCTGATTGCCCGTCCATCTGCGGATGGTAAGCCGTGCTAAATCTTAACTTGGTACCCAGACTATGATGCAAGCTCTTCCAGAAATGTGATGTAAAACGGGTATGTCGGTCTGACACAATACTGACAGGGACTCCATGCTGCCTGCCTATCTGTTGCATATACAACTCTGCCAACTTTTCTGTAGATTGCCCTACTCTGAAAGGAAGAAAATGTGCTACCTTTGTAAGCCGATCTACTATCACCCAAATAGCATCTTTACCACTTGGTGATCTCGGTAAACCGGTCACAAAGTCCATTGTGATGTGTTCCCACTTCCATTCCGGGATAGGAAGCGGTTGTAATAATCCAGCTGGCCTCTGCTGTTCTGTCTTTACTTGCTGACATATCAAGCAACGGAAAAGAAACCTAGCTATCTCCCTCTTCATCCCGTTCCACCAGAAGTGCTGCTTGATATCTTGGTACATCTTGGTCCCTCCAGGATGTATAGAATACTGAGAACGTTGAGCTTCTGTCATAACTTCTTGTCTGATATCTCCACTATGTACACATAGACGTGATCTAAACCTAAGCGTACCATCTTCGTGGATTTGTATCTCTTTTCTGAGCCCTGACTCACATTCTGCCCTAAGCTTCTGAATCCTTGGGCCCTGTGCCTGGGCCGCCTTGATCCTGCCTACCAAGTCGGATTGAACTTGTAGACTCGCCAGAATTCCTATATCATTAGGAAGTATAACTTCGATGCCCATCTCCTGAAGGTCTTCTAAGATGTGCTTCTGCGTTGTCAACATAAATACGCCGCCTCTTCTGCTGAGAGCGCCTGCTACCACATTAGCCTTGCCTGGATGATATTGAAGCTCCACGTCATAATCCTTGATCAGCTCTAACCATCTTCTCTGCCTCATGTTCAGCTCCTTCTGAGTAAAGATGTACTTCAGACTTTTGTGGTCTGTGTACATGTCTACTCGGTCACCATATAACTAATGCCTCCATAGCTTCAAAGCAAATACTACTGCCGCCAACTCTAAATCATGAGTTGGATAATTTTTCTCGTGGTCTCGAAGTTGCCTAGATGCATACGCTATCACCTTCCCATGTTGCATAAGGACACATCCAAGTCCTTTACCTGACGCATCACAATATACGGTAAAACCTCCGGGTCCAACTGGCAATGTAAGAATTGGCACTGATATCAACTTCTGCTTCAAATTCTCAAACGATGACTGGCATTCTGCCGACCAGACAAATGGCACATCCTTCCGTGTCAAGCGGGTCATGGGTGCTGAAAGTCTTGCAAAATCTGACACAAATCTTCTGTAATATCCTGCCAATCCCAAAAAACTCCGTACATCAGCTACGGTCTTGGGTACTGGCCAACTCTCTACTGCTTCTACCTTCATGGGATCCACTGCTACTCCAGCTCCTGATACTATATGACCCAAAAATAAAATATGATCCGCCCAGAACTCACACTTGCTGAGCTTGGCATACAACTGGTTCTCTCTCAGAACCTGTAACACTTTCCTAAGGTGGTCTTCATGCTCCTCTTCACTAGCAGAGTACACAAGAATGTCGTCGAGAAATACTATGACAAACTGATCTAAATACGGCATAAAGATACGGTTCATCAAATCCATGAATATAGCTGGAGCATTGGTCAAACCAAACGGCATTACTAAGAATTCATAATGTCCATACTTCGACCTGAATGCTGTCTTGGGAATGTCTTCCTTTCGAACCCTCACTTGATGGTACCCAGAACGAAGATCTATCTTGGAGAAAACTCTAGCTGTGCTCAACTGGTCAAACAAGTCATCGATCCTGGGTAGTGGGTACTTGTTCTTTACTGTTGTCGCGTTAAGCTTCCTGTAGTCGATACACAATCTGGATGATCCATCATTCTTCCCCACAAGTACCACTGGTGCTGCCCATGGCGATATACTGGCTTGGATAAACTTCTTCTCCTTCAGTTCCTCTATGTGCTGATATACCTTGGCCTGCTATGAATCCGCCATTCTGTAAACCCGATCTGATATCGGTTTAGTCCCAGGTGCCAATTCTATACTGAACTCAATATCTCTAACCGGTGGCATACCGGGAAGTTCTTCGGGAAATACGTCTAGAAATTCTTCAACTACCTTCGGAACCTGAACTTCTTCCATTGCCGTTATTACTCCCTGCTCTTGCTGAGTTGCCTCTGATCTGACTAAGGTTAATCTCTTCATGCTTGGAATATCAAAAGATACACTCCCAATACGACAATCTATTGTCGTATGACTGTCTTTCAGCCAGTCCATGCCTAAGATAACGTCGAAATTTCCAACAGGAAATTTTATCAACTGGGCGGGTAAGGAATGCCCGTAAACTACAACACTACATGCTGGAATAACTCTACTAACTCCTACAAGCCCATTGCCAGTGAGTATATTCAACCTCCCTGGCAATGCCTCGAACTCCATTCCTAGCCGTGTCGCAAATTGTGCAGATATAAATGAGTGTGATGCTCCTGAATCAAACAATACTACTGCGGGATATGAGCCGACAAGAATGTTACATGCCACAACATCTCCTGATGCCAATGCCTCCTCCAAGGACAGAGTGAATGCCTGCCCTCGACCTCCTTGCTGGTTTCCATGCGGTGGCCTATTCTGGTGCTGCTACTGGCCCCTGCCTTGATGATGCTGGGGTGGTCTATGCTGGTGCTGCTGCATCGGCGGTCCCTGCTGCCGAAACATCTGAGCCTGTGGCATTAACAGACGCTGGGCCAATGGTCTCACTGCTACCGCTGGTCCTCGATACTGTCCTGCCCCTGGTGCTGGCAGAGTAGAAAACTGTTGCCCTGGTCCTCCTGACCTCGAATTCATGGGACATGTGGTAACCCGATGATCTGGATTTCCACATATCAAACACAGTCCGTTTAATGCCCGACATACATCTCTAGTGTGCCCCATCTTTCCACAATAAGTACAGCCCGCTGGGGGTTGCTGGTTCTTCTTCTGTTGCTGCTGCTGCCTGGGTGGTGGTGCTGGCCCTCGTATTGCCACATCGTGAATGTGAATGCCAAGGAATGGTACTGTTGTTCGGGGCACTACTCCTCCTCCTTCTTCAATCTGACTGTGAGATCTCTTCTGACCTCCAGTCCTTACTGTGATCCTCTGAATGGTGATCTCATGCCTTCGGGTTGCCGTCAATATCTCATCAAAAGTCTGGTAATTGTGCCCCTCTATCAATTGCAAGAGCTCAAGATGAAACCCTTGCTGAAACCTCATAGCCCTCTGGCGCTCCGTCGCTACCATCTCTGGGGCAAACCTATTTAATCTGTAGAACTCCGCTGCATAAGCAACTACCGTCTTGCCGGCCTGCTTGAGGTTGATAAACTTCTGTTGTAGCTCAAACTGCGCCACAACTCCATAGTACTTTGTCTTGAATCTTGCTGTAAAATCGTCCCAAGCTACAGGACGTCTGATGCCTACCTCCTCTGATTCCCACAAATCATGTGCGAGATCCTGAAGTAACAACTTCACCTGATCCACACGTTCTTCTGCCGGTACCTTAGCGGCTGTCAAAATAGCCTCAATATTCTTAAGCCATGCATCTGCTGAGATGGCATCCTCCGTTCCTTCAAAACGGCGGGGATTGAACTTGCAAAATCTGGTCGATGCTCCAGAATTCGGCCTTGCCCCTCTTTCCAAAGCTGTCTACAACCCTTGGTTGAGTAGTACAATTTGCTCTTGTAACTGAGCGTGCATGCGCTGCTGGGCTAACATCTGGTGTTGCGGAGTAGCCATCATCCCTCTCATGATCTCCAGAAGGGCTGGTGTGTCCAATTCCACAGGGGTAGGTGGAACTATTGGTGTGTTGGAACCTCCGGATACTGCGTCCAACTGCTGGTTCTACTATCACCTCTTCTTGAATAGTCTCATGAAGTGGTTCTGACCCTTGTTGCTGACCAACCTGGTCAGGTTGTCCATGCTGTCCTTGTTGTTGTTGCCCAATCCTGACAGATGCGGACGAGGTGCCCCTAAGAAAAGGGATAAGAAAACCATCAAACGATCGGACAGGAAAGATCAATGAAGTCAAGGGATACTGGAATGTCAAGATAGAATTGAGAACAACGAATCATGAGATCAAGGGGGAACGTGTGTGATTGAGACATCCTACAAATCAAAACACTCCACAAGTCTGAAATCAGACCTACATGGACCACCACTAAAACCTTGTCACGCCCCAGAACCAGAATACTGGAGAGCGGAGGAATGACTCAGCCAGCTACGTATTACGGGTAGATGAATATCGTATAATACGATCAATGCTGTCTACAAGACGAGGGGGGTGCATACTACATGAAAGTCTCATTATGGTCACTTCACATCTATTGTCTCAATCATTCAAACAAGAAACAAAAATAGAGAACATATAAGATAAAGCAGTAAGGCGTCCCAAACGCTTAGTCAAAATGTTCTTTGATATCTGGCTTTACAAAACATAGCCAGATGATGTAGCAAGGCATACACAATTGTTATCAACTGCAGCCTGACTTAGTTACAATTATGTAAAAGTAAGTACAAGACGATCCGACTAACATGTCGGTGCCAAACGGCAAGGTATAAAGTAGATAACAAAACGAGCGGGGAAGTAAGAAACCCACTCGAGTCCTCCTGCGATCATCCCTCTAGTGTTGACCATCTTGGAGGTAGAAGTAAGCTGAGTCCTCGGGAACCGGCTCTAAATCTGGCCATGCAAAACCAGAGAGGTTAGACCTCTAATAGCAAGTACCACAAGGAAGCACGATATGAGAACTAAAACCAGTAATGAGAAATATGATAAATAGATCTCTGCTTGCCACTAGGGTTCTCATAAGATCACGACACTTCGAACCAACCTCCCAACCAAACAAGGACAGAAGTTGGCCCGTCATGTCCTGATATTCTGATCATCTTAGTTAGGTAACGGAGTAGGTACAGTACACAAACAAATCAATTTAAACGGCCGTTCAACTACTACGGCTTGCTACTGTGTGTTCCAAGTTATCTTAGAATTATGTAATAAAAGATTCCTCAGTTCTCACTATGTGCAAGCAAGGCTAGTTTACCCGGTCAATCAATTGCGCCAATCATGAATTAGACGAGTCCCAGCAGGACGCCCGTTATCAATATATAATATACAATAAATAATATAACCAGATACCGCTCCGTGCCCGTATGGCAGGTTTGCAGTATCTGTAGGGACCAGCCGACCTATCGGGCACTTAATAGTCCCAAGAGGGCTGCCATGTAAGAACTCGGGAATCCATTCTCTCCATGCAATTATTATTTTATTTAACTTAATAATCTCTATGTTGAGTGAAATCCCATGCCGTGGATCATGGTTATTCAAATGAGTACGTTCGTACGGGGTACGATATGCGCAACTCTACAACGATACCCGTGCGGCTAGGTTGTAGGTCTTTACATAGCGTAATGCAACAATCAAATCTAACCACGAAATAATCATGCCTTGACCATAAAGTACACGTGCTGCTTTTGTAGAAAAATAAATAAATAAATAAATAAATAATTAGATTGAAGCATGCATGTGTCTGTATGCCGAGGTTCGGGATTAGCCAGTCGATTACAATAGTTCATAGTTGATATGAACGTGTCTCATTCATTCAATTCAAAAAGACGACTAGCCAGTCTCTTAATTCCAACTAGGAACGCATGATCAATTATTAGTCAAGGTCACAATCCTTATCAATGGTGACAAGGCATAAAAGTCAACTAGTATTCAGTGGGGTCGAGTCTACAACTCTCAGGGTTTAATTCCAGTCAATCGGGGTATCTATACTCAATTCACGACACATGGTACATCCCACGTAACAATCTATATTTAATAGAAATATTAACATATCATGATTATATCATGTTTATGCCAAAAGGCGTAAGGATATAAAATGGACGTTTAAATATCTAATAAAATATCAATATACAGGGCTATAGAAGACCCAGGGTAAGTAGGGTCAGGTCCAGTTGCGCCTAAACACTCAAGTCATACTACGCTCACGTCAGGCTACGCTTAAGTCAGGTACTACTCCTTACTATCCAAGCCAGCGTACGCAAGTCATACGCTTCCAAAAGGCAGCGTATGAACTCTATACGACTCCTCACTATCCAAGCCAGCGTACGCAAGTCATACGCTTCCAAAAGGCAGCGTATAAACTCCATACGACTCCTCACTATCCAAGCCAGCGTACGCAAGTCATACGCTTCCAAAAGGCAGCGTATGAACTCCATACGACTCCTTACCCTCCAAGCCAGCGTACGCAAGTCATACGCTTCCAAAAGGCAGCGTATGAACTCCATACGACTCCTTACCATCCAAGCCAGCGTACGCAAGTCATACGCTTCCAAAAGGTAGCGTATGAACTCCATACGACTCCTTACCATCAAAGCCAGCGTATGCAAGTCATACGCTTCCAAAAGGCAGCGTATGAACTCCATACGACTCCTTACCATCCAAGCCAGCGTACGCAAGTCATACGCTTCCAAAAGGCAGCATATGAATCAAACTGCGCTACGCTAAAGAGCGCATGCAGCTCAGTGGCACAAGCTAAAAAGCTAGCGCACACTGCTCACTGTCTTCTCCAAAACAGCAAGAACTCCATGGTTGCACCCAAGGCTTCAAAAGTCCATAACTTGGTCAAAACAAGTCCAAATCCAACTTTCCAAAGGTCAAATTTGGGTAGAATAAAATTCTCTACAACATGAGACCATCAAAACTTACAAACAAAGAAGTTTGATAGATCAAAACTACCAAAATCCAAAAATAACTCATTTCTAGATCTATAAAAATTAAGGCTTCGAAATAAAAAATGCCAAGTTCTAAACTCTCTTAGGATCATGAGAGGAAGATAAATGAACTATAAAAACATGGATTCTCATGGGAAGCAAGTTGTACTTGCCTACGGTTTGGTAGGTGGAGGGAGTGATGAGGAAGAAGAAGAAGAGTGATGGTGAAAGAAAAATAATGAAGAGAGAGAAAGGGGGGGTTGGCTTTAAATAAAAAGGTGGTGGTAGGTGGGGGTGTTAGGTTTGGTTCATGATGAACCAACTAACTGAACCAAACCAAGCCGAACCCAAGTCTAGCTAAAGCAGAGAAATAAAAGCAGAAAGTAAAAATGCAGATAATTAATTAACATGAATTTAAAGGAATTTAAATACAGGATAATATATGATAAATATTAAATAAATACATTTGAGTAGTACATGTATAAAATACGCATTCTGGGAACGGGGAGTGACATCAACAATTCACGTAAGTCAGAAGGAGTGGAGAGAGTAGTCTTCTTTATTACATTAGGGGAGGAAAAACGTTTAGTACCCTGTGTATAAAGAAGATTACTGGCTGCATTCGCAGAACCAAATTGTACATTTCTACACGTTTGGAGTTGTGTGCGTAAATCTTAAGATTTTTTAGCACGAAGGACTCCATTTTTATTGCATGTAATTTGTAGATTTGGTACTTTGCGTAGAGCAGTATAAGAAGGCTGTTGGTGTAGAACTGAAGTTTTACCAACATAATTTTTACGCTGCATACGTTTAGGTACATTCACATTAGATGTGTAAACATCTTTGTGAATTTTATCTATACTGTCATGGACAGGAGACTTACCTTCACGCGTAGAGCGTAAAAATTGGTTATCTACCACGTCACGGACGAAAGATTTTCCTTTACGCGAAGAGCATAATTTGTGTGTGTCTACCACGTCACAGACGGGAGACTTTCCTTTACGCGAAGAGCGTAATTTGTGTGTGTCTACCATAGGCCTGTCAATGGTAGACTGAAAATTCGTATCCGATTCATATTCGAACCGAAAATACCCGAAATTTCGGATACGGATACGAATTCGGATATCATATCGGATATTTATCGGATATCGGATGCGGATACGGTAAGTGTCATATCCGGACCAATAATATCCGAACCAATAATATTTAAATTATTTAATAAATTTAAAATATATTCAATGTATGCATGTGACTATTAGTTATATGTGCTTGATTGGAAAAAATTTTGGTGCAAATATATTCAATGTATGCATGAAAATCTGCTACTTATGATATTTTAATGTAAAAATCTGCACATATATATGACAAAATCTGTTGTTCCAATGTGGAAATATGTTGCTTCTAATATTTAAATATGGAAATCTGCTGTTTCTAAACAAAATCTGTCGTTTCAATGTGAAAATATGTTGTTTCTTGACAAAATCTGCTGGTTCTGATTTTTTTTCCCTTCCCTTTTTAATTTTTTTAGTAATCTTATTGGTTCGGATATTATTCGATATCCGTTAAAATTATCGGTAACGAATACGGTAGCCAAAACTGATATCCGATTGGATATCGGATAGTTATCGGATATATCCGATAGTTAATGGTTCGGATATGGTAATGCCAATACCCGACCAATAAGCTACCATTGACAGGCCTAGTCTACCACGTCACAGACGGAAGACTTATTTTTACACTCAGAAGCATTAGAATCTGCCATATTACAAATGGGAGGCTCATTCTTATGTCTTGAGTGTAAAACTTGGTTTTTACCCACTGAGCGTAAAACCTGGTTCTTACGCAGTGGGCGTGGAACCTGATCATCTACACCATCACAGACGGAAGACAAATTATCACACTTAGAGAGCGACGCCGAAGTAAGGACTGCCTAGTTACGAACGGGAGCCCCTACAACAGGAGTGGGAAGAATTCCCGTGCTATCAGAAGCAACAGAGAGATCAGCAGCTACTTTGGATTTAGGAATCCAAACTTTTCGTGCTTTGCGAGATTTTTGAACATTGGAGCAGCGAGAACCACCCCCAGTTCGGAGCATTTCTTCGTAGGCAGTCTGGTCGAAGTGTACAACCAGAGTCTTCTTGGCCGAACCGACCGAAACATCATATTGAACAATTGCCTCCTCGTCAGAGGAGAAGGTCGTCCCCAGCAGAGTCGCCATTTTGTTTCACTTAACAAAATTGCCAAACAGAAGTTGGATTTTGAAAATAAAACGAGAAAAAGTACAAGAAGTACAAATTTGATTCTGGAAAGTATTGCTATGGAAGTCTGATCTGTAAATGATCACTTTGTTCCTTGGACCATACGATGATGATGAAGATCACTACTTGAAGTAGAACAACTTGGAAGAACTAAGTCACCAGAAAGGTATCGACGCACTTGGGCACTGATGGCGAGGCCGAATGCTTTCCTGCTTTGCTTCACTCTGTTCTGAAAGAAAAGTTGAAGAAGAATGCTCTGGAGAATCAAAATCTCGAAGTCCTGATCTCTGTATTCTCTCCTGTCTCCCTGTGTGTCTTTGAAAAAAATGAGTCTATTTATAGACTGGGGCTTCTGTGCGTAAAAGATCATCAAAGTCTGTCTTTACGCTAACAACTGTCACCCATGATCAGAGTCATCCTTTGCATACGTTGACACGCGTCCCATCATTTCAGTAAGAATAGGATACATGTACACACGTTCTTCGAAATATGTGGCATGAAGGCCATGTAGGCAAACCACGTTCCAAACTGGCCAGAAAGAATAGGGCGTAGAAATAGCCCCAACATCCTCTGGGCATAAAGCAGTAAGATGAGCGTAAAATAGCTCTGTCATAGATTTCTCGCGTAAAGTGGTTATTGAATAACCTTGAGCGTAAAATGGCTCAAATAGACTTTACGCACACATTGTTTTATGAGCGTAAGAACTCGTGTAAAACTTCGTACGTAAAAGAAACCATACAGTGAGCGTAAAGTAGCTCGATCCCCATAAACGACAACAATGGTCTTTGTATAAGACAAATTCCATTGAATTCTGTGGTAAATGCCATCATTAATATCTTCATGTCAGAGTTTGCATTAAATGTGATATTTGACAGCTTTGTCCAGCGTAAAAGAGGCTGCTCTGTCCTTGGCGTAAAATCATAGGTGTAGACCCAAGCGTAAAATGATCAGCCTGCTTAGGCGTAAATTGATTAGCCTAGTCTTGGGCGTAAAAGAGATTACCCGCTCTGCTTAGCGTAAAATTGATCACTTATGAATGGGATGACTCTTTCTTTGAAGCACTTTTTACGCTCCTACAAGCATATGGGTGTGTGTTTAGCTCAGTTTTAAACTAAATGACAGGGAATAGAGTAAATTGTGTGTCTCAGATTTTTTGTGGCTGTGCATAGAGTGTATAAAGTCAGGATTAACAAAACCAATTGACAATCTCAGTTATTCCCAAGTGACAGAAATAGTCTCAGGGAAATTGACAGTTCATTTAGGAATGAGATAAACCATTCTAATTTAGGTATTGAGAAGAAAGTAGCCAATTACATTCGTATCAACTCCAATGCCTAAATTCCATTCCTCAAATCAAAACCTATTCGAATGTAACATTGAAGTAAAATATGAACTAACAATTATGTGAGATCACTAGACTGTTGAAAAATCAATTAGAAATCAGATTACAAAATAGGATTAATAGTTTTAGGATAAATTGGATAACAGTCATCGACTTAAGCCATAAGTCATGAACTAATTTTACTTAAGTAATCCTTCCTACCTTAAGACTAATTTCTAATGACTAAAAGTAGGTTAACTAGAGTTAGACTAGGGTCACCAACTAGGGTTAGTTCTACAAGGTCTCAACTAGTCAAGACTAACATAACATATAGCAATATTTAATTAATATTAAATTCACACAAATTCCTATAAATCATAATAAATTCAAATAAATCCTAAAATGGCCAAAATACCCTCTTAGGCTAAAATGTACTAGTCAAACATCCTAATCACATGGCTAGGCTCTAAGGTTACACTAGTCAAACACCAAAATCATAAGTCATGATTTTAAATAGTTTTAAAATGATAAAAAAATCACCAAAAATCATATTATCATTTAAATATCATAATTAAATAAATTAAAATACAAAATTTTAAAATTACCCACATTTTAGAAACTGGGTGTTACAACTGTGTTAATGGGTTTAGGTTCAAGTCAACAACTTGTCCGATCAGAGACAACTTTGTGGATCTCTATTCTACCAAAAACAGCTATTTGTGTATCAGATCTTCGAACTACAAAGATGTTGATACAGGCAACGATTTCTATAGCGTCCTACGGGAGATTGTGGAGCTGACATATAGTTATGGAATAGAGCCTGCTAAGATTGTGTTATTCAGGTGTGATTGGTTCGATCCGATTGAAGGTCAAGGTTGAAAAGTAGACAAGCACGGTCTTATGGATATAAACTATCGGCGTCGATATCAAGCCTATGAACCATTTGTCCTATCAAGTCAGGCTCAGCTCGTGTACTTCACAAGTTATCCTAAACGGAGAACAACAAGGTCGGACTGGTAGGCAGTATGCAAGACCAAAGCTAGAAATACCTTTGAGGTTGATGATATAGCTTATCAAGAGGATGAACTACCTCTTGTAATAAATATTATAGAAGTGGACAAGACAGAAGTTCCTTATTACACATCTAATTGTGTAGAAGAAGTAGAATTATCTGAAGAGGAAGATGCAGATAAAAGTGAAGATGTAGAGGAGGAAGAAGAAGAAGAAGAAGAAGAAGATGAGCTAAACGAACTAGATAAATTTTTAGAAGAGAATTAAATCAGTACGTTTGTTTTATCATCATATTTGACACTTTAGTGACACTTTTATCATATAAATCTGTGACACTTTAGTGACACTTTAGTGACACTTTTATCTGTGACTATGATATTTTTCAAAAATCTGTGATGTCTATCATATAAATATGTATATTTGTTTTATTGTCATATGTTATTATCAGGTATGACTAGACCAGGAGGACGACGCAGAGGATATTATATTAGGCAGTCCCATGTGCCTCGGGCTGGGGATGCTCCGTAACCTCATCCTCATCTCCGAGTACATCAGTGTACCGTTGTGTTCCCGGTCCATTACCGGGACAGGGTAGTTCCAACAGGTTGACGACTCCTCCCTCGTCGTCCAGCATTCCTGATCCCGCGTCTAGCATTCCTCCTGCCGACGGCTCCATGGGGAGAGCCGACATCGAGCATATGGAGGATGGCGATCAGACTGATCCTGTCCAGGCAGGAGTTGAGAGCGACCCTCCATGCGCTCCCCCGGACGAGACGCGTATGGAGATTTGGACGGACGGGCCTACGAAGTAAGTTAATTAGTTAATATATATTTCTCAAATGATTATATGTACATATATATTCATGAAATTTATTATTGTATAGATATCGGCCTCCTGTAGTACAGAGACAATTGGGGTTATTTTTGATGCAGAAATATGGTGGGCCTTGGATTAACTACTCAGATGCTCCCGCAGATAGGAAGGCCTTTTGGTTGACCCACTTCAAGGTAAAAAATTTGTTTATTTTTAAATTTTAATAATCATTTGTGTATATTATATAACTTTTCTGTTTTACTTCTTGTAGAGGACCTATTTCTATCCACCACACCGGGTGGCGAAGATCGAGGCCCAATTTTCTGCCGTCGTAGGCAAGCTCATCCGTGATGCAATCCACGACCAGAAGTCTCGTGATCGCTCCGGAAAGCCGATCCATGGTTGTATCACGCCAGAACAGTGGACTACGATGAATGCTAGATTCGGCGAGGCCAGGTATCAGGAGCAGTCTGACAAGGCCAAGGTGGCGCGGTCGAGTGCCAGTAAGTGGTGTGGTGGCTCCATTCCTATGACAGAGCATTTTCGTCGTCTGGTACATTTTCTATGACGGTCATCATTTTATATATAGTTGGATAGAATATTTAATACTAATAACAGATAATATATTTTAACAGATAAAAAAGGGTGAGGACCCCAACATGGTGACCGTCTTCCTGGTCACCCATCGGAGGGCTGGGGAGTTCATTGACGAGAGGACGACACAGGCATATGTACGTTCTATTCTTTATATTAATTTACTATAATTTAGAAAACAGGAAAATAGATATCAATATAGACTTTAGCAAACACTTAGACGTTAGCAAATATTATTCTAGACCGAGTTTCTTCGGCTACAAGAGGAGGCGACTACTGCTGCTAGTGCGCCAGCAGAGGGAGGGGCTGGTACTTCCTCCCAGCCGCCTACAGCTCCATCGTCGGACGACCTCTGGAAGACCGCTGTTGGTGGCCTTCAGAAGGGTATGTACTACGGTACGAGATCCTACGGCGCCTATTTGGATTCAGTGTCATTCCGGGCCCCCTCTGTCAGTGCGCAGTCTCCAGCTTCATAGGCGTCATCACGAGCTCAGGATATTGGTCGTTAGATCGACGAGCTACGTCGCAAGTTGCAGCAGCAGATTTCTGATCACCATACCGCAGAGCGACGATCCGACGATCCGATGATCACCGGATGATTTGATACGGTCGAGCGTAGTATACAGGAGCTGATGAGTCTGCAGCAGGCTACAGCTGCCATCTTGCACACGCTCACTGAGTCTACGCAGCGCACAGAACGTAGACAGGTCGAGCTAGAGGGATCGCAGAGGACCACGTCTGCTTCACTCACTCAGATACATACTTTGATTGAGGAGAGTACTCAGAGGATGGTGAGTACCCTTGCTGCGCATGCTAAGCGACTGCGAGAGCTGAAGCAGATACATCCTCCCGGTCTATCGACGGCACCGACTATAGACATTGCACTGCTCCTACTGCCCCTACGGTGCAGCTCACACAAGAGCAGTATGAGTACATGCTATCTCAGATGCGCAACAGGGGTCCTCAGTGATTTTATTGATTTTTTTATGAGTTGTATGCATTGGCCCTATGGGCAAATTGTTTATTGGTACACTTTTGTTTATACACTTGGTGGGAGACTTTTTATTATCTCCTATTTTTATTTGACTCTATTGGATGTTTGTGATGATGTGTGTCTGTAAAGTGCAGTATGCAGGATTTGAATATATTTATGTTTGTGACGCGGGATGTGTGTCTGTGATGATATTTGTTATGAGTTGTATGTATTGGCCCTATGATGTGTGTCTGTGATGATGTTTGTGATGATATAAAGTGCAGTATAAATGTAAAGTACAGTGTGTAGGATTTGAATATAAAGTGTAGTATACAGTGTGCAAGATTTGAATATAAAGTGCAGTGTGCAGGTTTAGTGTTTAAACTGTATATAAAGTGCAGGATTTGTGTTTAAAATGTATATAAAGTACAGTGTACAGGATTTAAAAATTGTATTTTATTTTTTTAATTTTCCAGCGACAGATTGCGACAAATTTGCGACGCGAAAGTACGTCACAAATATGTATCTGAACATCGCTAACTGCGACGGGCCGTCGCTAAACGTCGTCCAGCATGCTGACATGGCAAACCTTGCCATGTCACCACATGCGACGAATAGACGTCGCTAAATTGGCGACGTACTATAAATGTCGCCGAACGTCGCTAAGTTTGCGACGTTTTAGCGTCGTAGACTATTCATCGCAACAGCGACGATTGGCGACGAAATTTTGATCTACGACTAGCTTTTCGGCGACCTGCTTATTTCGTCGCTAATTACGTCGCTAAATTAATTTAGCGACGTATTTTTACTTATTAGCGACGTTTTTGGACGTCGCTAATATGACTCATTCTAGTAATAAAATCAGGTTTGACCATGACCAATGGGCCAACAATCTCCCCTCTTTTGATAATTGACAAACCTTGCCGATATAACATCTTAGTTTTGATCAATTCAAAAGTGTACCGAAAGTACCGAGAGTTAAAATAAAAAAATTGTTCATAACCTGTATTCATGTATTCATTAAGATGTTAGATCTTAATTCTCCCCTGTTGTCACTTAGCAAAATACTTGCAAAGAGAAAGCTCCCCCGCAATAAATGCATAAGTAACAATCAGTGAAGAAACACAAAATATAAAAACATCACAGGCATGGTATAAATATTTATATAAACAACACAGGTATGATATTTGTCACAGGCAGTTTATATGAAGCATAAAGAAAGATAATGCTATAAAGCTGGAACAAATAAAATGCTAAGCTGAATAATAAACTAAAGTAAAACATATGCCAAACTGAGGCATAAAACATGTTTATGAAGAGTCACAAATCATATCCAAAAATAAAGTGTACTGATAATATCTTGGAATGTCGGAGCATTTTCAAGTAAACATAAGACAAAATAGACAGTCTCAAACAGTAACATCTCAGAAATCATCATCCTCATCCTCATCATCATCGGCTGCAGCGCCAGCATGTCCAGAAGGACCAGCTCCAGAAGTACCGGCTCCAGAAGTATGAGGAGTGGCACCAGAAGTACGATACCAATCATATGCGTTCCCTGGCTAGAATAGAGAGTGGACAGCCTCATCATCAATGCGGTAGCCAGAAACAGAAGAGTCTCGAGGTAGAGAGCTAGCAGAGTAACCCGTCTGTGCAAATCGCAGATCGGCGAAGGAGTTGGCAATAGCCTGGAACCGAGTCATATCACGAAACTCATGTTCCCTGGAAGTGTCAACATAAAATAACTGCAGATCTGATAGATGCTGGTGAATACCCTCAAAGGTTATAGGGTAAGACTGAGGTGGACCAGGTGCTGTGGGAGTAGGTGCAGGAGGAGCAGGTGCAGTAGGTGGAGGAACAGTGGCAATGCTGCGACGAAAGAGTTTGAGGAACTTGGGCTCAGGGTCCAGAGCATAAGTGGATAAGTCAATATCGAATCTCTGAAATATGCGTGGGATGATCATCGCATAAGAGAGGTTGCGATCTCTACCGCGACATCTACCCATCATCTGAATGATAGTCTTAGGGACAGAAAAAGGAATCCCCTTAAGAATGTGATATAAAGTAGAAAGCTCAAGTGCAGTGACATCATCTTTTGAAGTGACTTTTGTAAGTAGAGTTGAATAGATGATACGATATAATTCATAGTTAAACAAGTTCAAGTTATTGGCCTTGAACTTTTCAGGACGAGCACGTGCGGGCGCACAAAGCTCATTCTTGAAACTAACGAGAGTCGTACCATCGGGAAAATCGAAGTCAGTGATGTCATCGAGCGGTGCACCTTCATTTGGAAGACCAAGGATTTCCAATAGCGATTCATCATTGAACTCGATATCTATCCCGCTACACGAGTTCTCGCGATAAAAGTATCTAACACGAAATTACAGTAAAATAATTTAATGGCATTAGTAGCTATAGGGAATTGCAAAGTAACAAAGTGATGTAACCCTAATGCCTCAAAGTAAGGATGGTGGTCAGAAAAGACAGTCCATTTGATCGGAGATCCGGTACAAATAGTACGCATAATGAAATCGGCATACCAAAGTAGGGCTTGGTCGGGAGTTTTGAAATAAAACTCGTCCGATGTACCGTCATCCGATTGGACCGGAGAAAAGAGGGAATCCGTATGCGGATCAGAAGACGATGCCTCTTCACTGGCATTGGTCTTCTTCCTCTTGAAAGGATTGAATCCCTTAGGCATTCTATCCCAAAAACTAGAAACCCTAACAATTTGAAAGTGGAGGAGAGAAGGAATTATACCTTCTGAGAATCAGGTATGCTGTAGAGAACGAGATTCTTCGTATGAATCCAAATTTTGGACGAAAATCTCCACGTGGATTGGAAGAAGGAAGGTAGAGAAGAGCTAGGGTTTTCGGGGCACGGCGCTGCTGCTGTTTTGATAAGGTTTAGAAGAATGAAGAAGAGGGGCCCTCGGGTTCTGACTGGTACATATATATATATATATATATATATATATATATATATATATATATATATATATATATATATATATCCAGCCGAACTCTGGCCGAATTTGGACCGAACTCGGGCCAAATTCGCCAAGGGTTACCTGGCTATATAAAAAAATATTTGTGGGGCCACATCTTTTTCATCAATTCGTTTCAAATGTTTAATTCAGAGTTTAAAAATTTTAAATTTCAAATAATACTATTAATATTATTTTATAAATTAATATTCTTTACTCAACATCTGTACCAGATTAGCTGTAGGAGTACTGTCCTACCTAAAGGAGTTTCACCGAAGAACTCTTAAATACCGCTTCGCTTCGACCGTAGTCGTGGTGACAGACAGACTCTTTTTAGGCTTGTCTCGAAAACAATTAATGAGTACTAAATAAATTAATTAATAAAACAAAGTTAATTAATATTATTGACATTTAAAATTCCTAATTCTCGACGTAAATAATTGAAACGATCTTCCGCTAGAGGTTTTGTGAGTATGTCAGCTAATTGATTCTGTGTGTCTATGTATACAAGGTCTATTTCTTCATTTTGTTGATGATATCTAAGAAAGTGATGTCGAATCTCGATATGTTTAGTACGAGAGTGACATACTGGATTCATAGTCAAATTAATAGAACTAGTGTTGTCACAAAAAATGGGTATGTGTGAAAAATGTAATCCATAGTCTTCTAAAGTTTACTTCATCCACAAAATTTGTGCACAACAACGTCCTGCGGCGATATACTCAGCCTCGGTTGTTGATAATGCGATAAAATTTTGCTTTTTGCTAAACCAAAAGACTAGAGCTTTTTCTAGGAAATGACATGTGCTGCTAGTACTTTTTCTATCTAATTTGCATTCGGCAAAATCAGCATCAGAATAACCGGTTAGGTCAAATGACGTGGGTTTGGGATACCATAAGCCGACAGAAGAAGTGCCTTTAAGGTATCAGAAGATACGCTTAACTACACACAGATGTGAATCCTTAGGATTGGCTTGAAAACGTGCACACAAGCAAACACTGAACATAATGTCTGGTCGACTAGCAGTTAAATACAGTAAGCTACCGATTTTACGTCGATACTTACGTATGTCGATGAGTTTGCCTTGTTCATCAGTATCAAGCTTGGTTCATGAAGTCGCCATTGGAGTGCTAAGTGGCTTGACTGCTTCCAGGTTGAAATTCTTTAATAGATCTTTTGTGTACTTTTCTTGATTTATGAATGTCCCATTGTTGGTTTATTTGATTTGCAGTCCGAGAAAGAATTTCAGCTCTCCTATCATGCTCATCTCAAACTCATTCTGCATACACTTTGAAAATTCTTGACAAAGAGATTCATCAGTAGATCCAAAAACAATATCATCTACATAGACTTGAATCAAAAGAATATTGTTGTTATTCAAAGATTTTATAAACAATGTAGTGTCAACCTTTCCCTTTGAAAAATCGTTATCAAGTAGAAAAGAGCTTAGACGATCGTACCAAGCACGAGGGTCTTGTTTCAAACTGTATAAGACTTTCTTTAACTTGAAAACATATTCAAGATATTTGAAATTAGTAAAACCGGGAGGTTGAGCTACATAAACTTCTTCTTTTATAAAACCATTTAAAAATGCACTTTTGACATCCATTTGAAATAACTTGAAATTATGAAAACATGCAAATGCAAATAACATGCGAATGGATTCTAATCTCGCAACTGGGGCATAAGTCTCATCGTAGTCGATATATTTTTCTTGATTATATCCTTGAGCTACGAGTCAAGCCTTATTACGAGTCACTAAACTATTCTCGTTCAGTTTGTTTCGGAATACCCATCGGGTGCCAATGACCGGATGATCAATGGGCTTGGGAGCAAGTTCCCAAACTTGATTCCGTTCGAATTGGTTTAATTTCTCTTGCATAGCATCTAACCAAAAATTATCACTGCATGCTTCTTCAATATTTTTAGGTTCAAACTGCAAAACAAAAGCAATACAAGAAGCTATATCTTTATTAGAGGAACGAGTACTTACACCCTTGGTAATCTCATAAATTACCAAGTCCTTTGGATGATCAGCCAAGAATCTCATCTCCTTTGGTGTAGCCTCAGGATTGCTGGTTCCTGTTTCTTTGGTTGAAGACTCAGCTGGTGCTTGGTGTGAAGGTTTTGCACTAGCTGTACTTGGTGTGATCATGTCTTCATTGTCGTCATCGTCTAAGTGTTGATTTAACTCATCAAACTTGACATTGATTGATTCTTCGATGATCACGGTTCTTTTGTTGAAGATTCTGTATCCATTACTTTTTGCTGCATAACCTTAAAATATACCTTCATGGGCCTTTACATCAAATTTACTCAGATTGTCTTTAGTATTAAGAATAAAGCATTTACAACCAAAAATCTTGAAATATGAAACATTAGGTGTTCTATCAAACCATAGTTCATAGGGAGTCTTCTTCGATATAGGTCGAATTAGAACCCTATTGAGAATATAGCACGCTGTATTGACGGCTTCAGTCCAAAAGTATCTAGGTAGACTAAACTGGCTTAACATTACTCTAGCCATTTCAGATAGAGTTCTATTCTTACGTTCCACAACTCTATTTTGTTGAGGAGTCCTAGGGCAAGAAAATTCATGCAAATAACCGTGTGTCTCACAAAATTGCTTGAATTCTGCATTCTCAAAGTTGCCGCCATGATCACTACGAATGCGAGTAATCATGAACCCTTTTTCATTCTGTACTTTCTTACAAAAGGTGACGAATTCTGATAATGCATCGTTCTTGCGTGCAAGAAAATAAACCCATGTATATCTAGAGAAATCATCTACATTGACAAATGCATATAACTTACCACCTAGGCTAGCAATTCTACTTGGTCCAAATAAGTCTATATGCAAAAGTTGTAGAGGTCTAGTGGTACTTACAGCGTTCTTGGATTTAAATATAGATTTGGTAGCTTTGTTTTTTCACATTCACTACATACCGTATCCTTTTTGAAAGATATGTCCGGTAAGCCGCGTACCAACTTCTTTGTAGATAGTCTAGAAATTTTATCCATGTTTGCATGACCGAGTCTCATATGCCATAGTTGACTCTCAATGCTTTTGGCCATCAAACATCTACCTGCTTTGTTAGCATCTTCCAACAAATAGAAAATGTATATGTTGTCTTCCCTAATACCTTCAAAGATAGTACTACCAGATGAACTATCAACTATAGTACATTTGTCTTTGACGAAGTTAATACCATAACCGTGATCTGCTAAATGGCTTATGCTGAGCAGATTATCTTTTAACTCGGTAACTAGACAGACATCTTTAATCACAGGATAGGAAGCCTTACCAATGTCACCGATACCGATTATGTACCCTCTTAAATTATTACCGGAGGAGACATATCCTTCTTTATTCTTCTTCGACAGTGTTGTGAATAATGAAGCGTCACCGGTCATGTGCCGTGAGCATTCGCTGTCGAGGATCCATTTGCTCCTAGCATGTGAAGGACGTCCTACCTACAAAACAATTTGCAGATGAAACTCTTGGTACCCATTTCTTGTAGGGTCCTGACTGGTTAGTTTTTGGTATCCATGCATAAACATTTAAATCTACTAACTTTCTGATTCTACATGCAGAAGATATATGACCAATGAGGCCACAATAATGATATTTGGCATGTTGAGTGTTGAAAGTTGTGTGAGGTGCATGATTGGTAGGTTTTGATTTTCTAGTATAGAAAAATGCATGCCTATTAGTCTTCTTGGGCATAGTTTTGGTATGGTTTGGTCTGACAGTGTTGGGCGTGTTCCGATGATTCGGTAATTGACACGTGTTAGAATAGGAAGCAGCAACTTCAGGCCATTTTCCTAAACTAATTTCTAACTTTTTTGAAGTGTCATATAATCTAGTATAGTCAGATGTAAGTGTTTCAATTCTGACTTGTGCACACTGGAGACTCTTTCTCTCCTTAGATAGGTCCTCCTTTAACTGGATGATAGTTTGGTCTTTTTCTTCGGATAGCTTAACAGTCTCGTGTAACAATAACTTAATAGATGAAAGCTCACCAGACTCATTTGAAGAGTCATTATTTCTAACATGATCTAGTTGGTCGGTAAGTCTTCCTATTTCACCTTTGTACTCTTTGAGTACCTTCTTAGAGGTTTCATATTTACTACGCAGTTTCCTGTAATCATTTAACAGGTTACTGAAAGCCTCTTCTAGTTGCTCAAAGGTAAAATCATCATAAGGATCAAATAGAGGATTAGTGATTACCTGATCGTAAGCCATCAAGCATACATTTGCAGCATCATCTGATTGTTCGTCTTCTGAGTCGCTGGCTTCACTTTCATGCTATATACTTGTATTGGCGTACTTCCTTGATGTAGATTTCTTCAGGTAGCCTTTGTCATATTTGCTGCTTTTCTTTGATGATGATGATGTTGGACAATCTTTCTTCATGTGTCATTTCTTCTTGTATCCGTAGCAAATAGGATATTTCTCGTTGTTGTTGTTGTTGCTGTCTTTTGTTCTCCTGTTAAATCTCATGAACTTCTTGAATTTTCTTACCAGAAGAGCTTGATCTTCATAGTCGGAGTCGCTGTCATCAGAGTCATCTTCGACAGTTCTTATATGTTGAGCCTTGAGAGCGATCGACTTCTCTGACTTCTCTTTTGGTGTAGCATCTTCAAAGTCTTGAAGTTCTAAATCGTGAGTGAGTAGCTTACCCATGAGTGTTTCCAGAGACATTGTTGAGAGGTCGTTCCCTCCAATGATTACTGTAGCCTTTGAAATCCAGTTCTTTGTGAGAGCTCATAGAAGTTTGCGAATCTTTTCATGGTTACTGTAACCCTTGCCTAGTGAAGACAAATGATTTACAATATCCAAGAATCTTGTAAACAACTGAGTGACTGATTCACTTGGCTTCATTTTGAACGCCTCGTACTCCTGAGTAACTCTGCTGATCTTTGACTCCTTGACTTGTGTTGTTCCTTCGTGGGTTACTTCGAGAATCTTCCACACTTCGTTTGATGTTGTGCAAGTAGATACCCTGTTGAATTCAGTTCTGTCTAAAGCATAAAATAAAGCGTTAATAGCACGTGCGTCAAGACTGGCCTTTTTTTTCATCCTATGTATATTTGTCATGGGGTTTTTCAACTAAAACTCCATCAACATTAATACGAGAGGACTTTTTATAGCCATCAATAACTACAGACCATAAGTCAAAATCAAGAGATTTTAGAAAGAAACTCATACGTGTTTTCCAATTAATGTAGTTTATGCCGTCAAACAGTGGACGTCTGTTTGTGGTTTGGCCTTCACTTGTGAATTTCACAGTTGGCATGTGTAATGCTGTGATCTATATACTAATTGAATATAACTGCAATTTTACCTTGCTTTACCTGTATAACCCGCTCTGATACCAATTGTAGGAACGAAATCGTAAAGCAGAATACTCTAGAGGGGGGGTTGAATAGAGTAGGCAGCGGAATATTGCTAATTAAAAAATTCGTTAGCAGCTAGATCACAGATATAATTATAATCACAAAATAAATGACAGTAATAAAAGAGTGATTAGAAGGCAAATGCAAACACCGAGATTTATACTGGTTTTCCTCTTATAAGGACTAGTCCAGTCGGAAGAACTCTAGCTTCCAGTTGAATCCACTATTGGAAAATTCTGCAAGTTTTCATACGAAGTCCTTGCAACTTCTACAGACGCAAGCTTTGATATGAAGAACTCGACCAACTTCAATTGTGAAGAGTCAATCTTCAATCAAGCCTCTGATTACAATCGCTCTGAAACTTCTAGACCGCACCGCACTGGCAAATCGACTAGAGGATTGTAACTGGCTTGGAATTTGAAAGTGGAAGCTTTTTAGAACTCTTTGGAAGAAATGTAAGCTTTAGAAGAGAAGAGATTGAAAGTGAATTGGTGATTTGAAATGATCGAAATCCTTCTCTATTTATAGTTTTTCCAAAGGCAGAATTCGGACAGAATTCGGACAGAACTCTTTGTAACAAACCGCAACTGAAGGGAGACCAAGTTCAAAATCAAACGTTCACATAACGTTCAACTTGGCCGAACTCTGGCCGAGTTCTGTCAGGGTTTGGTCAGTTGATTTTGTGAAAAATAATTTTGGCTTTTTGAAAAAGCCTTCGGAAGCTTTTTGTAAAAATATATATTTTTCAAAAATATAGGTCATTTTGAAAAGATGGGTCAGTTTTGAAAAACGTTTTCGGATAGCCTATTTGTCAGTACAACTTGGTGTACAATGTATTCTTAGACTCAATAAAATGAAAAATTACATTGCTTTGAAGGAAATACATTCTGAGTGGCAAACAGCTTCGGTCGTGAACGGAGTAGATATCCATCTTTGATCAGTGTCCAAAACGTCGTTAGTAAACATCGGAATTGATTCGCATTTATATCGAGACAGAGTTTGATCAATTATTAAAATCAGGTTTGACCATGACCAATGGGCCAACATGACGGAGAATCAGGGGTCGCCCCACCACCAATCCTTTGACGGAGAAACCTCCGTCAAAGAATTTTGGCTCGCCCCACCACCAATCGAATTTTTTTTACTTCTGATACTGATATCGATACTGTGAACCAATGTTGAATGTTGGTATCAGACGAAAACGAACACGCCCTTACACCAGATGTTGAGAATCGAACTCGTCCTACGAGCGCTATAATACCATTTTTGAGACGTTGCGGCAGCGAAAACTTAGTCTAACCACCTGGAATAACCAACTCACGTCTAACGGACATCAAACACAGATAAATACAAGTATATGGCGGTGACTACGTCACCTGGATCCCAATCTATAAGACTCAGATGAAATTATAAGATTGACAAAAACCAATGTTGAACCCTTTGTCCTAATATGTCCCCCCCCCCCCCCCCCCCCCCCCCCCCCGGCCCCCCCCCACCACACTAAAAAAGAAACGACATAGATTGCAATAAAATTGCTCATCAATCCGTAGCAATTTTTCTAACCGAAGTTGACGACTCATCGATTAGATCTTTTTTTTTTCTTCTGTCTTTTATGGCAAAATTCTAAGAGCAAAGTGCCTTAGTAATTTCCATATATAAGGGCTGCATTTATAAAGTGTTGCTACAAGATATAACATATTGAGACCAAAAAAATAAACTAAGAAACTTGAGATCAAGCCTGAGGCTATCTTATTTCCGAGAAATTAAGAACACAACAATTCCACCCCTTAGTAGCAAACAAACAAGAAAACAACATTAACAATACTTTGTGAATTCAAACGACTGAGGTCCACCATTAATTCTGTCACACCAATGTTAGATGCCACAAGACATTAATGCCACTCCCATGATCTTCAAAATAATTAAGCTTCAAGAAACATAGCATTTCGAGTAGCACCTGCAACGTTGCGTAGTGTCGCATTTGTAACAAGATTCAGCACTGCATTTATACTGACATTCGTAGTCAGCCCGGCAAATGTCGAAAGGAAATGAGCTCATGTCCATTGTGGTCATACCACCATCTCCTGCATTGATTTCCTTTACGTCTGAAAGAAAAGAAAGAGCCACAGAAATGAAATGCGTATGAATTCATGACAAAGGAAAAAAAAAAAAATCTCGGGTACTCATTATATTTAACAAAATAATGTTTTAAGGATCATGTACAAATATTTAAAAAAAAAGAGATTTATTTTAACCACTTTAAAAAAGAGTCATATTCTGACATTCCAAAAAATAAGCAGCTCTTCACATTACTAATATATGCAGAGGTTAAAATTTTTGGACCTTTCTGATTTTTTTGACCATGTATTATCGTACATCTTGTATAGGCTCAGAAACAGTCATGCAAATATATATTTGAAGAAAAAAAAGATATAAGAACACATATCTATTCTACTATATAGAGCCAAAAGTTTGACTTCACCGCGAAATTTTTCTTCCAAAAATACCCTAACATATCTATGCGAATTTAATTTGTTCATTAAATTTAACAAGGATAACTCAGTAATTATGAAAAATGTCCTTTAGTCTTCCCAAGTAGTCTTTTTAAGTTAATTAGAAGAATATTAAAATACGTGTAAGGTACGTATATATATACTCGTATAGTTAAAGAGGAAAAGAGATGATCACCATTGGAGACGAGAAGTAAAAGGGCAAGGAGGAGGAGGATGGGGACTAACTTCTTATAACATCCCATCATCTTACAATGTATAAGAAAGAAAGAAAGAAAGAAAGCAGATGTGTGTGGACGCATATAGTAGGAGATTGTCATTCCTTAAATAGGTCGCCAATGTGCAGTTTGCTCATGGACAAATCTACGTCCATGACCAGATCAAAGCAATTTTCTAATTCTTCTAAGGCCATGCACTACCTACAAAAAGTGTTACAAGTATTTGTATTTTTTTGGTCGTCCTAATTTATTGGAGTATTGTGAAACTTTCGGCTATTCAATTATTCTTCTAGGACTGCTAACTATGGACTGTCAAGTTTTGACAGTCTTGGATAGACAGATGATTCTCAAAACTATTTCTTCGTGACTGTCAAAATTTTAATATATAGTTCTGAATATGTACAATACGGCCAAAATCTATAATGTACCTTAACAAATTTCGTAGCAACATTATCAGTGACCTTTCATCAGTGAACTTAGGTACAATGCTCACATGTCTTAGTAGATCAAACATAAGATAGATAATTAGGGGTGTTGTTAACCGCACTCACTCCTATTTTTATTCACTTTTATCTCTTTTGTCAACTCATATATATATATATACATATATATATATATATATATATATATATATATATATATATATATATTCCATTTATTTGTTTCTCTTTGTCCTTATGTTCCTTAATTAAATACAATAATGCTAAGTATACAACCAAATATTTACAACCCTCTTACAATCTTTTTCCATTTGCTGACATGTGGGCCAGGCCACCACTTGGTCCACATGTCAGAAAATGGGTGAGTGGTTGTAAGAGGGTTGTAAACATTTGGTTGTAACTGTAGCATTACTCAATTAAATATGAATTTTGTTAACATGTGTCCTAAGGACACATGTTTAGGATAATTAATAGTCTTTTGCTTTGAAAATTGTTATCAAAACTCAATAAACATTAAAAAAATAAATTTTTACGTTGGAAAATGTAATCAAAATTCAATACAAGAATTTTTTGCATTGGAAAACTATCACTACCAAAATAAGTCAAATCAGCGACGTACTTAGCGACACCTGTTCAAAATGTCCCTAATATTTAGGACGTTAGCGACGTTTTTTACTTACGCCGCTAAACGCCACGGTTAAAAAATATAGCGGCGTTCAGCGACGTACAGTAACTACATTAAGAATATTAGAAAGTCACGTCGCTGATAAGTCGCTGAACGTCGCTACAATTTTAAAATCAGCGACGTTTAGCGACTTTTGCAGGCTGTCGTCGCAATATTGTATGGATTTTTCGACGTTTAGCGACGACTTTTTCTTGACGTCGCTAAATTTCGTCAAATAGGTTTTCCCCTCTCCCAAATTTCTATATCATTTCTCCCTCTCCCAAAATTCAATTTCACTCCCAACGAACCCTCGACCTCCAGCCCCCCTCCGCCCCTTCCCCGCCTCCGGCCGCCGCCCCCGACGAGCCCTCGACCTCCAGCCCCCCTCCACCACCTCCGACCCTCTGCCCTCTCCCGACCCTCTGCCCTCTCCCGCCCCTACCCCTGTCGAGCTGCTGCCCCGGCGGCCCCCTCCCCCTCAACGACCCCTCCCCCTAAAGACCCCCTCCCCCTGACGACCATCTGCCCTCCCCCGTCCCAGGCCTCCGTCGAGCTGCTGCCCCGACGACCCCCTGCTACGGTGCCCCTCTGTCACTCCCCGTTCCCAGAATGCGTAGTCTTATTCATGTACAACTCATGTGTATTTATTTTAGTATGTATCATGTATTACCCTGTATTTAAATTCCTTTAATTCATGTTAATTAAGTTTCTGTTAATTAATTATCTACTCTTTAATTCTTATATTAATTTATTTCCTGCAATTTACTTCTCTGCTTTAGTTTTGTTTTCGGTTGGATGAGCCCCTTAAACCCGACCCATTAAGAACCCGGCCCAACTCCCACCTACCACCCCTTTGCTACTTAAAGCTACCCTCTCCCTTCTCTCTCCTCATTCACTCCTTCTTCACCATTACTTCTTCTCCTTCCTTTTATTACTCTCTCCACCTACCAACTAGGCAAGTACATCTTGCTCTACATGAGGACCATATTTTATGGTTCAATATTCTTCCTCTCATGATTCTAAGAGAGTTTAGTGCTTAGTATTTTTGATTTCATTGGTTCATTTCTTGTAGATCTAAGTTATTGTATTTTCGGTTGTCTATGGGTTTTGATCTAGCAAACTCCTTTGTTCTCAAGATTTGATGGTTCCATGTCGTAGAGCAGTTCATCCTACCTAATTTTGACCTTTGGAAAGTTGGATTCGGACTTATTTTGACCAAGTTAGGGACTTTTGAAGCTTTGGGGTACAACCATGGAGTTCTTGCTGTTTGGAGAAGACAGTGAGCAGTGTATGCTAGCTTTTAGCTGCGTCGCTGAGCTGTGCGCGCTCTTTAGCGCAGCATGGAGTCCATACGCTGCCTTTTTAGGAAGTGTGTGTCTTGCATACGCTACCTTTTGGAAGCGTGTGTCGTATGGAGTTCATACGCTACCTTTTGGGAGCGTATGACTTGCATACGCTGACTTGGATGGTCAGGAGTCGTATGGAGTTCATACGCTACCTTTTGGGAGCGTATGACTTGCATACGCTGACTTGGATGGTCAGGAGTCGTATGGAGTTCATACGCTACCTTTTGGGAGCGTATGACTTGCATACGCTGACTTGGATGGTCAGGAGTCGTATGGAGTTCATACGCTACCTTTTGGGAGCATATGACTTGCATACGCTGACTTGGATAGTAAGGAGTCGTATGGAGTTCATACGCTGCCTTTTGGAAGCGTATGACTTCCATATGCTAGCTTGGCTTGAGCGTAGCTTGACCTGGGCGTACGCTGGCTTGAGCGTAGCTTGACCTGAGCGTACGCTGGCATGAGCGTAGGCTGACATGAGAGTAGCCTGCTTATCCTGGATCTTCTATAGCCCTGTATATTGATATCTTATTAGATGTTTAACGTCCATTTTATATCCTTACGCCTTTTTGCATAAACTTGATATAATCATGATATGTTGATATTTCTGTTAATTATAGATTGTTACGTGGGATGTACCATATGTCATGAATTGAGTTATAGATACCCGGATTGACTAGAATTAAACCCTGAGAGTTGTAGACTCAACCCCACTGAATGCTAGTTGACTTTCATGCCTTGCCACCATTGATAATGATTGTGATCTTGACTAAATTGATCATGCGTTCCTAATTGGAACTAAGAGACTGGCTAGTCGTCTTATTGAATGAAATGAATGAGACACGTTCATGTTATGAACTATTGTACTCGACTGGCTGATCCCGAATATTGACATACATATACATGCAGGCTTCAATCTATTTATTTATTTATTTATTTATTTAGTTTTTTTTTTTTCTACAAAAGAAGCATGTGTACTTTATGGTCAAGGCATGATTACCGTGGATAGATTTGATTGTTGCATTACGCTATGTAAGACCTGCAACCTAAACCGCACTGGTATCGTTGTAGAGTTGTGCATATCGTACCCCGTACGAAAGTACTCATTTGAATGACCATGATCCACGGCATGGGATTTCACTCAACGTAGGGACTATTAAGTTAAATAAAATAATAATTGCATGGAGAGAATGGATTCCCGAGTTCTTACATGGCAGCCCCCTTGGGACGAATAGTACCCGACGGGCCGGCTGGTTCCCACAGATACTGTAAATCTGCCACACGGGCAGGGAACAGTATCTCCTTTTATTATTATTGTATATTATATATTGACGGGCGTCCTGCTAGGACTCGTCTAATTCATGCATGGGCCAATTGATCGACTGGATAGACTAGCCTTGCTTGCACATAGTAAGAACTGAGGAATCCCTAATTGCAGTATTCCAGGATAACTTGGGACTCATAATAGCAAGCCGTAGGAGTTGATTGGCCGTTCAAGATGATTTATTTGTGCACTGTACTCTGTTACCTAACTGGGATGATCAGAATGTCAGGACATGACGGGCCAACTTCTGTCCTTGTTTGGTTGGGAGGTTGGTTCGAAGTGTCTTGATGTGATGTGAGTTCTAGTAGCAACTAGAGATCTATTATTATATTCTCTTACTTACTGGTTTTAGTTCTCATGTCGTGCTCCCTTGTGGTACTTGCTATTAGAGGTCTAACCTCTCTGGTTTTGCATGGCCAGATTTAGAGCCAGTTCCCGAGGACTCAGCGTACTTCCACCTCCAGGATGGTCAATACTAGAGGAATGATCGCAGGAGGCCTCGAGTGGGTTCCTTAACTTCACCACTCGTTTGGTTATCTACTTTATACCTTGCCGTTTGGCACCGACATGTTAGTCGGATTGTCTTGTACTTACTTTTGCATAATTGTAATTAAGTCAGACTGCAGCTGATAACAATTGTGTATACTTACTACATCATCTGGCTGTATTTTGTAAAGCCAGATCTCAAGAACATTTTGACTGAGCGTTTGGGACGCCTTACTGCTTTACCTTACATGTTCTATATTTCTGTTTCTTGTTTGAATGATTGAGAAAATAGATGTGTAATGACCATAGTAAGACTTTTATGTAGTATGCACCCCCTCGTCTGGTTAGACAGCATTGATCGTATTATACGGTATTCATCTACCCGTAATACGTAGCTGGCTGAGTCACTACCCGCTCTCCAGTATTCTGGTTCTGGGGCGTGACACCCTCTGCTCTGGCGACCCCTATCTCGGTAAACCTTCCCTCTTTCTCTCTCTCTCGTAGCACTAACCTAACTCGAACACGGACACTAAAAATGACACACACATGCTGACCTAACTCCAACACGGACACTGACAAGATACACTGCCTGTTTGTGGTGGACACGGACACACACTCCTTCTCTTTGACTTGGACACAAAATTATATTATGCTGTGATAAATAATTTGGAATTGGTTATGTATTTGAAAAATATATTGATGTTGACACACAAATTGGACAACAAGTATTTAGGACACGGTGATAGGAATGATATTCATAATTATTGAAATTAAAATTTAGGTTATGGTATGATTATAGTGTCTACTAGCACTTAGTATCATATATGGATATGTCATTAAAGTCTTAGTCGATATTCGGCAAAAATTCTAAGAAACTAGGGATTTGTTTCTTAGATGAGTTAGCCCGACCCGATCCTACTTGGCCATGTTAAGAGTATCCTAATACCTAGAGTGTATAGAGTATCCTAGAAGTGTAGGTATGATTGGTACAGTATAAAGATATATGTCAAGATACTATGTATGTAGGTAAGTGTTAGCTAGGTATTGTTGGAAAATACTAGACAGAATTCCTAACGCATGCAATCAGAAGAAGTAAAATTAAGAACAATAATTAAGAGTAGGATTCGAGGCACGTTACAAACGCTGTCCTTAGAATAGAATTTTGCCCCCACAATCGTACAGCGGTTTCCAGGCGACCTATCCCCGAGATACAATAAATCCTTCGATCCACAGCACCGTGCACCCGGTAGTGAATCCCTCGATCGATCACAGCCTTGTCCAGAGAAAGAGTTGGACGGAGGAGAGGAGAGAGGTTCTGGTTGCGATGTTTCTGTTCTGCACGAACAGAGTTCCGAACGGGAGAGAGAGGGAGAGAGAGAGAGAAAAAAAAGATTTTCCTTATATTCTCAAAACGGATCAACTAATTTGATTTAAAATTAAATCTCTCTGTACGTGGCCAGAATTATTCCGCGATCCACAAATTCCGTAACGGGATTACGTGGTAACAGTTCTACGGAAGACCAGACAACAGAAACAAAAAGAATAAATCAAATAAAAATAAAATGAGATAGAAAATTACCTTTATACCCTTAGTCCGGTCCGTGGCGTGCCAAGTGCTAAGTGCGAGAAAAAATAAATGCGTAAAAAACGTGCATTAAATCGCGCACCCGCTCGCGGGTTGGATGGGATGTAGCCCATCCCCTACACAACCCACTAACCCACTAAGGAGGGGAAAGCCTTATATGGAAAGGAGAACTTTTTCTCCTTTCCGATTGTGGGACTAAAAGAATGGAATGCCTTTTTGAATCACATATAAGTTGCTTCCCAAGCAACAACACATAAAAACCAACAATCCCCCACATGATTCAAAAAGGGACAAAAAGGATCTAAATCGATGTAACGATAGGAAAGAGAATAAGATTTGGGCAGTTACACTGTGTATCAGAGGAAGGTGTCTTCCGGACTTGAACCTCCCCTTAGGGTTGTACATTTTATCTATACGGACCCAAAGTGACGTGACACGACCCGCACCCTAGAGTAAGGGCACAAGACGTGGGTACGTCCAGCCTACGCCGCAGTGTCGGCGGTAGAATGCTGTCCTAGGTCACAACATCTAACAGTTAAAGGTAATAAACAGTTATACACCCGAATGGGGGTGTCATAACAGAATATATCTCAATCACAACTAAGGTAGAACAGGATGAAGATAGATAGATAAATATCCAGAATGAAAGCACATAAATACAATCCAGAATTCTAAGTGTCTAAAATAAATACATAACCCAAAATATCTCAAATCTATATACAGTGATCCAGAAAAGTAAAGACATCCTAGTCTAAGGAGTGCCATCCACTGCTAGCAGGTCCAAGCCACTAGTGATGTCTAATGCTGCACCAAGAGGGGTAGACACCAGAGCCTCATCATTCACTGTAAAATTTTCAACAGGTCCAGTCAGGACAGGAGCGAGTACAGTACACCTCAACAAAATTATAATAGGTTAGGAAATATAAACATCTTAGAGAGTAAGATACATGATCTGAAGAAATAACATGATAAAAAGAGAGAGACTGTAAGTAAATAGCTATAATATATAGAGAACTAACAGTGCTAGTGATTCAGAGCACAAGATGGTTATGTAGACGGCACGATGTTGTACACGAGTAATCTACAGAGGTTTGTACACGAGTAATCTACTGGATTGAATACATAACCACTTCTACTCTTCCGCCCCAATCAATACACAAGGATCTAGCTAAGTTATGTTATTGTACACGAAGGTCATGTGAATACATGATTATACACGATTCACATGTTTCGTACACGAATGTCACAAATACAAGGAGTACACGATGTTTACGATAAAGTACACGAACACGAATACCCGATGTATCCGCTAAGGGGGATAACATCGCACAACCAGATCCATATAGTACTAATCCGTGTTTCCAACGTGTCACCATCATGTAAAGTAATCTAAAGCAGGAATATAATTCTAAACAAGATATGAAATGATCAGAGAATGTACTCGCCTGTAACCTGAGAATCTGGAGAATATATACTGTCCGAGGAGTGGTGTCTGGCTCCTATTAGAACAGCACAAGTCATAACAAGTCCAGAATGGTAATAAGATGCATTACAATACATTCTACATGAATCTAGGTCAATCTAGGCCAAAGTCAACTCTTGGTCAACTCTGGTCAACCCTAGAAGTCAAACTAGGTCAACTAGGTCAATCTAAGTCAAACAAGTCTATACTAGTCTAACCAGTCTATTCTAGATCTAACAAGACTGCACAAGACTAATCTAGACTCTATACTAGGCATTTAAGCCACACATAGGCTAAGAGCCTAGGCTATAGGCTATACCATGCCTATAAGCCAACCCATAACACATACACACATGACAATCTATATCTAATATATATTACACATATTGATATAGCTATAATGTAAAATAGAAACATACATTAGCTAATAGGTTACCTATAATATATATCAACCATACATATATCATATATATATAATAGCACACACTCATATATATAGGAAACATATATATATATATATATATATATATATATATATATATATATATATATATATATATATATATATATATATATATATATATATATATATACATACATATGTAAAGAGGGAGGGGGACACATGTGCTCAAGTGTGTGAGGGTGTGTGTGTCACATGAATGTGTGTGATATGGCATGTGTGTGTGTGAGAGAGATTACAAGAGTGTGTGATAACTTGTGTGTGTGTGTGTGTGTAACATGGAGAAAACAGGAAATGGCAACCTGTGTGTGAGTGTTAAATATCTTGTGCACATTGTGACATTATAAGATAAATCAGAAATCAGTGAAGTGCATTGACCTGTGTGTGTGTACATAATTTTAGGGTGTGAGTGATACATGTGTGTCCCTATGGGTAGGGAAAATCAGTGAATAAATTAACTAATGCCCAACCCTGTAGACAGTTAGACATCAAACACTAATACATATCAGTAAGGGAAAGTAAAATATCAGGTTATTAGGAATCATTGACATAAAAACAGTGAACCATCAACCCATGAGAAATCTGGAAATAACAGTGAGTAAAAATCTAAATTCAGTGAAGCTAACTATGGGTAAACAGTGAGTAGGAACATTGAGTGTGATACACATTTGTGTGTGCAAGAGGGTGTGAGACAAATAGGGAAAAACATGAATCAATTACAATAGTGTGAACCTGTGTACAGTGTCAATGCAAAACAGTGTAGGCTAATAGGTAAAATCAGTGAGCAATGTGCATTGTTCAACCTGGAATAGTGGAATGTTAGAAAAAAGAAAGGAAACAGTGAAGTTTATATGTGAACTCAGTGAGGGAAAAATCTGGAAACAGTGAGAAAATAATAGGAATTACATGACAGTGTCTATATGAAAACAGTGGGGTGTACATGTGTGTTAACTAAAGAAATCAACATTCATTTTAAAAAGGAAAGAAAAACAGTTCATATTAGGATAGTAACTCTCAGGAAATGCAGTGAAGTTCAAGTGTGTGACAGTGTCTAGGAAAACAGTTAAGCCTAATTTAAGAGTATTCATACTCAGGTATAGGAAACAGTCGACAGAAAAATGCATAGGTTCAAACCTGGAACAGTGAGTACATGAATCAACATTTCAGTTTATAGGTAATATGTTCAATCTACAGTTCATTAGGAAACACAATCAGTTAAAGGAAATCAGTTTACAGGTTAAGAGAAGATTAGTGAACAATACAACAATGTGGCAATAGGAAAACTGGAAAGGAAATCATCTCAGTTTCAGTCCATATCAAACAACACTCTGATTATACATTGAAAATCATTAATTCAGTTCAATAGGAAGAACCCAAATCCTGTTGACAGTTTAAAACATTCATTTCTATCACATATGTCAAATTCTTATTTACAACCCAAAAGTCTAATTCGAATGCAATATACCTAGCTAAACATGAATTATAATATGTGGGGGTAATTAGCAGTGCAAAACATCACCTAAACAGGGCTTAATAGTTTGGGAAAATACTGAAAAAACAAGTATCAGGAAGTATCAGCCAAAGCCATTTAACTCCATGTTCGAATCCAATTCCTCAACCAACCTTTAAACTAACATGTAAATAAATTCCAACATATGTCATACATCCTATTTAGGATCAATTTAGCAAGTTAAAACACAATTAAAAGCATTTAAAATTGAATTAAACACAGAGAAACCACCCAGTGCATTGAACCGCACAGTGCACACACAGTGCACGTGCAATATCGTGTCTGACACGACACAAGGGGTCGTACCACTTGGGGAACCCCGTGTCAGTCACGATTATGACATGTGTGTCGAGTTTCGTGAGTCGAAGTGGCGTGTGCACTGAGCAAACAGCCCCGAGTAGCAGGGCAAGGAAACTGCCTGCGCGCGCACGTGCACCCGCGTGTCCGCATGTCTGTGGCGACTCGACACGACACTAAAATGTGCTCAGTACACTAGAAACACACAAGCGAGATCAAATCCTAATTTTCTATTCACATACATTCCTAAAATCAGGTCGAAATGCCCTTTGGGACATTTCGTCAAACACCTATAAACATAGGCTGATACGTGTCCGATACGGACGCGTATCGAACTCGAATTCTAGGGTTAGCTACACCTACAGTTAGGTTAGGCCTAGGGCTCCCTAGATATGCAATAAAATCAATATTCTATGGTGTAGAACTGAAATTACCTATAGGTTGCAAATCCTCCAAAAAGCTCCAAATAGGGGTGTTCCTCTTGATAGCCAAACTTCCCCAAATTGCCCAAACTCTGAAATATTCTTCCATAAACAGCAAGAACAGAAAAATTAGAATCTATCGCAATTGGTTTGGGGGAAAAAGGAGTTAAATAGGAATTTCTATGAATTAAGGAAGATGGAGACTTACCTCTTCCTAAAACTTTGTAAAATTCCTAATAGAGGCTAGCCCTAACTTTGAGGAGCATTAAATAGAGGGGGGGAGATCATATGGCCGAATATGGGCTGATGGAATAGGGCTAGGGTTCTACTAGTGTTGGGTTGGGCCTCTATGGGCTTAAGTCATAAGCCATGACTTGTGAAATCACAAGCCATTCCTAATCAAATCAAATCATAATCTCTCCAAATAAGTTCTAATGAATTAAATGCCACTAACTTAGGTCAAGATAGGGTTCCATTACCTAACCAAATAGTCATGACCTAGGTTAGCCTCTAGGACAGTCACCAAGGTCAACACTAGTCAAAGTCTAAAATAGCACCAAATCAAATATACTAAAAATCACTGAAAATTCTAATAAATATAATTAATACTAACTACCACTAACCATGGTTAGCTAAGACTAGCTATGACTAATCTAGGTTAGGTCCAAACCAAGTTAGGCTAATCACAATACATGGCAATCAATTAAATAATATTAAAATCATACCATTCTTAATAACACATTAAATTCCAATAATATATATTAAATTCAATTAAATTCAAAATAAAAAAAATATCCTTGAACTGGAAATGATAAATGAAATACCCTAATCACATGGCTAGGCTCTAGGTTAAGCTGTCTCTAGAGTTACACTATCAAAACACCAAAATCATAAGTCATGATTTAAAATAGTTTCAAAATGATTTAAAAATTACCAAAAATCATATCATGATTTAAATATTATTATTAAAAGATTAAAATCACAAAATTTCAAAATTACCCTCATTTGGAAAACTGGGTGTTACAATCCTACCCACCTTAGAAAAATTTCGTCCTCGAAATTAAGATGATCGTACTCCTTCTAGGTTAAACCCCCATCAATCAAGGTCAAAAGAGAACTTATCTAAATCATGCAATTGGAAGGATAACATATAGGATTTTGGTAAGTGGTATCAGTCTGAGGTCTCATCTAGCCATTCTAGTCATATTAGATCAAAAGCAATCATAAGGTATCAAAACATACAACAACATGGTAGGGTTCATCAATTATCAAGGACTGGCTAAGATATAGGTCAAGGACTCACCTCTAACTAGGTCTGGTGGCTGGAACTCCCTCCCGAAGGCAGAGTCTTGGCTGGGATAAGTGCAGCAGGACAGTCTCGCAGTCTGTGTGCAGCCGACCCACATAACAGGCACACCCCTCTTCTCTTCCTACAGTAGTCCCATACATGTCCAGACTTCTTACAGAAGGTGCAGGTAGGCATTCTCTCAGCTGGCCTCCGCTGAACAGGAGTCTGGACTGGTAGGCTGGTCTAGGCTGATATTCTGGGTGCTCACGGGGCTCTGGGTATACACTGCTCCTCGTCCTCTTAGAACTGGGCTCTCCCCTTGAATGTACCAAATCCTACAACAGTTGGATCCCGCGGCCCTGCTCCTTCAGGATCTCAGCCTGAACTCTCTGTGTCTCCAACACATCCCGGAGAAGTCTGGATATCTGAGCTCCGTCAGGAAACAAACATGCCGAGGGTATGGTATGGGGTACCGCTTCTGGAGGCAGAGGAGGAGGCGGAGAAGGACTCTTGGTCTCAGATGAGATTGTGGCCCTCTCCTGAATAACAGGTGGTGGAGAGAAACTCACTGGTGAGGATGCTAACACCTCCTCGATGGCGGAAGGTGCCACTACCCTTGGGTCAGCCTGAGGGGTCACTACCTCCTGAGCAATAAGAGGTGGAAGCACACTATCAGTAGCTGCAGCTGCTCTCAGGCGGCAGGCTCGGGTCATGGGTGCCATACTGGAAAGGATAAAAACACAACAATCATTAAGGTTGTACGGCAGTCTACTATCCTATCTGAAAACTGGCAATTATCAAAAAATAAAATAAGTTAACTACTAATCATCTAAAAGGGGTACTATTTAAGAAAATCAGAACCAAAAGTTTAAGGAACGAAAGTCAATAGCATTGAATCCAATCACAATATAATATATATAGAAAGAGAGAGTGTTAGAGAGGGAAAAGCTAATATTATGTAAAGGTCATGTGGTTTGTGTGTGTGAAATATACATGAAAGTTTATAGGAGGATTTGGGTTTCAGCCATAGCTATCAAGTTACACTATTCATGGCATATTGGTTAAACAGTCTACACGGCACAAGCTATTTACTCATAACATGCATGGCTAACCATATATATATATATATATATATATGTGTATCTATATGGCTATATGAACATAACATAGAGATGAAGGGTTAGGTTTTCATGGCAGTTGTGAACATTAGTGTAGAGTGTCAAGTGTACATGGGTTAAAACTTGAAATAAAGGGTTCGATCTTTCAGTTTAGCTCAACATTACATATTAATCCGAAATTGAACTACACATTTGAAAGCAATGTAAAAATGTTAACATGTATTCAGTTTTCAAAATTTTGGAGAAATTCGAACATCAAAACCAACTCAATGTTTACCACAACCACAACCTAACATGTAAGAGTATGAACCTAACATTATATACCTACACACAACAATGTATACGGCTCAAAACATTACAATTTAAAACTGCAAATTGAACTAAACACTTAGAATCCAGGGTTAAAAGTTTAATATGTACACAGTCTCAGATTTGACAAATTCAACACAAAACTCAACCAATTTCTTTAAAACTTGAAATCCTGTATATAACATACATGTGCAGTGATGTAAACAACGACTAATAACATAAAATTTACATTTAATTTACAAATTTAATCTGGAAAACAGAGAACTAGTCACTGGTACTGTACTATATTAGAAATATTAGGATTTTGAGAAATTAACATCAAACATATTAATATGCATTTAGATAGGTTGGTAATCAAGTGTAGCATGCATACGTGTCAGGCAAGCATCTGTGTCCACTATATATATATATATATTTTAAGGTAATACAAGAATAATGACAAGAAGAAAATAATGATAAAATCTGTTCTGCTTATCTGTTTAAAAGGAGGAACCATTTTGAAACCAGAGTTACAATATCAAATCTAAGTTAAGGTCTAGCAAAATCATCGATTCATTGTATTAGAAAAAAAATAGCAAGAAGTTACACTAGATTCATAATAACAGCAAAGCTACTCCTACTCATACTCCTACTCCTATGCTATTTGATGAAGGAATACAATTTATAACAACAGAATGGTACGATAGAGATGATATGTTAAAAACCTTCTCAAGATACAATATGATAATCATATGCGTCTATCCAAAATCACGTTACTCAGAGTCCTCGCCACGCAAGTAAGCAGGGCTGCGATAAATGATAGATTCTATATCTGGGGCATGCACCTCTATAATCATGTCGTCTGGAATTCTCGCTATGCCGACTAGTATAGCTGCGAGAAATTCCAAATCTCATAACCAAGATACGTACATCCGAAGTCAGATCTCCATGTTTCCGCCACGCCAGCTAATATGGCTGCGATAAACTACAGGTTCCATAATCAAGCAGACGTTTTACCATCACTGTTATTCCCGTCAACATATGTTATCAAAAAATATCGTAACCCAGGCCATAAAATTTATCTCGATAGAAAAAATCAAAATCAACAACGATTCATCAAAATCAAATTCAATAATCAAGGAGTGAGAGCGAACAAAACGAGAAAAAGGATTTCAATTTGAAGTTTAAATAAGATTCTCAAGGGTCGTCCCAGGAATCTCTCAAGGAATCCTAACTGTGATTGAGTACCTTCAAATAGCCTAATCCTACTGCAGGTTGTAGTGATACTCTACTTCGAATACCACTACATAAATTCGACCTGCATGGGCCACCACTAAAAACGTGTCACGACCCGCACCCTAGAGTAAGGGCACGAGACGTGGGTACGTCCAACCTACGCCGCAGTGTCGGCGGTAGAACGCTGTCCTAGGTCACAACATCTAACAGTTAAAGGTAATAAACAGTTATACTCCCCGAATGGGGGTGACATAATAGAATATATCTCAATCACAACAAAGGTAGAATATGATGAAGATAGATAGATAAATATCCAGAATGAAAGCACAGAAATACAATTCAGAATTCTAAGTGTCTAAAATAAATACATAATCCAAAATATCTCAGAATCTATATACAGTGATCCAGAAAAGTAAAGACAAACTAGTCTAAGGAGTGTCATCCACTGCTAGAAGGTCCAAGTCACTAGTGATGTCTAATGCTGCACCAAGAGAGGTAGACACCAGAGCCTCATCATTCACTGTAAAATTTTCAACAGGTCCAGTCAGGACAGGAGCGAGTACAGTACATCTCAACAAAATCATAACAGATTAGGAAATATAAACATGCTAGAGAGTAAGATACAGGATCTGAAGAAATTACATGATAAAAATAGAGAGACTGTAAGTAAATAGCTACAATATATAGAGAACTAACAGTACTAGTGATTCAGAGCACAAGATGGTTATGTAGACGGCACGATGTTGTACACGAGTAATCTACAGAGGTTTGTACACGAGTAATCTACTGGATTGTATACATAACCACTTCTACTCCCCCGTCCCAATCAATACACAAGGATCTAGCTAAGTTATGTTATTGTATACGAAGGTCATGTGAATACATGATTATACACGATTCACACGTTTCGTACACGAATGTCACAAATACAAGGAGTACACGATGTTCACGATAAAGTACACGAACACGAATACCCGATGTATCCGCTAAGGGGGATAATATCGCACAACCAGATCCATATATTACTAATCCGTGTTTCCAACATATCAGCATCATGTAAAGTAATCTAAAACAGGAATATAATCCTAAACAAGATATGAAATGATCAGAGAATGTACTCGCCTGTAACCTGAGAATCTGGAGAATATATACGGTCCGAGGAGTGGTGTCTGGCTCCTATTAGAACAGCACAAGTCAAAACAAGTCCAGAATGGTAATAAGATGCATTACAATGCATTCTACATGAATCTAGGTCAATCTAGGCCAAAGTCAACTCTTGGTCAACTCTGGTCAACCCTAGAAGTCAAACTAGGTCAACTAGGTCAATCTAAGTCAAACAAGTCTATACTAGTCTAACCAGTCTATTCTAGATCTAACAAGACTGCACAAGACTAATCTAGACTCTATACTAGGCATTTAAGCCACACATAGGCTAAGAGCCTAGGCTATAGGCTATACCATGCCTATAAGCCAACCCATAACACATACACACATGACAATCTATATCTAATATGTATTACACATATTGATATAGCTATAATGTAATATAGAAACATACATTAGCTAATAGGTTACCTATAATATATATCAACCATACATATATCATATATATATAATAGCACACACTCATATATATAGGAAACATATATATATATATATATATATATATATATATATATATATATATATATATATATATATATATATATATATATATATATATATAAAATATATATATATATATATATATATATATATATATATATATATATATATATATATATATATATAATATATAAAATATATATATAAAATATATATATATATATAATATATATATATATATATATATATACATATGTAAAGAAATATATATATATATATATATATATATATATATATATATATATATATATATATATATATATATATATATATATATATATATATACATATGTAAAGAGAGAGGGGGACACATGTGCTCAAGTGTGTGAGGGTGTGTGTGTCACATGAATGTGTGTGATATGGCATGCGTGTGTGTGAGAGAGATTACAAGAGTGTGTGATAACTTGTGTGTGTGTGTGTAACATGGAGAAAACAGGAAATGGCAACCTGTGTGTGAGTGTTAAATATCTTGTGCACATTGTGACATTATAAGATAAATCAGAAATCAGTGAAGTGCATTGACCTGTGTGTGTGTACAGAATTTTAGGGTGTGAGTGATACATGTGTGTCCCTATGGGTAGGGAAAATCAGTGAATAAATTAACTAATGCCCAACCCTGTAGACAGTTAGACATCAAACACTAATACATATCAGTAAGGGAAAGTAAAATATCAGGTTATTAGGAATCATTGACATAAAAACAGTAAACCATCAACCCATGAGCAATCTGGAAATAATAGTGAGTGAAAAATATGAATTCAGTGAAGCTAACTATGGGTAAACAGTGAGTAGGAACATTGAGTGTGATACACATTTGTGTGTGCAAGAGGGTGTGAGACAAATAGGGAAAAACATGAATCAATTACAATGGTGTGAACCTGTGTACAGTGTCAATGCAAAACAGTGTAGGCTAATAGGTAAAATCAGTGAGCAATGTGCATTGTTCAACCTAGAATAGTGGCATGTTAGAAAAAAAAAGGAAACAGTGAAGTTTATATGTGAACTCAATGAGGGGAAAATCTGGAAACAGTGAGGAAATAATAGGAATTACATGACAGTATCTATATGAAAACAGTGGGGTGTACATGTGTGTTGACTAAAGAAATCAACATTCATTTTAAAAAGGAAAGGAAAACAGTTCATATTAGGATAGTAACTCTCAGGAAATACAGGGAAGTTCAATTGTTTGACAGTGTCTAGGAAAACAGTTAAGCCTAATTTAAGAGTATTCATACTCAGGTATAGGAAACAGTCGACAGAAAAATGCATAGGTTCAAACCTGGAACAGTGAGTACATGAATCAACATTTCAGTTTATAGGTAATATGTTCAATCTACATTTCATTAGAAAACACAATCAGTTAAAGGAAATTAGTTTACAGGTTAAGAGAAGATTAGTGAACAATACAACAATGTGGCAATAGGAAAACTGGAAAGAAAATCATCTCAGTTTCAATCCATATCAAACAACACTCAGATTATACATTGAAAATCATTAATTCAGTTCAATAGGAAGAACCCAAATCCTGTTGACAGTTTAAACCATTCATTTCCATCACATATGTCAAATTCTTATTTACAACCCAAAAGTCTAATTCGAATGCAATATACCTAGCTAAACATGAATTATAATATGTGGGGGTAATTAGCAGTGCAAAACATCACCTAAACAGGGCTTAATAGTTTGGGAAAATGCTGAAAAAAAAGTATCAGGAAGTATCAGCCAAAGCCATTTAACTCCATGTTCGAATCCAATTCCTCAACCAACCTTTAAACTAACATGTAAATAAATTCCAACATATGTCATACATCCTATTTAGGATCATTTTAGCAAGTTAAAACACAATTAAAAGCATTTAAAATTGAATTAAACACAGAGAAACCACCCAGTGCACTGAACCGCACAGTGCACACACAGTGCACGTGCAATATCGTGTCTGACACGACACAAGGGGTCGTACCACTTGCGAAAACCCGTGCTAGTCACGAGTAAGACACGTGTGTCGAGTTTCGTGAGTCGAAGTGGCATGTGCACTGAGCAAACAGCCCCGAGCAGCAGGACAAGGAAACTGCCTGCGCGCGCACGCATGCACCCGCGTGTCCGCATGTCTGTGGCGACTCGACACGACACTAAAATGTGCTCAGCACACTAGAAACACACAAGCGAGATCAAACGCTAATTTTATATTCACATACATTCCTAAAATCAGGTCGAAATGCCCTTTGGGGCATTTCGTCAAACACCTATAAACATAGGCTGATACATGTCCGATACGGACACGTATCGAACTCGAATTCTAGGGTTAGTTGCACCTACAGTTAGGTTTGGCCTAGGGCTCCCTAGATATGCAATAAAATCAATATTCTATGGTGTAAAAATAAAATTACCTATAGGTTGCAAATCCTCCAAAAAGCTCCAAAGAGGGGTGTTCCTCTTGATAGCCAAACTTCCCCAAATTGTCTAAACTCTGAAATATTCTTCCATAAACAGCAAGAACAGAAAAATTAGAATCTATAACAATTGGTTTGGGGGAAAAAGGAGTTAAATAGGAATTTCTATGAATTAAGGAAGATGGAAACTTACCTCTTTCTAAAACTTTGCAAAATTCCTAATAGAGGCTAGACCTAACTTTGAGGAGCATTAAATAGAGGGGGGGAGATCATATGGCCGGCCACGGGCTGATGGAATAGGGCTAGGGTTCCACTAGTGTTGGGTTGGGCCTCTATGGGCTTAAGTCATAAGCCATGACTTGTGAAATCACAAGCCATTCCTAATCAAATCAAATCCTAATCTCTCCAAATAAGTTCTAATGAATTAAATGCCACTAACTTAGGTCAAGCTAGGGTTCCACTACCTAACCAAGTAGTCATGACCTAGGTTAGCCTCTAGGACAGTCACCAAGGTCAACACTAGTCAAAGTCTAAATAGCACCAAATCAAATATACTAGAAATCACTGAAAATTCTAATAAATATAATTAATACTAACTACCACTAACCATGGTTAGCTAAGACTAGCTATGACTAATCTAGGTTAGGTCCAAACCAAGTTAGGCTAATCACAATACATGGCAATCAATTAAATAATATTAAAATCACACCATTCTTAATAACACATTAAATTCCAATAATATATATTAAATTCAATTAAATTCAAAATGACAAAAATACCCTTGAACTGGAAATGATAAATGAAACACACTAATCACATGGCTAGGCTCTAGGTTAAGCTGTCTCTAGTGTTATACTATCAAAACACCAAAATCATAAGTCATGATTTAAAATAGTTTTAAAATGATTTAAAAATTACCAAAAATCATATCATGATTTAAATATCATTATTAAAAGATTAAAATCACAAAATTTCAAAATTACCCTCATTTGAAAAATTGGGTGTTACATGACGTAAGTCTTGAACGTAGGATCTTATTTGTATAGACTCAACGTACACACAAACACATTGCAGGCATTTGATCGTATCAACAGTTGTGCACTTTTCGGTCATGTGTTTATCTCGATTTCTTGAGAGCTCTAGAGAACAACCCGAGTTCCCATAGAAAGCGGCCCCACTTTTACTTCCAAATAGGTGAATCTTTCTGGATATTCTGCAATTTATATACCCTGATTTACAAGCCACAGATTCATTAAGATTTTTACAATCAACCTCATTTTTATTGCAGATCAGCACTATATAGTAGAGGAATGGTTTATTATAATTACATCCATATAGTGCTTTCCCACTACCAAAATATGACATATTAGCGACGAAATTAGCGACGCCAACAAAAAATGTTGCCAATTTTTTGCATATTAGCGACGTCCTAGAAATTCGTCACTATACAACGGAATTAGCGACGCTTAGCGACATATTATTAAATATGTTGCCATATATTAAAAATTGGCGATGGTTAGCGACGTCTCCTCCATACGTCGCTAACTATTTTACTTAGGACATGCTGTGTTCTTTTTTTCTCCCACTCGAAATTTTTTCCTCCACTCGAAATTTTATCCCCCCACTCGTAATTTTCTCTCCCTCCTCGAGCTTCTCCTGCGACTCCCTCCCCCCCCCGGCGACCCCTAGTCCTGTCGAGCTCCTCCTCCTCGAGCTCCTCCTTCTCTTCCTCAGGTAAACCCTAACCTAACTCCTCCTCCTTCTCCTCCTCTCCCACGGATACACACACACACGAACACACACACACACACACACGCACACACACACACACACACACACACAGACACACACACACACACACACAAACGCGCGGACACATGGACACACACACAGACACACACACACACACACATGGACACACTGTGTCATGTTGTGGTGGACACGAGACACTATGTTGGACACGTACACATGGCCTAGATCCTTTACCAACCATTTATTTTACATTTTAACATATTTTTATATATCAATTTCTAAATACCCTATGTTGACTGATACCTTGTTAATTTACTGTATTTTCTAGTTTTGAAAACCCAGTTTTGACAACCATTTTAACCTAGTTTAATGCTTTAATTTACATGTTTAAAACCCTAGTGTAGTGTATCTATATGTGTGCTGACTGAGTTTCAAGTTTGGGGTGATTTGGTTAGAGTTTGGGTTCTCGATTTGGGTATGAGGTGAATGGGTCTGAAATATGTTATAGGAGTATGTAATTTTGTGTGAAATGAACTAATTTCCTTTCCTATTTGACTGAACACAATAAATCCCCTCACTGTCCAGATTGGACTGACCCATAGTTCATATCACTCACTCACTCTTGCCTAGGTACACACACATATAGCCTAATACAAGCTTGTTAGCCTCCCTCATATACACATACATGTGACTGTCACATGTAACAGTCAACACACTCACCCCCCATTCACATGTGCATGTACACACACCACCCACTCTCTACTTCTCTCTATATATATAAGTTTGATAGATGGTATTGTATACATATATACATAACTATATCATATAACTCATATGTGATATAGACATATAGCCTATGTTAGAGTGTCTAAATATATGAATGCATGAAAGTTGCCTTGTCTTGTAATATAGGCATATAGTATATGCATGCCTATATATATATTGTATGTATATATCTATATAGATATTACTTGTGTGTATGAGATAGCTTGAGTTGACTTTGGTCATTATTGGTACTTGAATTATAAGTTAGGCTTGTATAGCCTTGAATGGTGTGTGCTAGCTAGTATGGGCTAGTTAGGGCCTAGAATGGTGGCATTGACTAGTTTGACGATAGTTGACCTGGTTTGACTACTAGAGTTGACCAGAGTTGACCAAGAGTTAACTTTGGCCTAGTTTGACCAAGGAGTCCAAGATATTAACTTAGTCAACTCAACTTCACCCAGTTTGACTAGTTACTGCATTGAACATGTGTGTCCATCTTTGCAGAATTATTTTCAAATGGATATGAATCACTACTTGCAAAATCGTTCATGGATGTACAATCGTCGTCCTGATGATATGTGTGGTGTGCAGGATGAGTACATAACGGGAGTAGAGCAGTTCCTGCAGTTTGCTAAGGCGTTCCCTCAGTACATGGACGACACCAAAATTAATTGTCCGTGTATGAAATGTCATAATATAAAATATTATCCAGAAGTGGAAGTGACATATCATTTGTACTCGAAGGGTTTCACGCCTAATTACTATCAGTAGACCGCACACGGAGAAATTGTGTCTTTAGCATCAGAGCCGGAGCCTTATGTTGAGCCGTATATACATGCGTACGACAACGGGTGCGTGAACATGGTTTTTGACGCTGTGGGGCCTAGTTTCGTTCATGATGCAGCTGAGGAGACACCGAATGTCGATGTTGCAAAGTTTATGGAGTTGCTGGAGAATGCAAGAACTTCATTGTATCCTGGTTGTGAGGATCATTCACCGTTGGAGGTGGTTACAAGACTGTTGAGCATTAAGTCAAATTTTAACAAGTCGCAAGAATGCTACAACCGAGTGTTGGAGTTGATTATAGAGATCTTGCCGGCGGGTGCTAAGTTACCTAAAGACTTCTATCGGTTTAAGAGGATGGTGAGATCGCTCTGGATGGGATACAAGAAAATCGATTCTTGTCGCAATGGGTGCATGCTGTACTACAAAGACGACAAGGACGCAGATGTGTGCAGATTTTGTGGTGCTGATCACTATAAGATAACTAGTACATGAAGGTCTACCAGTGCAAGAAGACCGACCGATTCAATGCACTACTTGCCTTTAACGCCGCGGTTGCAAAGATTATTTATTGTGAAAGAGACGACCGAAAATATGAGTTGGCACATGCGAGAACAGATTGAAGGAGTGTTGGATCACCCATCCGATGGAGAAGCGTGGAAGCACTTTGATCGAGTGTATCCTAATTTTGCTTCAGATCCGCGTAATGTCAGGTTGGGGCTATCTTCTGACGGTTTTACTCCTTTTGGTCTTTCGGGATCCCAGTATTTGTGCTGGCCTATGATTGTCACTCCGTATAACCTACCGCCTTGGATGTGCATGAAGACTTAGTACATGTTTCTAACCGTTATAATTCCTAGTCCGAACAATCCTAAGAGGAACATTGATGTGTACTTACAACCTTTGATAGATGAGTTAAATCAGTTATGGTAAGTAGGCGCTAACACGTACGATATTTCCAGGAAGCAGAATTTTCAGATGAAGGCAACCCTTATGTGGACCATCAACGACTTTTCGACCTATGAAATGTTATCTGGATGGAGCAGTCATGGCTGTCTCTCATGTCTGTATTGCATGGACCGTACTAAGGCTTTTTGCTTGAAACACGGAGGAAAACCGTGCTTCTTTGATTGTCATCGGCAATTTTTGCCAAAAGATCATCCGTTCAGAAGGAACAGGGATGCATTCCGTGCCGGCATTGTAGAGAAGGGTGATCCACCGCCAAGGTGGTGCGGAGCCACGATATGGGAGGAGTTTAGAGATTTTCCAAGTGCAATCGAAGATCCTACAACTGGGTACAAGTGCGATGGATTTGGTAGAGATCATAACTGGACAAAGAGGAGCATATTCTGTGATCTGCCATATTGGAGTACCAATCTGATCAAACATAATCTTGATGTCATGCATATTGAGAAGAATGTGTTTGATAACATAATTAATACTGTGATGGACGTAAAGGAAAAAAATGAAAGACAATCCCAAGGCCAGGTTGGACTTAGAAGAAATATACAAATGCCCTGCGTTGCATTTGATAGAGAAGAATGGAAAACAGTTCCTGCCGAAGTCAATTTTCTCACTGGATAAGGAGGATAAAGTGAGACTTTGTCGGTGGATCAAGGACCTAAAATTTCCAGACGGATATGTGTAAAATCTGAGAAGATGTGTCGATCCGAAGGAAAATAAATTGACGGGTATGAAGAGCCACGATTGTCACGTATTCATGGAGAGGTTAATTCCAATTGAATTTCGGGCATGAAGAGCCACGATTTTCTATAATTAGCGACGTATCATGACGTCGCTAATTTGCCTTATTTTAGTAGTATCCAGTCACACAGCAATTTTGTTGTTACCCATTGAACCTTTTCTTGGTGCTACCAATCGAAGATTGGGTTGCCTTTGAGGTGACTCAATTTATGGGCTTCAACCCCATTCCTCTTGCCGTCTCCAACACTTATCTCCTTGAGAGACCTTTAGTTAGAGGATCCGCTAGATTGTTCTTTGATCTGATGAAGTCAATTGCAATTACTCCACTGGACCGCAATTGCTTCACCCGATTGTACCTCAGACGTATATCTCTAGATTTTCCATTATAGCTTGTCCTTTGAGCCTTTGCTATTGCAGCCTGACTGTCATAGTGTACAGGGATAGGAAAAACTGATTTGCTCCACAGAGGAATATCTGTTACCAGATTCCTGAGCCAGTCTGCTTCCTCACTGGTGAGGTCAAGAGCTATGAACTCTGTCTCTATAGTCGATCTAGATATACAGGTCTGCCTGGTAGAGTTCCAAGCGACAGCAGCTCCTCCCAATGTGAATATATATCCACTTGTGGCTTTGGTCTCATCTGTATCTGAGATCCAGTTTGCATCAGTGTACCCTTCTAATACAGATGGGTATCCTCCATAGAATAATACATGGGATGACGTGCCCTTCAGGTATCTTATTACCATTTCTAAGGCAGTCCAGTGTGAACTATTCGGATTGCTTGTGTACCGATTAAGTTTTCCTACTGCGTAAAAAAATATCAGGTCTGGTCCGGTTAGCAATATAGTTCAAACATCCAATTTGCTGAGAATACTTCAGCTGAGCCACACTGTCTCCTTTGTTCTTCTTCAACCTGATACTTGCATCAGATGGAGTGCTTACAGGTTTAGAATCAAAATAGTTAAATCTTTTCAGGTCCTTTTCTATATAGTGAGATTGGGAGATACCAATTCCCTCAGAAGTGCGACTTAATTTAAGTCCTAAAATCACATCAGCAGGTCCTAAATCTTTCATATCAAAATTTTGAGACAGAAAACTTTTGATATCATAAATAATATCCATGTCAGTGCCAAAAATAAGAATATCATCAACGTATAAGCACAATATTATGCATGAACTACCAACAGTTTTGCTATATACACATTTATCAGAATCGTTAATAGCAAAACCATAAGATAGAATTACCTTATCAAATTTATCATGCCATTGCTTTGGCGCTTGTTTCAGCCCATAAAGAGATTTAATCAATTTGCATACCTTGTGTTCTTGTCCTGGAACAACAAACCCTTCAGGTTGTTCCATGTAAATCTCTTCATATAAATCTCCATTCAAAAAAGCAGTTCTTACATCCATTTGATCAATAAACAGTTTATGAACAGATGCAATAGCAATTAACATTCTAATAGTGGCAATTCTAGTAACTGGAGAGTAATTGTCAAAGAAATCTACTCCTTCCCTTTGTTTGAACCCTTTAGCAACTAACCTTGCTTTGAACTTCTCAATAGACTCATCAGGTCTTAGCTTCTTCCTGAAGATCCATTTGCAACCAATTGGTGTGCAACCTACATGAAGGTCAACTAAATCCCAGGTTCTATTTGACATAATAGAATCTATTTCACTGTTAATGGCTTCTTTCCAAAATAGTGAGTCTACAGAAGACATAGCCCCTTAATAAGATATAGGGTCCTCTTCAACAAGGTAGGTGAAAAACCCTTCTCCTAGGTTTGGTTTCTACTTGAGAACTAGAAGTTGCAATAGGAACTTGTGCAGATATAGAAGATCTAGGGGTTCTATTTTTCAAAGGAAAGACATTTTCAAAAAATATAGCATCCCTAGATTCCATAACAGTGTTTGCATGAATACCATTAACCTCATTCTTAATAACAAGAAATCTATAAGCAATACTGTTTTGAGCATAACCCAAAAATACACAGTATACGGTCTTGGGTCCCAATTTCCTTTTCTTAGTAGGAGGGACAGAGACTTTTGTAAGACACCCCCACACTTTGAAATGTTTCGAGGATGGTTTTTTGCCCTTCCATAATTCATAAGGGGTTTTATCAGTCTTTTTAAAATGAACTTTATTCAGAATATGGCATGCAGAAAGTAAGGCTTCCCCCTACAAATTATCAGATAAACCAGAGCTACCTAACATAGCATTAATCATATCTACTAAAGTCCTATTTTTCCTTTCCGCTACCCCATTCTGTTGAGGAGCATAAGGGGCAGTTACTTCATGTATTATTCTATGCAATTCACAAAAGGAGTCAAAATCAGCAGAGGTGTATTCACCCCCACGATCAGACCTAAAAATTTTTATTTTCTTTTCAAGCTAATTTTCAACTTCAGCTTTAAAAGAAACAAACTTACTAAGAGCTTCATCTTTTGTTCTAAGCAAGTAAACATAGCAGTATTTTGAATAATCATCTATAAAAGTTATGAAGTAACGCTTACCACTACGGGTGAGGACACCGTTTAATTCATAGATGTCGCTGTGAATAAGCTCTAAAAGCTGAGAATTCCTTTCAATTGAATGAAAGAATTTTCTAGGCTGTTTGGCTTAAGTACAAATCTCATATTTATCATTCCTGCTTATATCAATCTTGGGAATTAATTGCAAAACAGACATTCTCTTTACAGAATTAAAATTCACATGTCTCAAGCGACCATGCCAAACATTATAACTATCAATATTGGAAGATAATGCATTTGCAGCAGAACATTATTATAAGCAATGTTATTTAAACTAGAAGTAAAAGTGTTACAAGAAATATCAACAAAAAATTTAAATAGACCCGCATAAACATAGCCTTTCCCAATAAAATTCTCGTTAGGGAGATTACAACTCGATCAGACTCAAAAACTAGTTTGTATCCATGTTTATTTAACAAACATCCAGAAATCAGATTTTTGTTCACGTCCGGTACGTGCTGCACATTATGCAAAGGGAGGATCTTGCCCGAAGACAACTTGAGATTCACTCTTCCCTTTCCAAGCACTCTGGCAGCACTCGAGTTTCCCATAGCTACTGATTCGCCTTCCTCAACCTGTCGGTAGGAGGAAAATGAATCAATATTAGGATATACATGGACATTTGCCCCTATATCAACCCACCAATCAGTAGGCTGATACGAGGTTTCAAAACCAGAACATACAGCTACAAACCTCTGATCATCGGTACCGATAGATTCGGTCCCGGCTATGACTACGTGAGCCTGAGGAAAAACAGGAGCGTCAGTAGCAGAAGTTCGACGATCAGGATTCTGGAATCCCTAACCCTTCTTCCTATGGCGACATTGCCTAGCAAAGTGGCCAGGCTTGCCACAGTTGTAGCATTCCCGCTTTGGCCTGTTGTATTTTCCAATAACAGGTTTTGGTTTCAGGAATTGTTTCTTTGCAGGATGTCTGTTCTGGGGGTTATTCCTCTGTTGTAAAGGTTGGCCCTTAGGCTTTTTCGTGGACTCAGCGATATGTAACTTTGCCTCGAATTCACTACTCAAAGGTTCCTTGTCCCTAGTTCTACTCTCTTCCTCAATACGGAGAGAGACAAACAGTTCATCTAAGGACATGGGTTCCTTATTGTGTTTCAGTTTTAAGCCGAAGGCTTTCCAGGACGGAGGCAATTTATTTATAAAGGCAGGAATAAGAAATTTATCAGCTAGTGGCATGTCTTTCTGAGACATCTCGTGAATAATGGTTTGCAGGGTGTTAGTCTGTTCAAAAACAGACTTCTCATCAACCATCTTAAACTTTAGGAACCTGTCTACAATGTAAACCTCAGAACCTGCTCCTTCATTGGAGTATTTCTTATCGAGAGCTTCCCAAAGCTCTCTAGAAGTGGTAGTTGTGCAGTAGATATCATACAGCGTGTCAGACAGACAACTCAGTATTTTTCCGTGACAAATAAAATCTGTCTCATTGTATGATTCTAATTCAAAAGTCCTAGCAGGTTCGTGTAAACCAGGCAAAGTTTCAGGTTCTTTGAGAACCTTAGACAATTTCAGGCATGTTAACTAGTAGGTCATCCTGTGCTGCCATCGCTTGAAATTCTGACCATCAAACTTCTCCGGTTTGGAGGAGATGTGAATGTTGGTCGAGAATTCCTCCGCTGTGGGATTCATCATGCTTAGGAATTAATTAAACAAACAGAAGATAAACAGAACCTAGAAAATTCTATTCTAAGATTGTTGGAAAATACTAGACATAATTCCTAACGCATGCAATCAGAAGAAGTAAAATTAAGAACAGGAATTAAGAGTAGGATTCGAGGCACGTTACAAACGCTGTCCTCGGAATAGAATTTTGCCCCCACAATCGTGCAGCGGGTTCCAGGCGATCTATCTCCGAGATACAACGAATCCTTCGATCCACATCACCGTGCACCCAGTAGTGAATCCCTCGATCGATCACAGCCTTGCCTAGAGAAAGAGTTGGACGGAGGAGAAGAGAGAGGTTCTGGTTGCTATGTTTCTCTTTTGCACGAACAGAGTTCCGAACCGGAGAGAGAGAGAAATTTTTTTTCGTATATTCTCAAAACGGATCAACTGATTTGATTTAAAATCAAATCTCGCTATACGTGGCCAAAATTATCTCCGCGATCCACAAATCCCGTAACGGGATTACGTGGTAACAGTTCTACGGAAGGCCAGGCAACCGAAACAAAAAGAATAAATCAAATAAAAATAAAATGAGATAGAAAATAACCTTTATACCCTTGGTCCGGTCCACGGCGCGCAAAGTGCTAAATGTGCGACAAATAAATGCGTCAAAAACGCGCGTTAAATCGCGCACCCGCTCGCGGGTTGGATGGGATGTAGCCCATCCCCTACACAACCTACCAACCCACTAAGGAGGGGAAAGCCTTATATGGAAAGGAGAACTTTTTCTCCTTTTCCATGTGGGACTAAAAGAATGGAGTGCCTTTTTGAATCACATATAAGTTGCTTCCCAAGCAACAACACATAAAAACCAACAATCGCCAAGTATTTCATGGTAAGTGCTAGCTTGGACACTCCGAGGTTAAGTTTTCCTTGTGGGCTCACAGGGAACACATGACGACAGAGATATCATTATCTCTTATGTTAGATGTCAATGTTAGCCTGAAATTGTCACGCCCTAGAACCAGAATACTGGAGAGCGGGGGAATGACTCAGCCAGCTACGTATTACGGGTAGATGAATACCGTATAATATGATCAATGTTGTCTAACCAGACGAGGGGGGTGCATACTACATAAAAGTCTTACTATGGTCATTACACATCTATTGTCTCAATCATTCAAACAAGAAACAGAAATATAGAACATGTAAGGTAAAGCAGTAAGGCGTCCCAAACGCTCAGTCAAAATGTTCTTGAGATCTGGCTTTACAAAATACAGCCAGATGATGTAGTAAGTATACATAATTGTTATCAGCTGCAGTCTGACTTAATTACAATTATGCAAAAGTAAGTACAAGACAATCCGACTAACATGTCGGTGCCAAACGGCAAGGTATAAAGTAGATAACAAAACGAGTGGTGAAGTTAAGGAACCCACTCGAGGCCTCCTGCGATCATTCCTCTAGTATTGACCATCCTGGAGGTGGAAGTACGATGAGTCCTCGGGAACTGGCTCTAAATCTGGCCATGCAAAACCAGAGAGGTTAGACCTCTAATAGCAAGTACCACAAGGAAGCACGATATGAGAACTAAAACCAGTAATGTAAGAGAATAATACTAATAAATCTCTGCTTGCTACTAGGATTCACATCACATCACGACACTTCGAACCAACCTCCCAACCAAACAAGGACAGAAGTTGGCCCGTCATGTCCTGACATTCTGATCATCCCAGTTAGGTAACAGAGTAGTACAGTACACAAACAAATTAATTTAAACGGCCATTCAACTACTACGGCTTGCTATTGTGAGTCCCAAGTTATCCTGGAATAATGCAATTAGGGATTCCGTAGTTCTTACTATGTGCAAGCAAGGCTAGTCTATCCAGTCGATCAATTGGCCCATGCATGAATTAGACGAGTCCTAGCAGGACGCCCGTCAATATACAATATACAATAATAATAAAAGCAGATACTATTCCCTGCCCGTGTGGCAGATTTACAGTATCTGTGGGAACCAGCCGACCCGTCGGGTACTACTCGTCCCAAGGGGGCTGCCATGTAAGAATTCGGGAATCCATTCTCTCCATGCAATCATTATTTTATTTAACTTAATAGTCTCTACGTTGAGTGAAATCCCATGCCGTGGATCATGGTCATTCAAATGAGTACTTTCGTACGGGGTACGATATGCACAACTCTACAACGATACCCGTGCGGTTAGGTTGGAAGTCTTACATAGCGTAATGCAACAATCAAATCTAACCACGATAATCATGCCTTGACCATAAAGTACACATGCTTCTTTTGTAGAAAATAAGTAAATAAATAAATAAATAGATTGAAGCCTGCATGTGCATGTAAGTCAATATTCGGGATCAGCCAGTCGAGTACAATAGTTCATTACCTGAACGTGTCTCATTCATTCAATTCAATAAGACGACTAGCCAGTCTCTTAGTTCCAACTAGGAACGCATGATCAATTTAGTCAAGATAACCATTATTATCAATGGTGACCAGGCATGAAAGTCAATTAACATCAAACGGGGGTCGAGTCTATAACTCTCATGGTCAAGTCCCAGTCATACCAAAAATCAATCGGGACACAAGGCACATTCCACATAATAATTGATATTAACAATATTATCATATCATGATTTTATCGAGTTTATGCCAAAAAAGCGTAAGGATATAAAATGGACGTTAAACATCTAATAAGATATCAATATACAGGGCTATAGAAGATCCAGGGTAAGCAGGCTACTCTCATGTCAGCCTACGCTTATGCCAGCGTACGCTCAGGTCAAGCTACGCTCAAGCCAAGCTAGCGTATGGGAGTCATACGCTTCCAAAAGGCAGCGTATGAACTCCATACGACTCCTTACTATCCAAGTCAGCGTATGCAAGTCATACGCTCTCAAAAGGTAGCATATGAACTCCATACGACTCCTGACCATCCAAGTCAGCGTATGCAAGTCATACGCTCCCAAAAGGTAGCGTATAAACTCCATACGACTTCTGACCATCCAAGTCAGCGTATGCAAGTCATACGCTCCCAAAAGGTAGCGTATGAACTCCATACGACACACGCTTCCAAAAGGTAGCGTATGCAAGACACACGCTTCCTAAAAAGGCAGCGTATGGACTCCATACTGCGCTGCGCTAAAGAGCGCGCACAGCTCAGTGACGCAGCTAAAAAGCTAGCATACACTGCTCACTGTCTTCTCCAAACAGCAAGAACTCCATGGTTGCACCCCAAAGCTTTAAAAGTCCATAACTCTGTCAAAATAAGTCCGAATCCAACTTTCTAAAGGTCAAAATTGGGTAGGATGAACTGCTCTACGACATGGAACCAGCAAATCTTGAGAACAAAGGAGTTTGCTAGATCAAAACCCATAGACAACCGAAAATACAATAACTTAGATCTACAAGAAATGAACTAATGAAATCAAAAATACTAAGCACTAAACTCTCTTAGAATCATGAAAGGAAGAATATTGAACCATAAAATATGGTCCTCATGTAGAGCAAGATGTACTTGCCTAGTTGGTAGGTGGAGAGAGTAATGAAAGGAAGAAGAAGAAGTAATGGTGAGAAGTAAGTAAATGAGGAGAGAGAAGGGAGAGGGTGGCTTTAAATAAAAGGTGGTGGTAGGTGGGAGTTGGGCCGGGTCCAATGGATCCAATGGGTCGGGTTGCACGGATCCAACAAGGCTAACCCGAAAGTAAAACTAAAGCAGGAATTAAATGCAGGTAATAAAATTACAGGAAGAAATGCAGAAATAAAATTGCAGGAATTAATTAGCATGTAAATTAAAGAGCAGCTAATTAATTAACATGAAAATTTAAAGAGCAGATAATAGAATTGCAGAAAAATAAAGTGCAGAAAATAAAATGCAGATAATTAATTAACATGAAGTTACAGGAATTTAAATACGGGATACTACATGATAAATACTAAATAAATACATTCAGGCAATATACGTATTAGAATACGCATTCCGGGAACGGGGAGTGACAGAAATCAAGAGTGTATAGAGTATCCTAGAAGCAAAAAGATTTCGATTGTTAGTGGGATAAGCTAGAATCTTTTGACGGGGAATCCTGGGTCGCCCCACCACCAATCCTTTGACGGAGAAGCCTCCGTCAAAGGATTTTGGGTCGCCCCACCACCAATCGAATTTTTTTTACTTCTGATACTGATACCGATACTATGAACCAATGTTGAATGTTGGTATCAGACGGAAACGAACACGCCCTTACACCAGATGTTGAGAATCGAACACGTCCTACTAGCGCTATGATACCATTTTGAGACGTTGCGGCAGCGAAAACTTAGGCCAACCACCTGGAATAACCAACCCACGTCTAACGGACATCAAACACAGATAAATACAAGTATATGGCGGTGACTACGTCACCTGGATCCCAATCTATAAGACTCAGATGAAATTATAAGATTGACAAAAACCAATGTTGAACCCTTTGTCCTAATATGTTCCCCCCCTCCCCCCATCACACTAAAAAAGAAACGACATAGATTGCAATAAAATTGCTCATCAATCCGTAGCAATTTTTCTAACCGAAGTTGACGACTCATCGATCAGATCTTTTCTTTCCTTTTGTCTTTTATGGCAAAATCCTAAGAGCAAAGTGCCTTAGTAATTTCCATATATAAGGGCTGCATTTATAAAGTGTTGCTACAAGATATAACATATTGAGACCAAAAAATAAACTAAGAAACTTGAGATCAAGCCTGAGGCTATCTTATTTCCCAGAAATTAAGAACACAACAATTCCACCCCTTAGTAGCAAACAAACAAGAAAACAACATTAACAATACTTTGTGAATTCAAACGACTGAGGTCCACCATTAATTCTGTCACACCAATGTTAGATGCCACAAGACATTAATGCCACTCCCATGATCTTCAAAATAATTAAGCTTCAAGAACCATAGCATTTCGAGTAGCACCTGCAACGTTGCGTTGTGTCGCATTTGTAACAAGTTCCAGCACTGCATTTCTGCTGACATTCGTAGTCAGCCAGGCAAATGTCGAAAGGAAATGAGCTCATGTCCATTGTGGTCATACCACCATCTCCTGCATTGATTTCCTTCACTTCTGAAAGAAAAGAAAGAGACACAGAAATGAAATGCGTATGAATTCATGACAAAGGAAAAAAAAAACTCTGGTACTCGTTATATTTAACAAAATAATATTTTAAGGATCATGTACAAATATTTAAAAAAAAAGAGATTTATTCTAACCACTTTAAAAAAGAGTCATATTCTGACATTCCAAAAAATAAGCAGCTCTTCACATTACTAATATATACAAAGGTTAAAAATTTTGGATCTTTTTGATTTTTTTGACCATGTATTATCGTACATCTTGTACAGGCTCAGAAACAGTCATGCAAATATATATTTGAAGAAAAAAAATATAAGAACACATATCTATTCTACTATATAGAGCCAAAAGTTTGACTTCACCGCGAAATTTTTCTTCCAAAAATATCCTAACATATCTATGCGAATTTAATTTGTTCATTAAATTTAATAAGGATAACTCAGTAATTATGAAAACTGTCCTTTAGTCTTCCCAAGTAGTCTTTCTAAGTTAATTAAAAAAATATTAAAATACGTGTAAGGTACGTACATATATACTCGTATAGTTAAAGAGGAAAAGAGAGGATCACCATTGGAGACGAGAAGTAAAAGGGCAAGGAGGAGGAGGATGGGGAGTAACTTCTTATAGCATCCCATCATCTTACAATGTATAATAAAGAAAGAAAGAAAGAAAGCAGATGTGTGAGGATGCATATAGTAGGAGATTGTCATTCCTTAAATAGGTCGCCAACTCCTCAAATGTCCAGACCAGTTCTCTCAATGTGCAGTTTGCTCATGGACAAATCTACGTCCATGACCAGATCAAAGCAATTTTCTAATTCTTCTAAGGCCATGCACTACCTACAAAAAGTGTTACAAGTATTTGTATTTTTTTGGTCGTCCTAATTTATTGGAGTATTGTGAAACTTTCGGCTATTCAATTATTCTTCTAGGACTGCTATTATGGACTGTCAAGTTTTGACAGACTTGAATGGACAGTTGATATCGTTTTCAAAACTATTTCTTCATGCCTGTCAAAATTTTAAAAACTATTTGTTTCTCTTTGCCCTTATGTTCCTTAATTAAATATAGGAAATTTTTGACTTTCATCCCACTTGTTAATATGAATTTGTACTTACATCTCACTTTTTAATTTTATTAGACTTACATTCCACTTTTTGTCATAAAAAATATTTATTTTGTCACGAAAAATATTTGTTTTGTCACGAAAAATACTTTTAGTGAAAAAAATGGGATGTAAGTATTAATTTTTTTTTAAAAAAAGGATGTAAGTACAAATTCATATTAATAAGTGGGATGAAAGTCAAAAAATTCCTTAAAGATATGCATTACTCCAAGTTATACGACAATTTGATAAAGGAAGTGGAATAAGTTAATAAGAAAGGCCCGAGACGAAAACTAAGGACTAGGGATGCCAATGTCCCTCCGAATTCGACGGGGACCCGATTTTTTTATCCGATGGGGACGGATTTGGAGATTTAAAAACGAAAATGGGGATGGAGATGGAGATGGAGATGGAGATGGGGATTTAAAAAATTCTCCGATCGAGTTAGGGTATGGGTATAGTACTTCCCGTCCCGGTAAATCCCAGGCCCCGTTAACTTATACCCATATGCATATGTGCAACCCATTAGAAATGGAATGCTTTATTGATCTATCTAGTAGTATATATATTTATTTTATGAAACCATATTTTATTAACATGCCTTGTAATTTTTTTGAATGAAAATAATTTTTTTAAGCTTACAATGTACACACAAAATTGTTAACCGAACGAGAGACGGAGACGAGAAAATCTGATTCCGAAAGTGATAACTGGACGGGGACGGGGACGGGGAATGTATTGTTTAACGGGGACGGGGATGGGGGTAAAAAATTGAACCCGACGGAGAACGAGGACGGGGATGGGAATTCAAACACTACTCGGAGATGGGGATGGGGGATATGGTCCCCGGCCCCTACCCACCCTGTTGCCATCCCTACTAAGGACTGCATAATTGCTACTATTAGGAATATAGTTCAACTAAAAAAATGAGAACTTGCAATATAGTTATAACATTTTTATTTAGATCCTTAACTTTTTCTGTTTAGGTTCTTAAAAAAATCAAAAATGGGATTATGTAATCCAACGATTTGTCATTGATGAATTTGAAGAAAAATTAGGAAATGATGAGCTCCTCTAGGATTTTTGATTAGGACCATTACTTCACCGGATAATTTTAGAGGGAGGGGTAAACTTTAGTGTAATTATATAAAAGAGTATAACTTTGATGAAATTACATATGAAGGGGTGAAACGACATTATAGTAATATCGCCAAACTACCCACCCCCTAGGCGACATTACTAATGTCGCCAAACTACCCACCCCCATGGGCGGATCCACATGGTATCCACTGGGGGCCTAGGTATCACGCCCCGAGTCGACAAACCGTTCGTCTCCGGTGTTATTAATTTTGCCGAATCGATCGTACTCGCTAAGGCGTGATGTCGTACGAGTCTGGAATTGCACTCGTACAAGGCAAGAACGTTACGTTGATTTTTATATTGAAACGCCAAGTTGAAACTTCACAAATCATATCAAATTGAGACGCAATATAGGAAGATAGAAATATGCTTTTCATTCATAGCTTGCAACGAAGTGCAAGTCGTAATTACATTGGATGTCGTTGCGGCTACATTGATTGAAAATAAAAGAAACATACTCGACAAGCTGCCTGAACTAACACTTGTCGTTCCATACATTCACCCCTTTATACATAAGCCGTCGATTGAATTGGCTTCAAAATACTTCAGCATAGGAAGAGCTTCAAAATGCCTTTATGCACTTCAGCTTCAGTTTAGAGCACCCGCCGCACCTGGGGATTGGGGGAGGGAATTAGCACACTTGCTAAGTGGACGAGACGAACCCACTCGTCTAAACTGACTCTGATTGTTAAGGTAGTCATGCTTTAGAGTTGTCTTTTTATTTAGAACTAAATGAATTCAGATCATATCGATAGCCATCTTTTATTAATAAAGCATACAGTAAAACCTAGCAATTTATCCCATTTCTTACCACGGTCGAGCTCGTCCCTGCATAAAAACAGAGATAATACTTACCACCAGCATAAGACAATAGGTGAGCATACTACTATCTTATATGTGCGATCATTGGTGCTATGCACCACGAGGGACTTTATATGGCATTACGACGTGCCTGCAGTTTGGGTTGCAAGCCCTGCTGCAGGTCCCGTAATACCTCGCGCCGAAGCACGAATTTGTTTATTCCCCCTAGTTTGATTCGGTTCCGATGCCCCGGATACCGCATCAAGAAAAGTTCAATTTGTGCACAAGCTGTCCATGACCATGCCAATACGTGAACAGTTTTATGTGTAGACAGATTTGTATAGCGCGGACAGTATTAAACGACATTATCATTTCTCCCAACTCATGCAATAATTCATTTTTCTTGAGCCGTATTTTCGATTAGCATCCCGTAGGCATCAAATTCTCTACGACACCGTAAGCCACAATCGACGTTTCATATTATTTTGCAGCACGTAAAATAGTCTATCTTTTTACTAGAACCTTAAACTTTCTCGTTTATGTGCAAAACTTATATTTTTAGAGTAAATTACTCTAAATCGATATGTTTTTCCCGAGTTCTTGACCTTAGTAAATTGGCATGCATTTAACTTGGCATCGTGGCATCGTCGATTTGAATGAATTCGAGACAAAAAAATTTGTTTGCGGGACAGAGTAGAAAAGAAGGGGCCGAATCATCCACCAAGTCCTTTGATCGTGCCGATCGTTGAAACATTTTGCAACATTCAAGCTTTATTTACGCGAGCTCCTGCAATGGCACCAACACTTTGTTAGGATTCCTTTTTTTCCTTTGCTTCGAAATTTGTAGATTGTATCCAAAAAAATAACGCGAAAGCACTTCATCAAAATCCAGCGGCAAAAGCTCCAAGAAAACCATACAGCGGTCCGGCTCCGTCGAAGGGACTCTTATATAGAGCTCACTCGCCGAGACGTAGCCCGCTGCATCTGTAATGCCTGTGGTTTGTATTGCGTATCTTGGTATACGTATACGTAATTTGACCCGTATTGTATGTCTCCCTGCTTGATTTATTCTAGCATTTTATTGATTGGTTTATTCTTGGGTTGGTTCGACCTGGCTTGGTTTGCTTTGGTTCATCATGAACCAAAGGTGAACCCTCCTACCTACCACCATCCTCCTTATTTATAACCCCTTCTTTTTCTCTCTCATCATTACTTCCTTCCTTCCTTCTTACTCTCCACCACCAACCAAGAGAACCCTAGCCTAGGCAAGTGCAACTTACTTCATAAAGAAACCTACCATTTTTATTGTTCTAAACTCTTTTATGCAACTTTCTAATCCACCTTAGTTTTTGTCATTTTACATTTTCTTGAATATTTTCTTGTAGATCTAGGTTTTAGCCATTTTTGGATTTTTATGATTTTGATCTATCAAACCTTCTTTTTTTCAAGTTTTGATGGTTCCATGTTGTAGAAAATTTGATTCTACCCAATTTAGACTATTAGAAGTCCTGATTTTGACTTATTTTGAGTGATTTATGGTCTTTTTGGTTCATTGGTTTTCATGGTCATTGGAGGCTGGTTGGAGAAGATGAGCAGCGCATGCTGTTTGCTGGCAAAAAAAGTTATTGCCATGTTGTTTGCTGGCGCATGCTGTTTGCTGGCAAAATATTGTTGCCATGCTGTTTGCTGGCGTATGCTATTTTCCTGGAGCATGCAGTTTTCTGGCGCATGCTGTTTCCTAGCGCATGTTATTTGCTGGCAAAATACTGTTGCCATGCTGTTTGCTGGCACATGCTGTTTTCTAGCACATACTGTCCTGGCGCATATTGTTTCCTGGCGCATGTTGTTTGCTGGCAAAACACTGTTGCCATGCAGTTTACTGGCACATGCTATTTTCTGGCACATGTTGTCCTGGCGTATGCTGTTTCCTGGCACATGCTGTTTGCTGGCAAAATACTGTTGCAATGCTGTTTGCTGGCGTATGCTGTTTTTCTGGCGCATGCTATTTTCTGGCGCATGCTGTTTGCTGGTAAAATACTGTTGCCATGCTGTTTGCTGGCGCATGCTATTTTTTGGCGCATGCTGTCCTGGCACATGCTGTTTTCTGGCACATGCTGTTTGCTGGCAGAACACTGTTGCCATGCTGTTTGCTGGCGCATGCTATTTTCTGGCACATGCAGTTTGCTGGCAAAACACTGTTACCATGCTGTTGCTGGCGCATGCTGTTTTCTGGCGCATGCTGTCCTGGCGCATGTTGTTTCCTGGCGCATGCTGTTTGCTGGCAAAACACTGTTGTCATGCTGTTTGCTGGCAAATGCTGTTTTATGGCGCATGCTGTCTTGGCGTATGCTGTTTTCTGGCGCATGCTGTCCCTGGCACCTCTTTTATCTCTTGTACCATTTGTTTTGTCATGACAATTCTTGTTACCTTAGCCGTGTTGTTTTTCTTGATCCTTAGTGTAATGTGGTATAATTGTGGCATGAACACGACATGATACATGAACCTGACACGATACATGGGCACAACATGATAATGCATGATAGTGGCCCGCCGTGGCGTACTCCTGACAAGAAAACCTGACATACTGTTGCGACGGCTAACATGACATAACATGACATGACAAGTATGAATAACCTGGACATCGTGGGCGATTGTGCTTGTACAATTAAACCAGTCTGGTCTTGCATCATGTTTAGGATGGGTCTCCTGATTACCACGGTCAGGGGTACCCACTGAAAGGGACTAAGGTTAATAATTAGAATAACACAGTAGTCATGAAGAGATTTTTCACCTACAGGCAATCCCGTTACCTGGGCGCTCTTGGGATCTGTAGCCTGCCGTCGAGTAGGGCACATTTCCAGCACACTGTCATGTGTTGCACCCTCTAAGTCACTTAAGGGTATATGCATTTCCTGGACGATGTACCCACTAGAATTAAACCCCTAATATTCGACCTGGGTAACCTGGATGGTCTGCAGGACTTGTGGCTGTGGAATAATCTCATTGCATCTTGCTAGTAACTAGGCATGTGATAACCCTAGTTAGTTAAAGTATCAAGCCGTACTTATTGCTTGGTCGTGATTGTTGAATGGGGAATAATCAGTCTAGTCTTGTCTTGATCCTGTATAAGATTGTTACATGTCCTGATTTTATTATATTATCTTGCTGATAAACGGGAGAAACCAAGTTCGATTCAGATGAAGGGTTACAATCTCGGTCCTTATTTGGTTTAAGGATTGTAACCTGGTTATCTGAATGGTTCCATGGTTATCTTACCGTATATCCTTGTGATGTTATATCTCTCCAATTTTACTATATTATTATTATCTTCTGTGCTAATTGCTGGTTTTAGTTCCTAAGTGAAGCTTCCTTTGTGGCACTTTCTCTTTCTGGGATCTGACCCAGCTGGTTTTGTATGGCCAGATTTCGGAGCAGCTCCAGAGGATCTACCGACTTTCCAGCCCGATGGTGACCACTAGGCGTAACCAGGGCAACGAGTGGGTTATTTTTGACTCTCCCACTTTATTGTAAAAGTATTCTTTTAAGACGTTTAGCCGACGAGCACCTGTTTAGCTCGATTGCACTTTTACTTACTATCTGCCTACGGGCTGTAACATGATTGACAGATCCTAGGGTTGATCATGTATGACTAAACTCTTGCTAGTCTTCATATTTTGTAACGACTAGCTTCATGATCAGCTGAATATGTAATATTTGGGACGCCTTACTATTGTATATTTGGTGATCTTACATCTTGTGACATCTGCTTACTTGCTTGTGATTGAGACATTAGACTTATTCATGACCATAAAAGACTATTGGCTTGTAGTTAAACTCTCATATATCTAGACAGTCGTGACTGTATGGTGAGATGGATTCCATTTCATTATACGTAGCTGGCTATGTCTGCCCCCCCTCCAGTATTCTGGTTCTGGGGTATGACATGGTTAAAGTGATGGCCCATGCAGGTCTTGTAAATCAAGATATGTGAGGGTTTACCGAATAGATGTCTCAATCAGCACTCGCCCTTGATCTCTGTTCGTATCCTCTGAATCCCTGGATTCTTGACCTGATCACATGATCGTAATAGTTGAATTGTCTTGGTCCTTCCTTATTGTTCCCCATGTCGTCTTCTTCAGCGGTATTATACTTGGCCCTGCCGATCAGCAAGATGGAGCACTTCCCGTGGACCAGCAGCAACCCGGAGATCAAGTCCAGCATTCCGGAGTGGCCTCCAGAGTCGTGCCTTCTGGCGGAGAGCCACCAGTTCAGCCCGTTCAGCCTGTAGAGCCTGATAATGGCACTTTGGTGGGTCTCATCAGGACCTTGATAGCTTTCCAAGATCGTCGTGGAGATGTCTTGCACCAGGCAGTAGAAGATGCTCTGACCAGAGGCGGTCGTCATGGGAACAGTGCAGCCAACAGTTTCAAGCGCCTGAACCCTCCATTCTTTAATGGCAACGAAGATGCTATCGCTGCTGACACGTGGCTTCTGGAAACAGAGGTGATTCTAGAAGCAGCCAGGACCCCAAAGAACGAGAAGGTGGCCGTAGTGCATCTACAGATGTTAGATCTTGCCCGCAGCTGGTGGACGGTGCAGGTCGTTGGATTAGCAACACCCATTGCTTGGACAGTATTCAGAGAGAGATTCTAGACCAAGTACTTCGATGCTGTAGCTCGGTACGATCTGCAGACGAGGTTCACCAATCTGAAGCAGATGGGCAGGACGGTCGATGGGTATGCGGCCGAGTTTTCCAGGCTTAGTCGGTTTGCTCCTACTTTGGCGGCAACCGAGTATGATAGAGCTCATCGATTCCAGCAGGGGCTTCGCTTGGAGATTTTATTGGCAGTGGAGCAGTTTGAGCATCAGACTTTTGATGCAGTATTGAGAGCAGCCCGGAGGTACGAGTATACCGTCCAGAGAATAGTGGATAGGACCGGAGGTCGAAAGCGATATCACGGCCAGATGACTAAGTCGTCAGCACCAGCCCCGGTAGTCAGGACTTTGACAATTGGAACTCCGAGACAGGCGACCTCAGTGACGTCGGTCACGTCCCCTCAGCAACAGAAGCAGGAGCAGTCTTCCACAATAGGCTGCACTCATTGTGGAAAGCCAGGACACGTTGTTTCGGAGTGTCGCAGAGCTCAGGGATTGTGCTTGGCTTGTGGAGCACCAGACCACAAGATAGGGTCCTGTCCGAATAGAGCCAGTTCATCATCGGCCCAGACTAGTCCCTCGGTAAGGGGACCATGTAACTCCACTTTTTCTAGTGAATTTTTTTTCTCCTATGAATGTATATATGAATGATTTGACTAAGTAATTTGAATTCATACTTTGGTATATTATGATTTTGCAAAGCTAAGTTAAACATTTTTCCTTGACCATGGGCTTTCCTTGTGAATTAAACCTTGTTTTAGCCAAGCCCATGTTCCCACTAATTCATTCAGCCATAGGGTTCTGTAAATCAAGCCTTTATATTGAGGACCAAGCCCATATTCCTTAGTTAGGTTTAAACTCAATGTTTCCCTTCCTTTTCAAATCTCCTTTTCATTTATTCAAATTCTTTCGAAAGTTCTCTGGAAGGAGGCGGTTACGCAGCCATGTGCAGCTGAGATCCCCAAATTTTCCCGCCATTATTAGCTTGATTCCTACGCCATCTTTCCTCAGCTAACCCTATATAATCTTCTTTTTCCATTCATTCCTCAACCATCCTCTCCATCGATTCCAGTTTCAAACTAACTTCTGAGTACAATGGCGGCCATGGCAGAAGTTTTCATGGAGGAATGAGGACGTTGGTTTAGTTCCTCCTTATCAAATCATCAACACGACAGGTAGATGCAGATCTTAGTCTTTGATTCCAATTTTCTTATCGATTGGCTTTTCACTTCTTAAGTTTTGCTTAACTCTGAATTCTTCCTCGATCCAGTGTTTGATCGAAGCCTTGTGGATCGATCGAACGAATTCCTATCTTCATCATCACCCAGGGAAGTTGATTGACTCTGTTGAGTGTACTTCTCAACTTTTCCTTGGCAAATTCAATCAATAGAGCAAGGTAAGATCCCCATTCATTGCCTATGATCAAAGTAGTAATTCTCGACTTTGTTCTCAAACTTGTGATGTTAATTGATAGCTCAAGGTTGGGTTGATTTCATTGATTTTTGGCAGTCACCCTCATTGATTCGTCTCTGTGAGTTTTCTCTAATTCCTCCCAGTTTAGGCTATGAACTTAATTTCTGAATGGTTCGATTCATGGGAAGATGTATGTGTTTCATTGAGGAGTGATCTATTTAGTGTCAGGATGATTGGATGAATGAGGGTCTGAACCCAGTATAGCAAGTACACTCTTTGGACCTGATTTGATCTCGAGAAGGTAAACCTCTGATCTGCAATATTTTAAATTCATCTATGGAATAGACATGATGGTGTGTAATTTTTCTAGATCAGGAGTTCATACTTGATTTTGGTTTAATTTCTAATTCAGTAAACTTTAGACTGTGGCCATATTTTCTGGGATGAACCTTGCTGCGAATAAAGTATGTATCCTGTGTATTAGGAATTGTCTTGTAGTACCAATGTTTGGTTGCATTTTGTTAGGAGAAGATAATTGGGTTCATCTGAACTGGACTGAAAATGTTGTTGAATGATGAACTATGCAAGAGTTTTCCTGGAAGCTTTTGTACATTGTTTCAGAGTCAAGTTTTCTATGGAAATCTTTTCCTGAGCTTTGATATGTACCTGTACATTTCAAGCATTGATCTGTTTCCCTACAGATCAGTGAACTTGATTCTATTCTTCACAATTTCAGTTGAGTTCAGAATTTACTCTTTTAAATTCCTCCTAAACTGTTATTAGCTATCAACTCCATTCTACTGAACTGAGCTGCTAGCTGAGATGGTAATCTTTGACCTATCTATGGATATGAAAAAAGCTGGGTTGCATTGGTTTTTATAGAAGTATTAGCTTAGCTGAGAAGGATTGGCCTTGGAATAGAGGGAACTGTTAGCAGGAACCTGAGACTTTAGCCAGTGTTCAGGAAACCTGGACACTTGAACTCAGGAAGAATCTGAACCACTAGTCATTCCTGTGTAATCAGGGTGTACATTCCTGTGTAACCAGGATGTACAGTCCTGTGTAACCAGGAGTACATTCCTGTGTAACCAGGAGTACATTCCTGTGTAAACCAGGAGTACATTCCTGTGTAGACTCAGAAATTTAAGTTTGGTTTCAGGAAGTAGCTGGAATTGGGAACAGTGAGTGTTTAATGAAGGAATGTTATGCCAAGAACTTAGGTTTGAACCTGAATATGAAATCTGGTAGCTGGGATTTAAATCAGTGCAAAACTGAGTTTGTCTCAGACAAAAACCTGAGAGACTCAGGAGGAAACCTGAGATGTAATCTTAGTTAATTGAATTCATGTTAAGGGATCACTGGATTTTCTTTTTAGCACCTAGATGCTATTCTCAGGAACCTGAGGCCTTGGTATTCCTGTGTAATCAGGAATATATATCCTGTGAACCCAGGATTGAACTTCATATTGAACCTGTGGGAACATTCCTATGGATCAGCCCAACTGGTCCAGAGTATAGATGATTCAGGATAGATGAATGTGAAGATTCTGGAACAGGGGATTGAGTTGTCAGCTCATTCTCAGAAATTGAGAAATGACTCATGAAATTCCAGTTAGGATAACATCCATGGACTGTCAAGGTATAGGATTTTTAGGGACTGTTTGAAGTTAAGGTGGAACCCAACTGGTTTAACCTGAGATATCAGGAACCTGGGATATATCCCATGGTTCAGTTGTGATATCAGGAACCTGAGACACATCTCAATGGTTCAGCCTAATTTGGATTTCCATGAATCTGAGATGACTAATAGCATGGTTGACGATGTGGGCTTCTTCTTTTCAAAGCAAAGCTAGTTATCTTTATTATTCTAGTATTTAGCTTAATTCATGGTTTTCAGTATAATTGTAGGAAGTTAATTTTGAGTAGTTGGATTATAGGATAGCTTTAAGTAGAAGATTTAATCAGGATTAGAATTGTGTAATAACCAGTGTGAGCCTGTCTTGATATTAATCAAGTTGTAAATCATTTATTTACAGGAGGATACTTAGCTCATTTGCCTACTCGTACTTTCCTGGAGCCAGGCAAGTACACTCTACGGTTTTGTACTTTACATTATCTTCCCTGTACTTCCTTGAGTGACACAATTGCAACACGTCATGTTCTTTCTGGTGCTCATATTCTCTTGTTCTTATTACTTGTATCTGGGGTGGGGAAATATACTATCTATGTGACCAATCCCAAGTAACAACTCAGGTGTGTTTTAGCTTAGACCCCGCATCGTGCACGCGGGTCCTAAGTCACCATTCATGTGCTTTCATGTGCTTTCATGTGCTTACCCTAGCCGGTCACATATTTAGTTATATTTCAAATATATTACACACATGTTCAGGAGATTACCTTGTACTTATTTCCTGTGATTCCATGATATCAGGTTCTTTCAGGTGCTTATATATCATGTTCTTCATGTTCTTACATTCATGTTCTTTCATGTACTTTATACTGTTTCTTTCATGCATTTTTACCTGTTCTTCCTGTACTTTCCATGTTCCCTTGTACTTTCATATCATGATGTCTTGTTCATTACCTAGAATTGTACTTGCTCCGCTCCTGAATAGGATATGTTGCAGGTGAGATGGAGGCTTTGTGTGACACCTACTATGGACAGGATATTGCCTTCCCTACTGAGCCAGCTGGAGCTGCTTGTGACCTAGAGGCTGCAGAAGCCTAGTACTTCATTAGTTTTCCATTATCTTTCCATGTATTTGAGACTAGTAGACTTTCTATTATTCTGGAATGTAATAATTTTGATATTGTACTTTACTCTGGATATGGGGACACATTTATAGATGCTGTGATTTCATACATGTTCATATTTATCTGGTTAGTTTCCCTAGATTGGTACAGCTTACTTCGTCGTGTCTAACGATGAAGGCTGGGCGTGTCCGACTCGTATCCGATTATTCGGGAGCGGGTCGTGACAGACCAGCACCAGTGCAGCAGCAGCAGTACCAGCCTCCGAGACCATTGTCGCCTCAGGCTCAAGTCTTCCAGCAGCAGAGACCCCAACAGTATGCCCTGACCCCAGCTCCGATTCAGAATCGACAAAGTGGTTTCTAGCAGAATGTCTTCCTTCTTCCTTATGCCTTCAAATTCCTTGCTTGGATGATTGATTGTTTGATTGATTGCTTAGTACAGATTGTCCTTGCATCTCTAGCCTCTTGATTAAATTTCGAGGATGGAATTCTTTTAAGGAGGGTAGAGTTGTAATGTCTGTGGTTCATATTGCATATCTTGGTATACATATACGTAATTTGACCCGTATTGCATGTCTTCCTGCTTGATTTATTCTAGCATTTCATTGATTGGTTTATTCTTGGGTTGGTTCGGCTTGGCTTGGTTTGCTTTGGTTCATCATGAACCAAAGGTGAACCCTCCTACCTACCACCACCCTCCTTATTTATAACCCCTTTCTTTTCTCTCTCATCATTACTTCCTTCCTTCCTTCTTCATTTACTCTCCACCACCAACCAAGAGAACCCTAGCCTAGGCAAGTACAACTTACTTCATGAAGGAACCCACCATTTTTATTGTTCTAAACTCTTCTATGCAACTTTCTAATCCACCTTAGTTCTTGTCATTTTACATTTTTTTGTATATTTTCTTGTAGATCTAGGTTTTAGCCATTTTTGGATTTTTATGGTTTTGATCAATCAAACCTTCTTGTTTTCAAATTTTGATGGTTCCATATTGTAGAAAATTTGATTCTACCCAATTTAGACTATTAGAAGTCCTGATTTTGACTTATTTTGAGTGATTTATGGTCTTTTTGGTTCATTGGTTTTCATGGCCATTGGAGGCTGGTTGGAGAAGATGACCAACGCATGCTGTTTGCTGGCAAAAAAGCTGTTGCCATGCTGTTTACTGGCGCATGCTATTTGCTGGCACATGCTGTTTGCTGGCGCATGCTGTTTGCTGGCGCATGCTGTTTGCTGGCAAAACACTGTTGCCATGCTGTTCGCTGGCGCATGCTGTTTCCTGGCACATGCTATTTGCTGGCAAAACACTGTTGTCATGCTGTTTGCTGGCGCATGCTATTTTTCTGGCGCATGATATTTTCTGGCGCATGCTGTTTGCTGGCAAAATACCGTTGCCATGCTGTTTGCTGGCGCATGCTGTTTTCTGGCGCATGCTGTCCTGGCGCATGCTGTTTCCTGGCGCATGCTGTTTGCTAGCAAAACACTGTTGCCATGCTGTTTGCTGGCGCATGCTGTTTTCGGACGCATGTTGTCCTGGCGCATGCTGTTTCCTGGCGCATGCTATTTGCTGGCAAAACACTGTTGCCATGCTGTTTGCTGGCGCATGCTGTTTTTCTGGCGTATGCTGTTTTCTGGCGCATGCTGTTTGCTGGCAAAACACTGTTGCCATGCTGTTTACAGGTGCATGCCGTTTTCTGGCGCATGCTGTCCTGGCGCATGCTGTTTCCTGGCGCATGATGTTTGCTGGCAAAATACTGTTGCCATGCTGTTTGATGGCGCATGCTGTTTTCCTGCGCATGTTGTTTCCTAGCGTATGCTGTTTGCTGGCAAAACACTGTTGCCATGTTATTTGCTGGCGCATGCTGTTTGCTGGCGCATGCTGTCCTGGCGCATGGTGTTTCCTGGCGCATGCTATTTGCTGGCAAAACACTGTTGTCATGCTGTTTGCTGGCGCATGCTGTTTTCTGGCGCATGCTGTCCTGGCGCATGCTGTTTCCTGGCGCATGCTGTTTGCTGGCAAAATACTGTTGCCATGTTGTTTTTACTCAACAACTCAATACCCTCAACTATTTTAGTTTTTCATCCTAATACCTAAAACAGAAAAAATCCCAAAACTACCCTTGGCTTCCCCCCTCTCTCCCTATGAATCCCCCTCCCTCTCCGACGATGCCCACCCCCCTTTCCAGCGATGCCCTCCCCCCTCCCTCTCCGACGATGCTCCTCTCTCCCTCTCCGGCAGTCGATGCCCCCTCCGGCGGTGCGCGAGGAGGGGGCACGGGTGGAGGAGGGGGGGTGCGGGCGAGGCGGAGGAGGGGGGAGCACGGGGGGGGGAGGGGGGTCTGAGCAAGGCAGAGGAGGGGGAGCGGAGGAGGGGGTACGGGCGGCCGGAGGGCGGTGTCACGACCCGCACCCTGTATAGGGGCACGAGAAGTGGTTACGTCCAGCCTACGCCGCAGTGTCGACGGTAGTAAGCTGTCCTAGGTTGCTAACTAATCTCATGCAGTGAATATAAAAAGTACTTGTCCAGATATCAGCTCCGAATGGAGGGCAAGTAAAGGGTATGATCTACTCAAACACAGTCTAAACACGAAAAGATAACACAGAAGTTATACCTAAGGAATTAAAGACAACAACAACTAACTACTAAAATAATACACCAATATCTCAAACCAACTTAATATAGACTCAATATCTTAACTTTAATACAACAAGCCAAAACATGAAAGCTAAAGTAGTCTACTAGCTAATCTCCTGAATCACTCCTGAGAGTCAGAACCAAAGGTAGCTAATCCCTCGCCAGGTCCATGGTAAGCAGGGCATGTGTCCTCAGGATTATCATCTGTAATATTTTCAACAGGTCCAATCAGGACGGGAACGAGTACAACTCATCTAGAAAAACCCAAGTAAATGACAAAGAACTATAAAGCAGTTATAGGCAGTTTTATTGATGAGCATGGCAGTTTTATACAGGTAATGATGGCACAGAGACACAGTAAGATACAAGAAAAGAAAGGTAACTAAAACAAGAGAAGAATCATGGCAATGAAGACTGTAATAAAACCTAACTGAACTAGAATAATATGTACGAGTCCAGACAGTATGATATAAGTCTAAAGTAATCCCAGTGTGAGTCCAGTCCATATAATCTGATACCAGATAATTTCCAGTACAAGATGAGTCCAACAGTGATCAATAAAACCAGGGTGAGTCCAACTATGATCTAACAGTGTGTTTTAAAATACCGAGGTCGACATGCAAACGGCTGTAGGTATCAGGCACATCTCTCACTGATCGGGCAAGAGATGGCTATGCTTCCTGTAGATTCCAGTAGGAGATTCCGGATTTGGGGTATGTCTACATGTCTTACTCAATATTTCTCCGCCCAGCAAGTGAATCCAAAATCGACAAAAAGAATCGAGTTGAGTCTGGCCAATACGTGATGATTCTAGAAATGATTCCAGAATGATACTAATGACTCCAGTAATAGAGGCCAGCAAGTAAGGTATGTGGCGATACATGAATCCAGAAATATCCATACGTGTTGATACAGAGAATCACATAGAACTAACTAGAATTGAAATACAGTAATCGACAAATAAATGAGAGAATTATCAGAGAATGTACTCGCCTGATACTCTGGAAAGAGTAGTGTAATATCAGATGTCTGTACCAGGGTCACAATGTCCTAAAATAGAGCAATACAGTTATGACATGTCCAAAATGAAGGTAAATGAAATCTACGATGCAATCTATATGAATTCTAAGCCAATCTAGGTCAAAGTCAAACTTGGTCAACACTACAGTCAAACTAAGTCAAATTAAGTCATACTAGGTTACAAGAAGTTAAACTAAGTCATACAAGGTCAAACAAGGTTAAACAAGTCTAATCTAGGTTAAAGTCAACCCTTGGTCAATTATTCTAGCCAAACTAGTCAAGTTATCTAGGGCTTAGTCAATAATGGTCAGATTAGTCAATACTAGTCAACATGGTCAAAGTCTAGGTCAATCTTAGACTAACTAAGGTTTTGGTTAATCATAGACTGGTCAACAAGGTAATTAGGTTAATCTTGACTAATGGTCAACATCCAGTCAAACCCTATAAGGCTAACTCAAAACCAAACATAGGCTAACATGCCTTAGAATACCTAAGATACTATACTATAATTACCTATACAAAGTATACCACACATAAATACATATAGTACAATACCAACCTTAATCCTATAATCAAGCTAATCCTATTCTCCAACTCAAGTCATGACTCGACTCTAGGTATCTAACTTAACCCCATACATATCTTCATCTATATAGGATTACCCTCATAATCCATATGGTCAACCTAATCATCTAGTTTAGTCAAACTCAAGTCAAATAGTCCTTCTATGTTCATCCAAGTCATTTTAGGTCAATTTGGTCAAGGTTTGACCTATAGTTGATTTTGGTCAACAATGGTCAATTACCTAGTCAAACTATGTCTTACTAGTCAACTAGTTAAACTAGTCATTTTAGGTCAATCCTAGTCAATTCTAGGTTAACTAGGTCAACTTTGACCTAAGGTTGACTTTGGTCAACCCTTAGTCAACAAGGGTTAACTAGTTGGGTTTTTGGGCCTTTAGGTCAAATTGAGTTAGTCCCAAGACCATGGGCTAGTAACCTAGGCCATGGGCTAGTCATACATATATATATATATATATATATATATATATATATATATATATATATATATATATATATATATATATATATATATATATAGATATACACTATCTATACACTACCCAAATATCAATATATTAGTACTAAACATAATACAAACCAACACTCACATATATCTATATATTGACATAAAGAGACCTAATACAAATGTATATATATCATTTATATATATATATATATATATATATATATATATATATATATATATATATATATATATATATATATATATATATATATATATATATCAACCTATCAACCTATATATATATATATATATCACCTATATATAGAGATAAGAGAGAGAGAGAATTAGATAGAGAGAGAGGTAAGAGAGTGAAAGAGTGACAGAACAGTAGGGGGGAAGTGTTCCAGAATTCCTGGAACAGGAATTCCAGCCCCAAACACACACACACAGAGTACATATATACATATGTATGTATATACATACTCAACTACAAAAATACACAACCAAATACCCTCAAACCTCACCTACACACACACATACATATATACTACATATTTATATACAGAAAATACATATATACATGCATTAATCATATCAAAATAGGTTTTGAATTTCATTTCTGAAAAACTGGGATTAATCCCAAAATCAGGAAATAAGTGCACTGTGCATAGGTAACATGTGTAAACCCGATTTCACACACCCACACGAGCTAAGACTCGAAACTAGTGGTTGGTAACTAATGCCCCACACATACCCTAGTATCCTAGGTGCCTGACACGACACCACGACACGGTTTCACGTGTCCAATCACTCGAAAACACCACACGGGTAAATTCTGATACACACGCACACACACAGTATCGTGCACGCGTGCAAATCACCCTAGGACGCGACACACACTCTCGTGTCTCGTGCTCGTACACGAATGTTCACCTAGGGGTTATGCACGTGTCCAACACCCTGCACCGTGTCCACGACACGCGTGGACACAGAACGAACCCCGTATCAGTCGTGAAAATACGACTGATACACGCGAGTTCAGACCGCGTCGTGCACGCGGTTGCACGCGTCGTGCTCACGACACAGGACACGACGTACCACGTGCTCGTGTCCACATGTATGCCACGAATAGGGCTTCATGCCCGTGTCACTACGAGACACCCTAGTGTCGTGTCCATGCGACACGACACGCTCAAAGTCGTGCCTGCGCGCGTGTGCGCTGACAGCGCGTGTCCAGTGCGAGTGAGTTTTCTCACTCGACACGACACGAGAAGTCGTGAGATTTTGGGGGCATGTGCGCAGACACTGCCCCCTCGTGTCCACCAATTTTGGCGTGTCCACGTGCTCTGTGTAGTGAGCACGAGCCGTGTGGTAGCAGGACACTGCCACACTGTGCAGTGCAGTGCAGTGCAGTGTGTTCGTGTCTGATTTTACACGGACACGACACAATAATGTGCTCAGTGATGGAGTTCTGTGATCTACACCTATAGGGCTAGAAAATTGTTCAAATAGTTTTCGAAATCATTAACATTTAATTCACAGAGGCAATACATCAAACACTTGTATAAAAACCTAGATACGTGTCCGATACGGACACCAAACCACTTCTAATTTCCACCAAACCTTACCCACAGTTATGGTAGTCCTACATGAATGCATTTATGAAGAAAAATTAGGGTTTTAACTAAGTTTGAGGGAATTACCTATTGGTGCAATTCCAAGGAAAATCAAAGAAAAAGGGGGGTGTGTGCTCTTCCACTTGATGATGTCCAATGCTTCCAAATCCTTGATTGCTAGTTCTCCTTAGCACCCTAGATGTTGTAGGGTCCCAATGCAAGAGACTAGAGTGAATTTGGATCAATATTGATCAAGTTGTGGTCTTGTGAAGAAATGGGAATTTCTAGGTATTAAATTCATGCAAATTGATCATGAATGAGTTTGAGGGGATTATATAGGAAGGGGGGTAGGGTGTTGGCTGCTATGGGGGGGGGGGGGGTAGGGTAGATATTTAGGGTCCCTTCCACCTTGCTAACTTAGCCCCTAAGACTTGACTAGGTAGATAGATATTTCTAGGTTCTAAAATATCTAAAAAATAAGATATCTAGATATTTATGAAACCTAGATATTACACATAAAGTTAACATCCCCTACTTAGTCTTCTAGGTTAGTTGCTAACCCCTAGATTAGTGCTAAACTAGGTTAGGAACTAATCATGGCACTAATCAATAATTAAATAATAATAAAAACACATAAATCCAAATAATTCCTAATAAATCCTAGAAATTTACCAAAATACCCTTTAGGCTAAAAAGCCCTAATTTGATGTTCTAAACCTATGGCTAGGCTCACATGATCATGGTTAGTTTCTAGGTTATGAAATCTCTAGGGTTTACACTAGGGTTACACTAGTAAAATCACAAAGTCATAAGCCATGACTTAGAAAATAGTTTTAAATTAACTAAAATCATCAAAAATCATATCATGACTAAAACACCATTAATAAGTAATAAAAATAATAAATTTTCAAAAATACCCAAATTTCAGAAAACTGGGTCTTACAGGCGGAGCCGGGGGGGGTGCAGTGCCGTCGAGGCGGAGGGGGGGAGCAGGGGTGTGGGCGAGGCAGAGGGGGGGGAGCGGGGGGGGTGGGTGCGGGCGGCCGGAGGGCGGAACCGGGGGGGTGCGGGCGAAAGGAGGGGGGGGAGCTGGGGGGGTGTGCTGGAGGGGGGGTGGTGTGGTTTGGGGGAATAGATTTAAATTTTGAGTAGGGATATTATTGTCCAAAAAAATTTCAGTGTATCAAGTTGAAAAAAAATAGTTCAGGTATTAAGTTAAAAAACTGAAATAGTTGAGGGTATCAAAGTGCAATTAAGCCTATATTTTTTTTGAAACTTTAATTCCAAACTCCCTTATGACTGTGCCCCCGGTGGATTTTAATCCTGAATTCGCCACTGGCCACCCCCCAGGCGACATTAGTAATGTCGCCAAACCATTCCCCCTAGGCGACATTAATATAATATAATATTATATAATATTATATTAAATATTATATAATATTTAATATAATATTCTTCACCGGAGAATTCCCCAGAAACGGAGCGTCCGAGGTGTAGAGCCAGTCTTAGAAAAACTCTTTCGAAACATTTGGGTGGAAAATAGCAAAAAAAAAAAATCATGTTCAATATGTAAAATATAAATCATATTTTTGTTTGTCATTTGAGTACATCTTTGTTTATCAACTTGGAAATATATCTAAAAAGAGTTCAATTACTATTCATATATATAAAGAGTTGTGATGATGAAACAGGGGGAGATGGTTTGGCGACATTAGTATTGTCGCCTAGGGGGTGGGTAGTTTGGCGACATTAGCAAAATATCGTCTGGGGTAGGGGGGGGGGGGGGGGGGGGGGGAGGGGGAGGGGTGAATAGTTTGGTAACATTACTAATGTCATTTCACCCCTTCATATGTAATTTCATCAAATTTATCCTCTTTTATATAATTCCACTAAAGTTTAAACTAACCAACCAAACCACCGCCCCCCCCCCCCCCCCCCCCCCCCCCCCCCCCCCCCCCCCCTTCTTTTACAATTATCCATTACTTCACAGTGTGAATGTACTTGTAGAAGTTGTACTCTATTAAAATAAATTTATAATTGTGTTTGTATTCGCATCTACAGCTGACAGCATCACATCATCCAAACACTCCAAGCGACCAGCTTATACGTGATTTTGGTATCATTTTAAATCGAACAATCTACTTGTAATAGATTACCGACAGGCTCGAATGTTTCCTTAACAAGCAGGAACAACGCACATTTTAGTCTAATATAATATATGTGTTTGGACATTCTCTAGGTTATGGCTTAATGGTCATGTATTTTATGAAAGTAGTGAGCATTCGGTTTATTCAGTTTCAACCAAATCAAAATCATCAAAACATAATAAAAGTAAAGGGTCACCATGATCCACATGATAATAATGGTTTTTTTGCCCTTTGATCCAGGTAATAGGTTAGATTACTAACAACATTTTATGATAAAAGTAACATATTACGTATATAGGCCATCAAGATAACCACATCTCAAGTTTTTTAAGGCAGAAAGTCTTGAAAGATAGACGACGAAAAATAATTCGAGACTCTCCAGTCTGATTTTACAAAGATACACATAACATGATTGGAACAAAATATGTAAGTTTCACGATTTATCGATAGTCCAATAGTCAAGTAAGCAGGACCGGCTAAAGGATAAGTCTGATCACAAGGATTCGGACTTGGGCAACCCCCTTCATAGGACAAAGCACCCAGGTCATTTGTTTTGTCTTAGGGTCGGCCTAGGCCACACTCAACTTAAATCTATATCTACATCAATAAGAGTCATGGTGCAACCAAAATTAGCCTTGACTAGGACAATCTAACCCCCCGGACCAACACTGCAAATAAGCTCAATGATAGATATTAAGTTTAACCTACACATAACATTCGTGACGGTATCATCGATATTTAAGTCTGGATTCTCTTTTAAGGCATATGGCCCAATTCGATGATAGCCTGCAATTGAATCACCCACAAATCCGTAGCAATTTTTCTAACCAAAGTTGACGATTCATCGATCAGATCTTCTCTTTCCTTTCGTCTTATATGGAGAAATCCTGAGAGCAAAGTGCAGAATTTCTCTTAATTAGATCTCCTGTGGACGAGCATTCCAAATCTCAACTTTCCTGCTCTGCTTTGTGCCTCCAACCTCACCACGTATATATAGGATAAGAAAATCATATTGTAGGTCATAATAGGATTTCCTAAATAGAAATAAAATATGAATCCTACTATACCTAAAATAGTCTATCAATATCCTATTTTAGATCATAATAGATTTTCTAAATAAGAACCCTAAAATAAGAATCTTATTATATCTAAAATAGCACGACATCAAATATGGACATCCAAATCTAATCAAATCAAATATTTAACCAGATTTGAATTTTAAAAATATGTTGTTACCAAATTCAGATGGACTCCACTACTATAGATTAACACCATCACAAGAAAAAAAATTAGTACAATTCTTAAGGCCATTAGCTTTATCAATGAATCAAAGTACACCAGAGAGTATAAATGAGGTGCATCGACATTATTTTTAATTAAATGTTGAGAATCTAAATGTCTCTAAGGCCTCCTTTGGTTTAGGGGTGAGCATATAATGGTTGAAAACCGAAAACCGAACCGAACCGAACCGAAATATGACAAACAGTTCGGTTTTTTCGGTTATCGGTTCGGTTTACGGTTTGAAAATTTGAAATAACGGTTCGGTTTTCGGTTCTTCATCCGAAAAACCGAATCGAACCGAAAACCGATTTAGATTTAGTAATTTATCAAACTACCCACAATATACATATACTAATGTTTATTAACCCCTAACAGAGCATACTCTCTTCTCCTATTCTTTGTCGGTGCTTTTTTGAGCACTCTCTCTATCTACCCTCAATCTATATATACTAATATCTTTTACTCTATGTAATATAACAATTCATAAATACAATAATGTCATATATTTTTTAAAATTTTGTTATTTAAATAGGCCCATTTTACTAAAAACTTGAAGGCCATGCACATTTGTCCATGAAATCGAACCGACCGAAAATCGAACCGAATTAATTCGGTTCGGTTTTTGGTCAGTTTTTATAAAAATGGTTCGGTTTTCGGTTTTAAAAAATACGGTTTACGATTATTTCGGTTTTCACATATTCGATTCGGTTTGAACCGAACCGAACCGAAACGATGCTCACCCCTACTTTGGTTGGCAGATAAGGAAATGAAATGAAAGGAAATTAAATCTTTGCTTTTTTCTTTCCTCTCAGAAATTGCAGTTCCTATCAAAAAAATAAATCTTTGAACCTGGATAATTTAGTCCTATTTTTTGTAATAAATGCATAACATTGGGTGGGAAAGTGAATCTTGGGGTTGGTGGCGAGGAACCAATTTCTCCTCTTTTCCTTTCCGGGAACCATTGTTCTTTCATGTTCCTTTCAAACAAAGAAAATAAATAACTTTCCTTTTCCAAGTCCCTAATTCCGTGAACCAAACATGGCTTAAATGTTGGAAAGAAAAGGCCAATGTCCATAATTGATTATTGATATTTGTATATATAACTTTTACATCACTACAAAAATGTATCATATTAACGACGGAATTAGCGACGTATAATAACGGAGTCGCTAATAATTTATCTTAGCGACGTACATCGACGCTTAGCGACGAAAACTTAGTTTTGGAAAAAAATTCGACGCTAAACATCGTTGTTCGTCGCTAATATGACGTCGTTTAGCGACGTAATGTAAACCACGTCGTCGTATCCTTTTTTTAGCGACGTATCTATGTTACGTCGCTAATATTTTAACTTAGGTCAGAACAAAATTTCTTTTCCCCCTATTTCGTAAATTCTCTCTCTCTCTCTCGACCTCTCTCGATGACCACCGACGAAATTTCTTTTCCCCCGCCGTCTTCCCTCCTCTCCCCCGCCGTCGAGTCCTTCTTTCGTGCTCGACGACCCCCCACTGACGATCGGTCCCCTCTCTCTCCGTCTCTTAGTTGACGACCGACCCCCCTCTCTCTCTCCACGCCGTCGACCCCCCTCTCCCCCGCCGACGACCCCCTCTTCCCTCTCAGGTAAATTTTTGTAAATTAAAGTGGATAGAGTGGAGATGTGTTCGCTGTTTGATTTGTCGGAGGTAAATTTTTATAGAGGTTTAGGGCATTCAATCTTGTAAATATGAGATGTAAATGGGAGGAGATGTTCTCTTGATAATAACTGCATTTGGGATTCCAGATGTAGGTCTGGATCAGGTCAGTTATCGGGTAACTATAGTATTGATGTTAATATAAGATCACTGGTAGAGCGAAAAGCATTCCAGGGATAAGGTCTTTTTTGCTAAGACCATCTCTAATGGTGATTTCTAAAATTGAGTTCTTATCCTACTTGGCATTGTACTTTAAGAAGATTTCTATCCTAGTTGAAAGAGTTTCTATATAGAAATTGTACACATAAAAAATTGCTCTCCAATGGTTCTCCATTTCTATCCTATGTGTCACAGAGTAAAAGAACCAATTTAATGATGTGGGATCCAATAATAATTGTCAGAGAATTTCTATGAGAGTTTCTACATGTAGAAACCCTTAGAAAGTTTCCATCCTACATCATTGCCACCTAGGATAGAAATGGTGATAGAAACTACCATTGAGAGAATTTTTTTCTAAAATAGATTTCTTTCATAGAAATAGGAAAGATAGAAACCCCCATTGGAGATGGTCTAATAGAGTGTTGATTTACTCCTGCTAATAAGAATGTAAACACAAATGCAGTGGCATCTTAAATTCCAATTTCAAGTGTCTTTATGTACTTGATGTATCAAAGAGACCTTCACTTCATGGAAGAAGGTTGGCTTGCAGATTCAGCAGTATATATTAATATGCTCGTGTATCTCGATTTTGTATATATTATAGAATAATTGTCATCATAATCAATGCTCCCATTTTTGTATGTATTATATAAAAGTCGGCACCATTATTAATTATTGAGAAATACCGGGATGCATTTCACTTTTAAATTCTTTGTATATCTCTAGTGCACACCAAGTATTCGGTGAAATTTCACAAAATTGTATTGTGCACTTGGACATTGTGTAATTTCAATTGGTAATTGTCATTTGCAGATCGATTTACCCTATAGTTGGTATCCTATTGAGAATATGTTGTGTTTCATTGATACCAATTGGTATTGGAAATGAAGTGAATGTGTCAATATTGTATATGTGTATCCTATGCGTTAACATTTGTAGTGTGTGCTTAAAAAAATATATATATATATATATATATATATATATATATATATATATATATATATATATATAGGTTTATGTGTGTAGAGGAGTATGGGTACTAGTGTAGTATTGAGCACAATCCACGTTAGTATTGATGTGTGTATATATGCATATATACACCTTAGTGTTGTGCTAGTATATATAAGTGTGAGTGTGTGTATTTATTGAAGTGTACTAGGTATGTATGTACGTGTTAGCTAGGTATCGCCAAGTATTTCATGGTAAGTGCTAGCTTGGAAACTCCGAGGTCAAGTTTTCCTTGTGGGCTCACAAGGAACACATAACGATAGAGATATCATTATCTCTTATGTTAAGTATCCGTGTTAGCCTGAAATCAAAAGTGTATAGAGTATCCTAGAAGTAAAAAGATTTTGATTGTTGCTGGGACGAGCCAGAATCCTTTAACGGAGAATCCTGGGTCGTCCCACCACTAATCCTTTGACGGAGAAGCCTCCGTCAAAGAATTTTGGTTCGTCCCACCACCAATCGAAAACTTTTTACTTCTAATATTGATGCCGATACTGTGAACCTTGGATATCATATGATGCGGAATAGGAGGCTGAGAGAGTCGAATGAGAAGAAAAAAAGTATAGGGTGGCCAGAGAGGGGTCCTTCTTCTTGAACATGTGTCTATGCATCCATTTGGATTAATATACTCGAATAATGTCTATCTATCTTTGCAGAATTATTATCAAATGGATATGAATTACTATCTGCGGTGGGACGAGCCAGAATCCTTTGATTGTTGGTTGGACGAGCCAGAATCCCTTGATTGTCTATCTATCAAGAATGTATAGAGTATCCTAGAAGTAAAAAGATTTCGATTGTTGGTGGGACGAGGCAGAATCCTTTGACGGAGAAGCCTCCGTCAAAGGATTATGCCTCGCCCCACCACCAATCGAAAACTTTTTACTTCTAATACTGATATCTATACTCTGGTTATACTCGATATGAATTACTGTGGATATACCGATACTTTTTACTTCTGATACTGATACCGATACTATAGATATACTTGAATAATGTCTATCTATCTTTACAGAATTATTGTCAAATGGATGTGAATTACTATATGCGGCATCGTTCGTGGATGCACGACCGTCATCCTGATGACATGTGCGGTGTGCGGGATGAATTCATAGAGGGTGTATAGCAGTTCCTGCAGTTCGCCAAGGCGTTCCCTCAATACATGGACGATACCAAAATTAAGTGTCCGTGTGTGAGATGTCGCCACTTGAAATATCATCCAGAAGTGGAAGTCACATATCATTTATACTCGAAAGGTTTCACGCCGAATTATTATCAGTAGACCGCGCACGAAGAACTTGTATCTTTAGCATCGGAGTCAAAGCCTTATATGGATGTCCATAACCACGCTGCTTACGACGATGGGTGGATGAACATGGTTTTTGACACGGCGGGGCCTAGTTTCGATCCGGACAATCATGATGCAGCCGAGGAGGCACTGAACGCCGATGCTGCAAAGTTTATAGAGTTGCTGGAGAGTGCAAGGACTCTATTATATCGTAGTTGTGAGGATCATTCACCGTTGGAAGTGGTTACAAGATTATTGAGCATCAAGTTCGATTTTAACATGTTGCAAGACTGCTACAATCGAGTGATGGAGTTGATTATAGAGATCTTGCCGGCGGCTGCTAAGTTACCTAAAGACTTCTACCGATCTAAGAGGATGGTGAGATCGCACTGGATGAGACATGAGAAAATCGATTCTTGTCGCAACGGGTGCATGTTGTACTACAAAGACGACAATGACGCAGATGTGTGCAGATTTTGTGGTGCTGATCGCTATAAGGCAACTAGTACATGGAGGTCTACCGGTGCAAGAAGGCCGACCGATTCAATGCATTACTTGCCTTTAACGACGCGGTTGCAGAGATTATTTATGGTAAAAGAGACCGCCGAAAATATGAGTTGGCACAGACGAGAATAAATTGAAGGAGTATTGGATCACCCATCCGATGGAGAAGCATGGAAGCACTTTGATCGAGTGTATCCTGATTTTACTTCAGGTTCGCGTAATGTAAGGTTGGGGCTATCTTCTGACAGTTTTACTCCTTTTGGTCTTTCGGGATCCCAGTATTCGTGTTGGCCTGTGATTGTCACTCCGTACAACCTACCGCCTTGGATGTGCATGAAGACTCAGTAATGTTTCTAACCGTTATATTTCTGGTCCGAACAATCCCAAAAGGAACATTGATGTGTACTTACAGCCGTTGATAGATGAGTTGAATCATTTATAGGAAGTAGGCGTCAACACGTATGATGTTTCCATGAAGCAAAATTTTCAGATGAGGACAACCCTTATGTGGACCATTAATGACTTTTCGGCCTATGGAATGTTATCTGGATGGAGCACTCATGGCCGTCTCTCGTGTCCGTATTGCATGGACCATACTAAGGCTTTCCGTTTGAAACACGGAGGAAAATCGTGCTTCTTTGATTGTCATCGATAATTTCTGCCGAAAGATTATCCGTTCAGAAGGAACAAGAATGTGTTCCGTGCCGGCATTGTGGAGAAGGGTGATCCATCGCCAAGGTGGTGTGGAAATACGATATCGAAGGAGGTCAGAGATTTTCCAAGTTCTATCGAAGATCCTACAATGGGGTAAAAGTGTGATGGATTTGGTCGAGATCATAACTAGATGAAGAGGAGCATATTCTGGGACCTGCCATATTAGAGTACCAATCTGATTAGACATAATCTTGATGTCATGCATATTGAGAAGAGTATATTTGATAACATAATTAATACTGTGATGGACGTAAAAAGAAAAAATAAAGACAATCCCAAGGCCAGGTTGGACTTACAAGAAATACGCAAACGACCTGCGTTACATTTGATAGAGGAGAATGGAAAACAGTTCCTGCCGAAGTCAATTTTCTCACTGGACAAGGAGGACAAAGTGAGATTTTGTCGGTAGAATCGGTAGATTCAGGATCTAAAATTTCCAGACGGATACGTGTCGAATCTGAAAAGATGCGTCAATCCGAAGAAGAATAAACTGATGGGTATGAAGAGCTACGATTGCCACGTATTCATGGAGAGGTTAATTTCGATTATATTTTGGAAATTTTTACCACAGGGAGTTTGGGATCCATTAACCGAGCTTAGCATATTCTTCAGGGATCTTTGTTCTAAGAAATTGCTCGTCAACCGTCTTGAAAAGCAAGAGAAGAATATTGTGGTAACACTGTGCAAGCTGGAGAAGGTGTTCCCTACTGGATTTTTTGACTCTATGGAGCATTTGCCGATTCATCTTTCCTATGAGGCACGTGTTGGTGGATATGTCGAATATCGATAGATGTACCCGTTCGAGCGACACCTGAACTACCTAAAAAGAAAGGTAAAAAATAAGGCACGGATCGAGGGTTCTATTTTTGAAGTCTATGTTCTCGAGTAGATTACAAACTTCTGTTCGATGTATTTCAAGCCTCATGTTGTAACTAATAGAACGAGAGCTCCCAGAAACGATAACGGAGCTCAGGATTCTTATGATACAATACTGAAGGTATTTAGTGCTCCAAGAAAGTCATCGGGTAAATTATGAAGAAGAGATATCTGAACGATGACGAGCTAAGGGCTGCTCAGGTATATGTCTTACTTAACTGCGACGAGGATGAAGTAGAGAAGCTCGAGAGGAAAGTAATTAATAAGGGGTAAGTCATTTTAATAGTATTGTTTTCAGCATATTTAATGATGTTTTATTGTTTTCAGCACATTTAATGATGAGGTGAGGTCGAGTAGGCCACACATAACAAAAAGAAGAACTAGAACAAGAAATGAGGTTTTATTTTTCTTCCTGGTTGAGTGCATATGTAAGGAGGACTCTGTAATTACCTTTTTGTATCTGCACTTGAGAATGAACTTAATTTCTTATGTTGTATAGGTCGATCGTCCATACGCGAGACTTAAGAATGAGTCTATTTGAACTCTAGCCAATGGACCAATTTATGTCGTAAAATCCTGGCCAAGCTACTGTGTGAATGGGTTTAGGTTCAAGTCAACAACTTGCCCGATCAGAGACAACTTCCTGGATCTCGATTCCACCAAAAATAGTTGTTTGTGTATCAGATCTTCGAACTACAAAGATGTTGATGTGGGCAACGATTTCTATGGCGTCCTATGGGAGATTGTGGAGTTGACATTTAGTTATGGAATAGAGCCTGCTAAGATTGTGTTATTCAGGTATGATTGGTTCGATCCGATCGAAGGTCAAGGTTGGAAAATAGACAAGCATGGTCTTATGGATATAAACTATCGGCATCGATATCCAGCCTATGAACCATTTGTCCTATCAAGTCAGGCTCAACTCGTGTACTTCATAAGTTATCCTAAATGGTGAACAACAAGATCAGGCTGGTGGACAGTATGCAAGACCAAAGATAGAAATACCTTCGAGGTTGACTATATAGCTTATGAAGAGGATGAACTACCTCTTATAATAAATATTGTAGAAGTGGACACAATGGAAGTACCTCATTACACATCTAATTGTGTAGAAGAGGTAGAATTATCCGAAGAGGAAGATGTAGATGAAAGTAAAGATGAGGAGGAAGAAAAAGAAGAAGATGACGAGCTAAACGAAGAAGATGAATTTTCAAAAGAGGATTAAATTTGTGTATTTTTAGAAGATTAATACTTTAGTGACACTTTTGTGCCTCCTCATACTTTTGTGACTATGATGTTTTCATAAATATGTGATGCTTTTTATATAAATATGTGATGCTTTTCATATAAATCTGAGATATTTTTCATATAAATCTGTGTATTTGTTTTATCATCATATGTTATTATCAGGTATGGCAGGTAGAGCAGGACGACGCAAAGGTAGATATGTTAGACAGTCTGTGCCTCGGCCGGTAGCGGATTCAGATTTCGTACCCTCATCTTCAAGTACCCCATTGTACTATAATGTTCCTGATCCATCGACAGCACATGGCATGACGGCGTAGGGCATTGCTTGTCCTGGGACGAGCAGTTCCAGGAGGTTTGCGACTACGACCAGTACTGATCCCTCGTCCAGCATTCCTCCAGCCGACGGCCCCATGGGGAGAGATGAGCATATGGAGGACGTCGATCAAACTGATCCTGGTGAGACTTCGCATATGGAGGACGACGACCCTCCATGCGCGCCTCGGGACGAGACGCGTATGAAGATTTAGACGGACGACCCTACAAAGCAAGTTAATATATATTTATCAAATGATTATATGTACATATATATTCATGAATTTATTGTTTTATAGATATCGGCCTCCTGCAGTACAGAGACAGCTGGGGTTATTTCTGAGGCAGAAATATGGTGGGCCTTGGATTAACTACTCAGATGCTCCCGAAGATAGGAAGGCCTTTTGGTTGGCCCACTTCAAGATAAAAAATATCTTTATTTTTAATTTCAATAATCATTTGTGTATATTATATAACTCTCTCTATTTTACTTCTTGTAGATAACCTATTTCTATCTACCACACAGGGCGACGAAGATCGAGTCCCAGTTTTTGTCGTCGTAGGCTAGCTCATCCGTGATGCGATCCACGACCAGATGTCTCATGATCGATCCAAAAAAACGATCCATGGTTGGATCACGCCTGAGCAGTGGACTACAATGAAGGCGAGATTCGACGAGCCTAGGTACCAGGAACGGTCCGAAAAGGCCAAGGTGGCACGGTCGAGCACAAGTAAGTGGTATGATGGCTCAATTCCTATGACGGAGCATTTTCGTCATCTGGTATATTTTTTTAAATACATTATTTGAAATATAGTTGGATAAAATATTTAATATTAATAATAAACAATATATTTTAACAGTTAAAAAAGGGTGAGGACGTAAACTTGGTGACCGTCTTCCTGGTCATCCATCGGAGGGCCGGTGAGTTTATCGATGAGGGCTACGCAGACATATATGTGTTTTATTCGTCACTCTTTAATTTACTATAATTTAAAAAACATGGAAATAGATATCTATATAGACGTTAGCAAACACTTAGACGTTAGCATACACTTTTCTAGGCCGAGTTTGTTAGGTTACAAGAGGAGGCTGCTGCTAGTATGGCAGCAGATGCAGGGGCTGGTACTTTCTCCCAGCCGCCTACAGCTCCATCGTCGGACGAGCTCTGGGTGAACGTCGTTGGTGGTCTGCAAAGAGTTACGTACATGGTATGGGATCCTACGGCGCCTATTTGGCTTCAGAGTCATCCAGGGCCCCTCTGTCACTGCGCATCCCCAGGTTCGCAGACGTCGTCACGAGCTCAGGAGATTGGTCGTCAGTTTGCTGAGCTGCGTGACGAGTTGCTAAAAAAATTTCTGAGCAGCCCCAATTCGTGCCTCAGAGCGACGATCCGACGATCATCGGATGGATTGTTGCGCTCGAGCATAGTATTCAGGAGCTCCGGACTCTGCAAGAGACTACATCTGGCTCCTTACAGACGATGGCCGAGTCCACGGAGCACAGACATATCGACCTGGAGGCATCACATAGGACCATGTCTGTAGTGCCCCGTCCCGCTCAGTCAATCGAAGGAATCAAAACGCCGACGACGTTCAAACTTAGCCTTGCAACTGTTGCTCGAAGACATCACTCGGTCGAGGCGACCGCTCGTTCAGGTGGGGTAGTTTCGGTGAACTTGCCTCATCTTAGCCTTCATATAATAAATTGCAAGTTTTCAACTTGCACAAGTAGGCTTGATAATAAAAGAGATGAATCCACATAGATAAGAAAATAATCCCGACAGGTCGAATTGAGTTAGAATATGGAAAGATCCAACGGTCGGCTTAGAGTTGGTGCACGGCGTGCTTTGAAAATAATACTCGATCATTCGTCCCGTGGCTTGGGAGAAGGATAGTTGGTTGAGTAGGCGAAGATATGAACGTAGCCTAAGTCAAAGGCGTAGCCCGCATGAATGCTTGATAAAGCATGCACGATCCATTGCCCTAGGCTTGACATAACCTTAGTCCTCCCCATTGGTTAAGCTACATTGCACAGCTTGTGGCATAAGTCTAGGCAACCAAATAACTTTTTTGTTCAAGCCGGGCACGTGCATGGCTCGTTCCATCAAGGCGAAGCTTGATACAGCCTTTGCTCATCAAATTGTTGCAAAGTTAAGTTAGGCAAGTTGTGTTAGGCTATCGGACTAGTAGCAAGCACGGTCCTACGAGTTCAACGGCTGGGTATAACAACTTAGTCTTACAGTTTCAAGGCCCATCGTATAAAGTATGACTTGGGCAGTAGTGTTACGTAGAACACGGTTGGCTTAAGACACGATGCACGAACTTAGTATTTTAAGGCACGGGTTACGGTTGATTCATTGAGTTTGGAAAAAGGGGGATTCAAATAGTTATTTCTGAGTTGAATGAAATGATAGGGCAAGAAAGAAGAATGCTCGCGACTATAGGTCGTCGAGGCGGTCTCAGATTTGAGAAGTATTGAACTTGGTTCTGAAAGATATGGTAACACTAAAGGTAGAATGACTATGTGAGACGTCAGTTTGAGTCAAGTCTTACATGGTCATGGGCAACTTGTCGACAAGGTGGGTTTGTCTCTCGAACGACAACTCGGGCGGCCCACGGGACCGTTGCGATAGAAACATGTTAAGCAGTGCTGGATAACCGCACAGGTTAGTGCAGAGACTTTCAGCGAAGCTTGCTACTCGCGCTGGAAGTGCGACCACCTAACTAGCTATGGAGTCCAAGATGGCTCTGGGAGTCAGTGACCAATTTATATAGATGAGTCGGCATGGCGGCAAATCGCATGTGTGCCTTTGGATTGAGTTGAGTTGAATGTGTGTGTATAGTTAGAACACAATGTTGGGCCTAAGATTTGGTTTCAACGTAGGCGACGTACTTCGGCACAAGATATGGTGTCGAGTGTTAAGTTGTTGGCATATAAGTTGCAAAAGTTGGATTTGAGTCATCTTGAGTTTAGGTCAGAAAACATCGCAAGGAAAAGTCAGGCGAGTGACCCTTAGTCCACAAGTCTTGATTTGGGTCAGTTGGTGATTAAAGTAGCAAGGGCCGCGAGGCGGCAATATGGTTAAGTCACACTGAACTTGTGAGGCACGGCACGTTGGACTTGTAGCACGGTCAAGTGGAAAATTGAGTACTATCGCGTAGTCGCGTCTCTGATTTTGGGTCGTAAGACAAACACGACTTGATAGGTTAACGTTGTTGTTGCAAGCACGGAATGGTCTAGAGACATAAAATAGGCCAGGGCGTCTGTCCTAAAACTGATCTTAAGGCAAGAGTAGAAAGACAATCATAAAGGGACTACGTTGCACAAAATAAATCAAACGTGTTGGTTTTGTATGGGTGGACGATGAGCTCATTCCACCAGCACAGTTGAGTACGGACACCCATATAGTTTTTATGTGCAGGCACGGGTAGAAGCTCGTGGCGCAGAACTCGCTTGGATGCGTCGAGGCATGGAGTTCCTTGGCGATTCGTAGCGTGCAGCCGCTTGGAGTCAAGACTTATACGGGACATAATGTATGGACGTCGCTTTCCGAAGCATCCGCTGGCTCAAGACTTGTATTTGAGAGATGAGAGAGAGCTGAGTGACTTGTAATGTGTGATGAGTGAGCTTGAGTGAGCTTAAAAGACTTGTAATCTTGCCTTGCGCCCTATTGTACACTACAAAAAAGTGGCCTTTTGGGACAACAAAAAATCGTTCTAAAAAGAGCTTTTACCGTCCTAAATATTATTTGGGACGACAGTTGGGACGGATTCAAACGGTGCTATTAGGGTGGCGTGGCAAAAGCTTAAGGGACGAATTTTGTCGTCCTAAATACTGTTAAAGGACAGAAAAATTAACTGTCTCAAAAGGTTGTGAAACTTTATTTTTGTGTGATGGTTGTTCATGTTGCCCCAAAAATAGGTATTTGTAACGGATAGTGTCTGTCCTAATAATTTAGGCAAATGTCCCAAAAGAATATAGTTCACTTTTAGTACATAACAACAGATTCATCTCCAAAATTTATAACGGTTGTTCCAGTTCTGATTCCCTGATGTGCATACAAAATATATACTCAAAAATTATAACAGTTGTTCCAGTTCTCATAGAATAACCGATTCCCTGTTGTGCATACAAAACATACACTCAAAATACATATCTAAGGCCATATCACACAAAGCGTCTTATAAATGAACATTGTTTACACGCAACATCACATTGGTTACAGGCCATATCACATCATTACAGGCCATATTATTTAGATGTCCTCCCATGATTCACAAAATGAACTCAAAATTGGAGAATCAAGTGTGATCTCCATCATTTACAAAACAAAGTCTAAAACTTTTCACATCATTAAGCATCATCTATCAAAACGAACTCAAAATGATCCCAAAATGATTACTTGCCAGCTTTTGCCTAGTTTTCTCAACGGTTGCCTTTTTGTGTCTTGAATCTGGAGACTGGCCTTGAGGGCTACAAAACAAGGTTAAATGGCATATCAAATTACTATGATTGACATTAAATTAGGCATAATAGTCGGGAAATGGTAACGACCAAATTAGGCAAAATGACTATTGTTCTCAACCATTCTAACTCATCAAAAAAGGGACAATACCGATAGCATGGAAGACATCAAGCTGTTGAAATACCTGATCTGGAGTTGTGCTTTTGGTTGTCTGGTTTGATGGCAGACCATGAGTATGATCAATTACATAACCTATAAAAGTCTGGATATACAAGGAAATTACTATGGTTAGATAAAATCAAGAAAAGCGATTTTCATATTACCGGGTAGGTTAGATAAAATCAAGCAAGATCCAAGTATTTAGCATAAAGGATTCTAAGCATCAAGCCTATCACTAATATTTCTAAAGTATTTAGGTTCTGATACTACCTACACAAGCCAAGATATCTAAAATATGTTATGCAGATAACTTCTCTACTAATTTAAGTTGCCAGCAGAGAAAATAAATATAAGGACAGTTTACTTATCAAGGAAAAGAAGACAACAAATGATATGTAGATATCAGTACCTCATATTTCCTTCAAGGCCACGGCCTCGTCTTCCAATATTGTCCAGCTCCCAAAGTGGTGGCTTACCCCGGCGAGGTTGGAAGTGTCCTAGGAACACCGACTTGAATTTTCCTACATACAATCAGTACCTACCTGCTATGACACCCAAGGAATATATTGAGATATGCATGAACCAAGAAACTAAAATGAGTGTCATGTAGATTGACAGCAACCACTTATAAAATGATTTCTTTCAATTCTAAACCTTTTTGAGTGCATATCCAGTTCTAAATGATTTATAACAAAATGTGAGCTTGAATAACTTACAAGGTGGGCATTAATATCTTTCAGTATCTGGCCATCCTCCCATATCTCCAATATAATTGTTCCAGCTCTGCAGCATTAAGATAGCACAAGTGTGTTAGAAATGAGGTCCTTACCACATATTACAGTAATGTGAGGAAAATAAACTCAACAATAATCACATTGATATTGGGAACCTCTTCCTTTGATATTGGGAACATATATTCCTCAAATCACATACTGCATTTCAGTATTCCAGATTTCACATACTGCATTCCAGTCCTCAAATAACATACTACAACCCAGTCCTAAAATCACATACACTACAACAAAAAGACCTATTAATGACGCTTGACAAGGAGTTTTAATGACGGCTGATACATAAGCGTTATCAAGTTGAAAAATACCTTTTTTCTATGACGGTTTGGACTAATTTTGGGCTTTTTATAACGTTTATAAAACAAAACGTCATTAAAAGTTTAGAGCGGTGGCAAACTTGTAATTCCTTCACTGTATAAAAGCTCAGTGGGAGAGAGAAAATTCATTTCTCTCCCAAACTCCAGATCTCTCCTCCTCAAACCTCTTCTCCCCCAATTTTTCACTTTTCATTTTCCCTCCTTTTCGGTTCGACTCTAATTTCTCTCCCAAACTCCAGATCTACGCAAAGGTTCGATTTTTTTTTCCAATTTCACTTCGGTTAGGGCTTATATTTTGCTTATACTTCGTCGATTTCTAGGGTTTCTGATGGATTTCTTCTTCATCGAGCGCCTCGCTCCATCCGAAGGAGGGATTCCGATGTTCACTGACCGGCGCTCACCAGGGGGAGTCGACGCGACGGGACGCTCTGGAGGCGGCGTCGACAGATCTCTTCAAGGTGCGACTTGACGCTGAGGGGAGGAGCGGAGGAGCCCACACTGCCCGTCGAGGATGCACGAGCAAACGGTCGGCGCGGATCTGTGGCACCGACGCACGTCGGCTGCAGGCCCGAACACGAGACGAGGGCTCATGGGGGCGACGGCGGTTGGGGGGACTCGAGCGCCGGGCTCGGCGAGGAGAACGGGTAAGGGCTGGTGGTGGCGGTTGTTTTGTTCTTTTAGTCCTTAATGAGTCCTGGTCTTCTTGTAGTCCTTAATGAGTTAACATAAGGTTTCCTTGACACGATAAGTAGAAGTTATGGTAATGACCCCTTGATTGAAGTGGAATTATATGTTTCTGGTTACAAAAAAAAATGAAACGAGATTATTTTCTATTGAATATTCCAATATTTGAAAATATATATCAAATGAGATTCTTTATAGGAACGTCTAAATGCTGAAAATTTAGATACTAGTGTATCTGAGCCAAATATGTTTGACATCTGATTATTAATCTTATATTGGTGTTTTTGTATGTGACTTTTATTCCAATATGTGAAGTTAATGGGAGGGCAATGAGTCATATATTGGTTTGGGTTGGAGAACAAACAGAATTAATCTTCTTATATAACTAGATTTTTGGCTTAAAACTAATGTAGGTTGGATCCAATCAGAATACATGGATCAGTTGGAGTGAGCTACAAAAAATGAACCCCTGCCTTACTATTTCCTCCATAACTTTTGCTTTGGAAAATGAAATCAAGCAAATTCAGACGATTTATAAAGCTGACCTCTGGGTGCCCAATGTTCAGACATGCCATTTGTATACTCCATGAAAAACCATACATATTTTCAAATTCCATTTTTTTAGACCTTAATGCTGATCAAGAAGTTGTAGGTCCATTTTGTACTTGAGTCGTTAAACTAGGAATTGTGGTGAATAATTCTCTTGGGATTTATCTACGATCTCATCCTAACGGAGCTACCTGGCTCCAGAGTACGCCTCCAGCGGCAAGCTGACGGAGAAGTCCGACGTCTTCTCGTACGGCGTCATGCTTCTTGAGCTAATCACTGGACGGAAGCCCTGCATCAACTTCGCCCGCGACCGCTTCGACATCCTCAAGTATGGCGGTGGTCGAAGTTTGTAGCTTTTTTTATGCTGTTAAAGGTCTGAGCTTTTTGTGGTATTGTGGTTCAGGTCGTTGCCGAGGAAGGATCTTCAGGTTCTAGTAGGCCATGGATGCCCCAACTTGGATCCGAAGGTCGTCTTCTCCGCAAAGTTGCTGAGAAAGCACGTCCATCTTGTCGAGGGAGATGTATGTGCCCGTTCTTGATATTATAGTCTCGAATTTAATCATACATTTGATATTTCGTTTAACTTAATAGTACTGAATGAATAAAAATGTATAAAAATGTGCCAAAGCAGCTTTGTTTTCTCTCCAAAGAAACCATCTTTCAAACTAGTGTTTTAAGTGATGGTTCTTTGGATTCTAATTTCATTTTGGCATCTAAAATAAATGTGTGATTTTTGACTCACTTTCACATGATACATATGATAACTTGGAGAATAGTATCAGTAGTAGTATGGGAGAATGGTAAATCAAGTCACCTTCATCCATGTCTTCACCTATTAGGATGTGTCGAGTATGAGGCATGAAAAAAAAAGCTTCACAAAGAGTTGACAAACTTTTTTATGAACTGTGAAACTTTTTTTATGAACTGTGAAACTTTTGGGGGGCATGGTGTCTAAGCTTGTGAGACCAAGGAATATCCTCACAGTTCTCATAGTCTAGATTAGTATAAAGGAAGAGGTAACAGATAAGCCTTATGCTTGGAAATTGTATTAATATTTATGACGTAAGCCAAAGAACAAGATGAGATGTTGTGGCCAAGGGGAGTGGTAAGTCTAGGGCATCTTAAAAGAAAGTTGTTTGTTTTTATTCTTTGTGCTTAAAATAGTTGAACTTTAGTCCATGGTTGTTTTGGAGATTTATTTTGTTTGCTTTCCTTAACATTCTGAGCTGAAAGAAATAGGAAGTAATGTTCAAAGCATAGTTCACAGTATCGATACCGGAACTGTCAAAACTGTCGAAACTACCGAAACAAACTAATTAAACCGCCAATGTGAGTTCCATTTGGTGGTAGTAATTTTTTGGTTTTACTATTAATGTGTAGTTTATGTTTGAATAAGCATATTTGTGGAGATGTTGCATCTATATAGGACTTGCTCATATGTTTCTATATGCCATGTATATACTTTTAGGAAATTTTATTTACCAGTTCAGTTTCCCTGAAATGTAATTAGCATTATTAGCATGTACTTCGGCGTTAACTTGGTGGCTCATCAATGTGCAGAAGTTGCTCATACTTTTGAGTTGTAACCCTTTCAACAAAGTTTCAAGTAGCTACATCGTCTTCTATCATGCCTCACATTTGATTGCATTCTTTGAGTGGCCTGTTTCTTTCACTCTTTGAGTGGACTGTTTATTACTACAGGTAGGTATTTTAATGCATTCTTAGATTCAATGTATATGAAAGTATTTTATTACATGATCCTCAATTGCTAGTTTCTTGTTGGAAACTTGGTACCAACTCTTAAGACATGAGGTGGTCTTTTGGTAATATTTTTTTTATCTTTTTCAGGGTTTTGCTACGTGATGCCGACAGTTTTGATGTGCTCAAAGTTGAAGCCAATGTACTAATAGTTTTGAGGGTCTACTTACTAGTAGCAGTTATAAATATATGTATTTGGATGTCCTATTTTGAAAAAAATGTAATGAAGATGGCGATATATATTATGTATATATTTGTAAATGGATTAAATGGTACTCTATAACATTTAGATATTTTCTTGTGAATATATGGTTCAAAATGAATGTTTTGAAATTGAATTGAGCAACATTGAGCATTGATCTATAATTTTTTGGAAAGTAATATATAAATGTGCAGAATTGAGCGTTATAAATGTGCTGAATTGAGTCTATACAGATTATATATTCATAACGCTTTCAAACTACGCTGAAAATAAGTGTAGAAGAAACTCATCATATTCATGACGTTTTTATTTATGACGCTTTTAAAAAATATTTATAACACCCGTTTTCATCACGCTTGCTTTGAAAAAAAAAAGCGTCATGGTTTGTCATTAATGGCGGTTTTTAGCCGTCATTAAAGGATATTTATGTTGTAGTGATACTGCAAATAATCTATCAAAATTCTTGACAAGAGTTAATAGAAGCATTATTAACCAATATTTTCTGCAGAGAGATTCTACATGGATGCCCTTTTCGAGCTTTCATTGTCATTATCATCTAGTTTAGTTTGCTCTTGCTGGGAGGTGGTGGGCTCTATATGCTGGATTTCCTCATTTGGATCGACATTATTTTGTTGGGCTTGTTTCTTTGTCATCTCTTACCGAAGCATAGACTCTTCTTCGACTGCTTTCATCATCAGCTTCATCTGTTGTTCATCTTTCTTAAGTTGCATGTCCATTATGATATTAGCACTCATGTCAACTGGTTTGAAGTACTCCTCAATTGCAGTTTCCTGAAGAAGAAGAAGAAGAAGAAAGACATTGGTATTGTTAGTGATTTAATTAGATGACTGTACATGCTTACACTTAATAAACCATATGAACCGTATTTTAATGACACAAAATTTTCAATATATGTAGAAAATCATGTAACCCTGTGACACTTTTAATTGACTATCCCAAAAAGGATTTCTATTAACTTCAAAGTCCAATTTAATCATGGATGCTTCATGATATTGTAAGAGCATAGTTTGCAGTACCGGCCGATATCGATCTGATATGACCGATATCGATACGGTTTCGTATGTACCGATCCGATACCGGCCGCATCCATATCCACGTTGGGGGTCTTTTTTCCAATCAATTCGGTAGAAAAAATTGAATGAAAAAGACTAATCAACAAGGGTGAAAAACCATAGTATGGTTGTAAAAGCATGTAAATGAAAAATATTATTGATCCTAGTTAACCAAACAGTAATGGTGACTATTATTTTCATTCAATTTCAAAACTATTAAGAAACAGCACATAAAATACATAAAATTATGCCTAAATGTATCAAATATTTTTTCCCATCATAATAATTTATTTATAATTATTTGTTTTTCGATACCAAAAATCCGAAACTGCCGATACCAATACACGTAGGAAGGGTCCAATACTGATACCGATAATGCAAGCCTCAATAAGAGTTGACAAGATCTTGAAAGAATTTCCAACAAGTTACTAAGAAAATTATTTATTATAATGCACTTTCCCATCTTACAATATTACTTCTTGAAGCAGAGACAAAACTTGAATAAGCAAAGATTTCAAGCTAAATTTTAGGTTCATTAATACTTATACATTAGAAAGCTAAGCAACTGCAACCATGCCCTCACTGTGACAACTTCAGACTTCAGAGGGCAGTAACAAGCTCATGGAGATATTGACATCAATATGTGGGGACGATCAGATATCATACCGTCATTTTTTGTCAAGTGAACCATGGTACAGTTTATCTCCAGACTGTGAAATGACCAAGCTGGTCACCGCTTTCGTATGAACAAACAATCGTAAACAATTCAAATGTATATATCCTAATGTTACAAGCTTAATTGAAGAACAAATCCCTCTATTTTTCCAATTTGGTACATGATCTGTGAATAGTAATTTCAAGGCCTTTATAGTTGAGAGAAGCTTAATACTTCATAATTTTATAGAATATGGAAAAAAGTGCTTACCAATATATATACCAATATATGTAGAAAAATTAAAAATACATTTGAAAAGATGGTGTGATCTACTGAAACTGAATCCATGCAAGGGTACTATATATTCATAAAATTTCAATGCAAGTGTATTATCCAGAAAAACAATATATAGAAAATAACCCAAACTTTCCACAAAAAGGATGACATAAATGACAGGGAACTATATAAAGGTTAAGAAGAATGTGGTACTTCAATCTACAAAAGGAACAAAGATGAAGATATACCAGCCTATAGCACAGTAGGACAGGCCTTGTAAGATGCATACATGTAATGGTTCCTTTCTCTTCCTTCTCTGAAGAAGATTCATCAGACCTGGTTGAGGATACATCTTCTTCTATCTCCTCCTCCCCCATGGTTCCTCTCTGAGTTATCTACTCTCAAGCATCACATCTCAAGTAAGTGCAGTTATGGATATTAATTTTAGAGTGTCCATATATCCTAAGAAGAATCCTAATCCTTTCAACACTGAGGAAGGCCTCTTGACCTTGTAAGAAGCAAGCTCTGAGTACCAATTGTAGAGAACTCACATTAGAAACAACCCTTTCATAACCACATAATTCACCAGCCATAGCCAGCAAGCCTTGTCACATCTAATTGGCTTGTTCAACTGCACTAATACTCGTGCAAATACTTTTTAAATGTAGTAAATATGTGAAGGAACCAGATGGTCAGTCCTAATCAATGAATGAATCCTATCGTGGAATCTGAATGCCCTACGACAAAAGGATACTAAAGAGAGAATGGAGTACTATTTAAAAAGTGGAATATTAGAACTTATAAGAAATTCATGCATAATGAGAGATTTTACAAACACCAAAAGTATACACCAAAACATGGCCACAATCATACATAAGTATTTATAAACCAACATATACTTCTCAAATGCATCTGATAGTTATACATTGTCTCGGCTTGAAATACCTTATTCTTATCATTTTCTGTTTCATCTTAAATGCCTTTCCTCTCAATGTCCTTTTATGAATTCCTCTGAGATACAAATTTTCTCTCATTTTGGAAATCAGGTCTACAATTCTAGTGGGCAAGACATCAATAATTTAATTCACATAATGTGCCGACTTAGGTTGTATTTGATTATGGAAATTGGGTTATCTTAGGATATAAAAGGCAACATAAGTAATCTATGTTCACAGACAAGGGAAAATGGTGCCTGTATCATGTCTGTACCCATATCCATGTCTTTATTCGTGTAACATAGGCTTTTGAATGGTATCTATCTAAAAGTATCCTTATCTAGTATCGTGTCCTTATCCGTATCCGTGCTTGTACTAGTGCAACATAGTTTGTAACGGAAGGTGAAGGAGATGAAAAGCTAATCCTTATATCCTATAAAAATAAAGTTGTTAGTTGTGTTACCACGATCCCTAGTTTGTCATTACATAGATTATTTCTTTTATTGATTCTTGTACCTTGTAGGTCGTTTATTCTTTTTAAGTACTAGCCATGTCGACGTGTTCATGTATTATCATGCTTATCTTCATTCTTTACAGATAAGTTTTACAAACAAAACTTGGTACCTACAATGGCAATATTTTGTCTTTTGACAGTATCATAGTGCCTGAATTTCTTTTTTGCAGACAACTCTTGGCTACATATCATCTCAGAACTAAATCAGTTACGTTCTGTTGTATGACTATATGTCAATCATGCTTGTGTATCTTGCATAAATTGTCCTAACAAATCGTGATTCCAATTAACCCGAGCCTGTTTGCTTCAACTTTATTCATAATTTTATCTAGTAAAGTATCATATTTTTGCTTTTTTATACTTGATAGTATAACATAAGCAATCTTGACTGGTCAATTTTTTCTTCTTCGGTTTCAGTCGTTTTGCACCAGAATTGGAGGATTTGGATTGCCGAAACTATCGAAAGCGAAAAATGCAAAACCAACCATACCAAGGTTTGAGTATTTACCGATACTAATATGTATTATCAGTATCATAACGCAGTCAATTTACAAAAGAAAAAAAACGAAAAGAGAAAGAAGTACAAGAAAATCAATACAATGGTTAGATACAAAATTTAAAAGATCTAGTCTTAGAACAATCAAAATATATCCATATAATCGAAGATCTAAAAAACAAAGGATTTAACACACACAAAATTAAAAGAATTGATCATCACCTTGGTGCCTTGAGTCCTGGAACTAGGGTTTTTCCATAGTTCCTCTTCAGAGAAAGGATGATGCTGTAAACAAATATCGTAAACCAAAGATCAATTCAAAACCCTAACCCTGATCAAAATTGCAAACCCTAATAGATATGGAAAACTCACACCTTCATTTTCTCACACTTCTTTCCCTTCGAAATCTTCTTGTTCCAGCCGTAGATGATTTAGAAGCTGTTGGGTACCCTAATTGACACACGAATAAGAGAGAGAGAGAGGGGAAGACCCTAATTTACACACGAATAAGAGAGGGGAAGCCAAAAGAAGAGAGAGAGAGAGAGAGTACCTTCTTCACCGGTGCCCTTATGGTGCTCGGTGCTTCGTCGGAGCCAGAGTTTTGACCGTTGTGGCGGGTAATATGCTCAACATCCAGGAAGAGAAAGAGGGAAAATAGTATTCATTTCCTTCGTTCGTGTTGAAATAGGAGGAAGACTTGGAATCCTGTGAATAAAGAAGGGGGATTAGTCTTGGCCTTTGGATGAACAGACGAATTTTGGAGATCCAACAGTTAGGAGTAATATTTGATAGGGTAAAAGATTTCCAAAAAATTGGTTTAGGCCGCCAAATAATTGCCATTCCCACCGAGATTATTTCGAACGGTTCAGGATTTATTTACGACGAAAATATTAATAGTCCCAAAAAATAGATCCATTTTCCAATCTGTCTCAAATAAATTTGTTTTTTGTTACAAAAAAATATAACAGTCCCAAATATTAATTTGGCTTAATTGCACTTTGCTACCCTCAACTATTACCATTTTTCAACTTTGTACCCTAAACTATTTTTTGTAACAATTTGGTACCCAGATGTTATTTTGGACTAAAATGCCCCTACCCCTACCCCTAACCCTCCCCCCCTGCACGCTCCGGCCGCCCCCCCTGCTCACTCCGGCCGCCCCCCCCCCCCCTGCTAGCTCCGCCCCCCCCCCCTGCTCACTCCGGCCGCCCGCCCGCCCCCGCCTCTCCCCTAGGCCGCGGCAGCACGGGAGGAGGGGGGCTGGGAAGGGAGGGCGGGGCGGGAGGCGGGGCAGGGGGTGGCCGAAGGTAGCAGGGGGGGCGGGGGGGCGGAGCTAGCAGGGGGGTGGGGCGGCCAGAGCTAGCAGGGGGGGTGGCCGGAGTGGGGAAGGGGGTGGAGCGAAGGAAGAGGGAAGGGCATTTTCGGAATTTTTGAAAAATTTGGTATCAAGTTGAAAAAAAATAATAGTTGAGGTACCAATTTGTTACGAAAAAAAGTTTATGGTATCAAGTTGAAAAGGCGGAATAGTTGAGGGTAGCAAAGTGCAATTAA